>VZTG01003801.1:233113-308239 GCA_013397845.1 Melanocharis versteri
GGGGTGGGAGCGGGGAGGACGGGGAGACGGGCTTTCCGGCCACGGCGGCGGCCAGCCTGCCCGCTCCCCGCCGCCGCGGCGCCCCGCCGGCCCCCATCCCTGACCCGCGCCCACCTGCGGGCGGAGCGGTCCCCCGGAGCGGCCGGAGAGAACCCGGCCGAGGCGGCAGCCCAGAGCCAACCGGAGCGGCTCATGGAGGGGCCCGAAGGGCTCGGCGGAGGCTGAGACCTGTTCCCACTCCGCCTGCACCTAGGGGCGTTTCCCCAGCCCCGATGCCCAACCTTGCCCCGCCGGGCCGCCACACCAGGGATGAATTTCCTTCCACACACAAGCTTCCCTCTCCCTTGTCCTCACCACCTGGGTTGCTAATGCTCCTGTCTGCCTGCTAAAAGGCCTCTTCCCAGTGTCTATCACAGCCGAGTTGGGGAAAGCTACTATACAAAGGGCTGCACACGTGGAAGCAACTACAGATTTCCCTTCAGCTTTGACAGCGACTCTTCCGGGGCAAGGTGACTCGGGAATCGAGGGTGTTAAAGGAAAGGGGTTCTGCAATCAGCTTCTAAACACACATTTACCCCAGTTTGTTATCCAGAGGAGCTGTCAGGATTTAAGACAGATTCATATTTGTTACCAGTTATGCAGATCGATAGGTTATATAGGACTTAGACATAATCACTCTAGCAGATTTTCAAAACAGAGGAAGCAAGGAATACACCCTCACCCAGAACAAAATGTTATGTGGCATTCTCTGAAGGATGCTCACTTGGCACTTTGCCCCTCTAATGACACAACCAGAGTTTTCTTGACCACAAGAGATTATGAAAAAGGGCTGCTAAAAGCCGTATCATGCTGCTAATGTCCCTCAGTATATTCTGAAAATAATGGCTATGATCCACAAACTGTTTTCACACAGCCTTTATTCAGCTCTCCTTTGAGGAGAAAACATGGGCAACAGCAGAAATGACAGCATTCCTAACACGGCCTGCCCATTCTCTCCTAGAATGTGGCTTAACCATTCCCTGCTAGAACAGGGAATAAAGAAAGAAGCACGACTGGGCAAAATCAATGTAAAGACTATACTGTGCCCTGACAATTGGTTTACTCCCTGGAACATACTAGACAATGAGGCTGTGTTTGCTCTGCTCTCATTGGCAGGACTACATAATTTCCTCTCAAATGCACTGTCATTAGTAACCTGATTTAAGCCAATATTCTGGAAATTAATGCTCAAAATGACACAATTTGGCAGACACTTCCCAAGCATTAATTAGCAAAAAGAAAGCATGGGTGTGTAGAGCTATAAAACTTGTACGACAACACTATATAAAAGATTTGCTTTGCATTTCTATTAGCCACCACAAACAGAATTCCCACCCTACCGTTGTTTGGAGCTACACAGGTATGAAATATAAGAAATGTAATTCAAATTTGTCATCGGGAGCCCTACGCTGCACCTGAATCTTTTCGGGAACTTTCACTGCAACTAAGTCATCAGACTCAACCGTGACCTGCCAGAATACAACCGTACCCTGCGTGCCCCAAAATCCAGGATCAGCTACCGCCTATGGTTAAATTGGCTGATTTTAGGTGTGTATATATATATACACACATGTATTTATATACATTTTTAACTGGCACAACGAAAGCCCCGTTTGAGACAAAGTCCGAAATCTGTCCTCACAAAACTCCGCGGCTCGACCTTCTCCCCAGAGGCAAACCCACGTGGCGCCGGGACGCGGCGTCTCCGCAGGTTTTCCTGTCGGGAACAGCTGTCCAGGCGGAAAAAAGGGTAAATAAATGGAAGCAAAAAAAAAAAAAAGGGAGCAGTCCTGTGGCTCCAGGCGCCGGCGCGGGGCTCTCCCATGCCCGGGACTTCGGGCAGGGCATCCCCCCGCCCCTGGCCTTTTAGTCCCACCGGGCGCCCGCCTCTGCCCCTCCGACAATTCGCAAACGCAGCTTAAGATTTGGGAGTGCTTCTGCCTTTTGTCCTGGTTTAAAGGAGCGGATTTTTGAAGGAGGGAATTTTTGGTCGTCCCCCCTCATACCTGGCGGGTTTGTCGCAGCTGTATCCGGAGTAACATTTCCTTTTTGAAAAAAAAAAAAAAAAAAAAAAAAAAAAAAAAAAAAAAAAAAAAAAGGGAAAAAAAAAAAAAAAAAAAAAAAAAAAAAGAAAGAAAAAAAAGGGAAAAAAAAAAAGAAAAAAAGAAGGAAAAAAGGGTTGGATCTAAAGCATCTGCATTACTCACCACCACTTTGTCCGCTGCCCGGCTGGCGAAATGCATGCACGGAGAGCCGGGCACCGCACACGAGGTACCCGTCGCTGCCAGAGCCTCTCAGGAAAATGAAGCAATATTCATGAGCTGACCTCACTGGGCCTGGGAGACGGAAAGGGGGGAGGGGGGAGGGAAGTAAGCAGGGAAGAGAAGAGAAAGGAAAAGATTAAACGGCGAGAACCCCGCCCAGGCCTGAAGGCTGAATTACGTCCCTTCATCTGTCTGCACATGGTGGAATAGGATTACAGCGCAAATGGGGGAAGGAGCGGGCTGCAAGCAAGGGATGAGCCCGCTTTCCCTTCCCAATGCATGCAGGCAATCGATTATGATCAATTATTTAGCGTCTCCTTCGGGGGAGCCTGCTCGGGCCGGGCAGGGGTGCCGGGCACCTTCTGTACGGGCAGGGCTGCGGTGACAGGGCTTTCTTTCCTTTGTTCGCCGCCCTCGCCTGCGCCCCTTCGGCAAGAGCCCGCTGCCGCCGGGAGGGGTAGAGACAAAGGCAGCCCCGTCTCTGGGCTGGTGGAGATCATTCCCGGGGGTTATTTACCCACCTCAACACACGGACTAACGGGCCACTGACCCTTTCTTTACTCGTGTCGCGGGCACACCTGTTTTACCTCTCTGTTCTATCGTGAGGTGAATTTACCTTTGCTCTGAAGCACCTCAGAAGACTCTTAAGACTTTGCGCTTGAAGTCTTTCCCAATTACAAACAAAGAAAAACGGGGGAGAGGCTTGCTTTCTTTCCCCTCCCCTCTCTTCCCTCCGAGGAGGGACCCTTGCCATGTGATGGCTGTGTGTGGGAGTGTCCCGGACCCACCTGTGTGTGTGTGAACGCAGCAAGAACAGTCTCAGGGGAGCAGTGCTCCATTTGCGGTCCCTCTCCCTCCTCCTGCAGCAGCTGACAGGGCCGGGGGAGCTCCTGGGCTCTGCCTCAGCCCCGGCAGCGCCTTGGCGGCGGGAGGGGCGGGGGGCGCTTCCCTCCAGCCGTGGGGAGACTGGGTTTCCGGGCTGGAAACTCCTCCCGAAGGATAATTAAGTGATGATTTCGTGTCCATAGGTATACCAGCATATACACACATGCGTACATCTATATACAAACTGTATGTACACGTATACACTGTGCATACATATGCACATAAATGTGCGAGCGCACCTGTAGAATATACATACATATGCATGGGTTTGTATATTGTATGTACATGTATACTTATCTCTGAGGTTCTTGTGCAGCCCTTGGGGGAGGGCAAGCGCAGGGGAGACCAGCTGCCCCCTTTCCAGCTACCCCTCCCGCCAGAGTCCTCTCCACCTCTCCTGATATGCCGAGCAGGACTCAACACATCTAAACCAGCGCATCCTGGCGTGCAGAAAGGTCCTCTCCCCAAGCAGGTGCATGTCCTCCAGACTCAAGCCCAGAGACTGCACGAACGGGATATATATAGATGTGATGAGTTGAGGGCAATCAGAAAATAGGAAATGGAACATTAATGCTGAATAAGAAAATCACTGGGAGGATGAAAAGCTGCTTTTTAAATTATTAATATTAAGTAATTTTTTTAGGACTTTGAAACACATAAAAAACCAATTGCTATCGTACCATTTAAACAGAATAATTGGTTGAAAACATAAGGAATGAAAATAAAAAATATTTCTGGAGTTGGAGTCGATAAAATTTCCTATGAAAGCACTAGATAGATTCTGCTAGAACTTCTAGGTCCTGATCTCAGTGAATATACAGAACAGAAGTATTAAGATCATCACAACAACATTGCATTTTGTTTACACAATATCATTCAGAAGGACAAGTACAACAGTCCCTACTTTTAAGCACTGGACATTATTTACCATCCTTTCTGCTCCCTTGGTGGGTGAGTTGCCTGGATGAACTTTCTACAATTATGCGATGTGATGGCATCTTATATCACCTACAACGAGTTTTATCATGCTTTTGGAAAGACAAAGATTCTTATTTTCTCGTAGAATGTCCAGATTAAAACCAGGTCATCAGATTATCTTCACTTACATTGTCAGGCCACTTGTCTGATAGTAAAGATCAATCTTATGGTGGTAAAAATTGCCGATCTCTCAGTGTGGTTTGGGACAGGGTAGACTTTATTCTCAAAACTTCCATTCTGTCTAAACTTCAGTGCTGACAGACCTATAAAAATTTACATGGGCACAAAAATATTCTATTCATATAATTTACTTTTCTGGGGGAAATGGGTATAATCAACACAAGTTAAAGTACACTTCTTCTAATATAAGATGTATTTCCATTAGGAAATTTTCTGCCAGATCTCAGCAGGCATTTTCTATTACTAACAGATCATGATATAAAAGATACAATAATTATATCTACCCTTGAATAAGTGCAGTATGAAGAGACCCATGTATACAAATTAATACAGTAAAAATTCCATTTATGAGCAGGTTTTATTGTAGAGTCTCTAAAAACCTGTGGATTGAAATAATACACAGAAAGAAAGGTCTTCACACAGAAAACAAGGGGCTCTCAGCTGACTATTGTCATTCAGAAATGAAACACTGACATGGTGCAGAGCAGCTGCGTAAATACACTGGCTCAAATGTCAGGGAAAACAATGGAAATAAAATACTAGAAATTATTTAGTGAGAAGTAGAGAACAAACCAGAAAATATAATTACTGGTCCTGTAAAATTCCATGGTGCAGAGAGATTTTGATTACCGAGAGCAGTTCTGGTTCCTCATCTCAAACCAGGCATGATGGAAAGGGGTAAGGTTCAGAGAAGGGTGGCCAGGACCTGCAGTGTCTCTGCTCAAGGAATGATGAGGTATGGTAGGAGTCTTCAGACTGGAAACAAGGTGACCAAGGAGAAATGTCATGCAAGTCCCTATAATCTTTAGTAAGGAAGGTAAACCAGGGTAAAAGGTTCACCATTACTCACAGTCTCTTCCCACACAAATAAGGCAGAGATGCAAACATGAAGGAAAGAAACAAACAAGTGATGGATTCCAAAAACCTAGAAAACACGTCCTTGATGTTAAGCTATTCAACTCCCTGACACAGAGTGTTGTAAATATAAGGGTCTATGTGAGTTTAAAAAGTGATTGAAGAAAGTAATGGAAGAAAAATTAGTTGGAGGCAAGAAAGGGCAAACATTCTCAAAACCCACCTCTTCTCTGACTATTTTTTTTTGATCTGGGAGATGGTCTGGGAGAGGTATTAGTATATGCTTTTGCATTCTCTTCCAGCATCTACTATTGACCACAGACACCTATAAGTAAGCTAAAAAAATCTTTGATCTGGCTCTGCATGAAAATTCTTATCCTGTTAGTATCACCCTTTAGCTTTGCCCCTCTCTTTTCCACGTTATTTTGTTTTCTTCATTTCTATTTCATTCTTCCACCTTGGATTTATTTTCATGCAGAGCATTGGCCACCTGCGGCACCCTGGTAGAACATACCTACGACTTTTTCATTACTTTTTGCCTTCAATAGCTAGAAGTGTTTTGACTCGAATTAGAGCTGTGAATGCCTTGTTTTCTAGCCTCCATTACTGCTTGCTCATGTAGAGACACATTTTTGTGTTCAGCCTATAACTGCACTAAGTTGTATGCAGTGATGCAAGAGATGAAAGTAGAGGAGGAGAAAGGAGAGGAAGAATTTCTCCTCCAAGCAGAGTTCAAGTTTAAGCCATGTAAGTTTCTTTTCTGAAGTTAAGAAGAGAATCCACTTACGTAACACCCTAAAAGTGTGACCGAAGCACGACCTCCTAGCTTTCAGTAAGAGAATATTTTAATAGCAGATTTCAGAAGCGGCTTGGAGAGGATGCTTTTCCAGGAGAATGCCTGGGTGGCTCGCAATTGCTGTACTTTCATCACTTGCTTACTCACCTCTTCTGCCCTCTTGGGAAAATGCTGGGTTATGCTGGTGCAGAAAGAGAAGCTTCTGGAGCATGCTGTGCTAATTCATGGTATTGGCACTGCCCCAGCTGGCAGAGGCTGCAGTTTATCTCCCTGCCCAGGAGGATGTGCCGGACACGACTAATTATACCCCACGCCAGGGCCTGTTTTCTCTGTCCATGAAAAAAATGAGATAAGTTTGATACTTTAATTCACCAATTTCTAATATGTTGACTAAGCACCCCAAGAGGTAATTTGAGAATAAACAATGAATACTTACAACTGTTCTCTTTTCTTATTTACTTGGAAATGGAAAAGATTTCCAGATGTACCGCATAGCAGAATTGTATAGCACCAAATCATCATATTTCAAAAAGAAGAAACCTTGATGTTAGATAGGAATAATATTTGGCTGAAAAAACAAAGCTAAACCCCAAATATTTGAAGTTCATACAATTTAATAGAACAGAAATAACAGCACCAAATAATTTTTAAAAATAGGCATAGTTTGGCGTACGTGTTTAGCCAGATCATTATATAAAATCATGGTGGTCTGATTGCCATTTTTTCCCTCCTTTTTCCTCCTCCTCCTCCTTAACAGCTGCTTCTCAGCCAGAGACAGCTATAGCACGGCACACTGAGGGTGCACCTTCTGTTCCTCAGCAGACCCTACCTACCAAGGGGGCAGGATGCCCCACCAAAGATACAGCAATGCCATCTGCACCCTCCCTGGCAATTCATCTCCGTGGGAGAACTAGGTCATGTTGCCTTTTACTGCTATGTAAAGGAAGCTTTCACATCTAAGGGATCGCCTATATCCCAGTTCAGGAAGTCTGGACCTCATGCACTGTGCCATACCTCTTTTGGTTTAACCCTTGTGTTCAAACACATCACTGGATTCTCAGCCTCACGAGATTGTGAGAAGGCACAAAAAATTGAAATTGAAATGAAAATTAGAGGGATCTTTGGCTCCACCAATGGAGAATAAAACTAGGTGAAATTAGGTCTGTTGCTTATAATAACTAAATTATTTTTTAAAAAAGGCTTAGTTCTAATTTTGCTATCTCAAATTTCATTCAGCCTTTCCAAAGGCTTCAGGAAGCTTCAAAATCCTGGTTCTTATTCCTACAGCAATCAATTGTAGTTATTGTTCAAAGATAATGACAGAACTGAACATGCCTTGAAACAGGCCAGTGCTGCTCAACCATCGCTAATGATAAAAAACTTTCTATCAGTCTCTCTCTGTCTCTCCTAGAACTGCTCTACCTTGTGTTACTAGAATGATTTTTTAAAAAGTACCAGTTTTGAATTTAAGATACTGAAAAATGTCTCTGTATTGCCATGTTTGCTGCCACTGCTTTCTCATACTCTCTTCAGAGGATAAGATTACACCAAACTTGCATAAATCCTATCATGCATACATATATCTGAATAGTCTATATATTGCATTAGTATCTAAACCTCATTGATTATTTAATGTGGCTAATGGTAGAGGAACAGTAGATAAAATTTTATAGCTAAGACCATGGGAATGAAAGCCAAAATATGGAATTCCTCCAGATTAGGCAGTCTCATACCCTGTCTAATTGCATTTTATATAGCATGCTCAGTGGCTGTGGAAGGTAAACAATATTCATTTGGACACTAACCCAGAACCAGTATGTTAAAAGGGCCTTTTCTAGGAAGAGATTTGAAATGTAAAGTATTTTTGTTGCAGATGATCAATTGCAGGTGATCTCAGAGTTAAACTGGATGGTCTTAAAAGATATTAGTCACGAACAGGCTGTACTCCGGGGTCTGCCTGCTTCCTCCTGCCAGCGAGGCTGTGCCAAAACCTGTGCATCACACCGAGAGGTGGCACACAACCAATATGAAGGTCTTATTGTCTATCTTAATCTTCAAAGTCCTCATCGTGACTTTCTTGAGCAGTCTGCACAGCTTCTTACCCCACGGTGCTCCACCACAGCTTAAAGCAACTGGAAACAGTGGTTTTGGCATCCTAGGGGCTTTACAGACTCCTTCCTCTGTGCCTAAAGACAGTTTGGGAGAAGCAGGGCCATCCCAATCTCATACATCTGGTGACTAACAAAATGCAGTACTTTCCAGGCGTCTCCACAGTAGGTGATTTTTCTTCATTTGTCTGTAGGCACTAGAATGCCCAATTCCCTTTGAATGCTAGAGGACTTAGGTCCTTATCTTGGAAAGGCAGGGAAGAAGTGAGGGAACAGGTGAATAAACAGTCTGCATTTTGTTAGCTGAGAGGCTTGAGAGTGTTTTATGTTTTTATTTATTCCTCATTTAATGTTAATTAAATTTTTATTTCCTTCCTGTTAATTTGGGATGCTTGTTTTGATAACTTAGGGATGTGTATAATTGTTTAAGCTGGGACTGTATCTTCCTTCTCTGACTTCCAGGTGGCATCACATTACCATATACATAAGCTTCCAGATGAAAATTCAACCTAGTTTTTCCAAGATCTGATGTTAGATAATTAGTTGCTTTTCCACCTGTGATACCTCCTGAACTACTCTCTGCCTTTTTGTCCTCCTCTTATGGATAATCTCTTTTTACTTTGTCTTTAGTTTCTCTGTTAATTTTTCACTACAACTTGCATTTCGGGATCAGTGGATTTTTGTACATATAATTTGTGAGCTTAATGCAATTTTCAGAGATAACTCTTGGACTAGGAACTTTTGAAAATATTGTCAGATTTATCCCTGTTCCTTTTTTTTCTCCTAAACACGTGTGAGACCTCAACATAAGTAATTCTGAAAATAAGTTTTTTTATTTCTATGTCTTAATGGATTTTGTGTATGATGACTGTACATTTTATTTGTTAATTCACGCTTACAATTCCTATGGAAAAATCACTGTATTTAGGCAAGCTGTAAATTAATAAATCAACAGTGAATGCAATCCTTTGTTCAACAATTTGCTGGGCTTTCTATCATGCCTGTTATGCTGTTACCTACATCCTGGATCATATCCAAGCTTCTTACATAATGCCTTAGTACTTTTGGAGAAATTAGAGGACTCTGGCACACATCAAAACAATAAAATCAGGATATCAGGTTTTCCAGCTGGTGCATGTGCACAGAAAAAGCTCTGTAGGTGTATTGAGAAGTACACATGACAGGTTTGTTGCAAGGCTTTTGACTCAGGGACTGAATTTTGATTCAGATTTAAAGAGCAAGAGGGAATCTGCTCCCTTGTGTACACTGATATTGCTTTAGATGGTTTTAGAAGACAGACAGCGTCGATCAGCTGTGACTGTACCTCCAACAGCTTCTGTGCTCTCTCCGGGCTGCGGGAGAGCCACTCGCTGTGGGAATGAGGCCAGAGTCCCTGTTTCTATGGCGACTTTACCTGCCGTCACCCCATCAAGCAGCCCCTCTTCAATTCCATGGAGCTGGAGCAGGGGAGGGAGAGGAGGTGGAGGCAAGGAAGGACTATTTCCACGGGGGAGCCTGGGAAATCAGTATTGCTGTGTTGTAGTGTCAGAGTGTCGGGTAATGGGCAGAGGCAATCCCTGCAGGGCAAGCTCCAGGGAGATGCTGGGCTCCTCCACCCTAACCCCCTCCTGCACCCCTTGCATCTCACAGAAAGCACGGCAGAGACACAGTGGTGATGGCCTGATCTTGTTTGGAGTCCCCGTGGAATAATGTTTTTCAGCACAGCACATCTACCCTGGTGTAATTCTATTACGAGCAAAACAACGATAAAGCTTCGTGGAGTAAGGACAGGCCCAATGACACTGGAGTCCTGCAACAAGGCTTTGGATCACATTGCCATAGCAATATGTAAACCCTGGACAGCTGATGCTGCTGTCCACAGAGAATCAGGATGTTGCAGGTCAGATCTGAGATAATCCTTTATTGATCTGAGGTGCAAGAGACCATAATTGATGCATAATTGACCCTTAAGCTTAAGGTAATGCCTTTGTGTTGAAAAGGGTGCTGCAGAGTGAATCTTTCTGCTCCCTCTGTTCTGAGCCTGAATGTGAGGTTAACTTGGTATCTATCCCAGCAAAGTCAGCAGTAAATCCAAGTGCTTCTGTTTGGCCGAGTTAATCAGTTATTATTGAGATATATATACAGGAGAGGATGCCCCCCAGGTTTCATTCATTATTGAGGGAGGAAGTCCACAGAAGGCACATAAACTTACCCTGTCATATAGCCATACTTGCTCAAAAGAGCTGTGATCCACTCTTTCCAAACTCACCCTCTTTTCCCTCAATCCAAGTTGCCTTGTAATTGTAGGAGAGGCATGCATAGGAAGCAAAAAATCCTCATTATACAGAGATATTCCTTTAAATCTTGTGGGACTAAATCTTGGCTCCATTAAGGTCAATAGTTAATCTCACATTGTCATCAAAATGACCATCCCCAACATTAGGATTCCTTGGACATTTTGCTGATTGTCTCCTCTCAGCTGGCACAGGATTCTTTTGAGTACTGGCATTTAATTTAGAAGCTTTACTAAATCAACTGCTATAAAGTAAGCATATATTTTCAAATCACTGATTGTTGCTTCCATGACTAGAAAAAAACAGTTCCGTTCACTTGAAATACTTCATATAACCTGAGAACTTCTGTGAATCATAATAATGAATTGTAGTAATGGATTTTATTAAAACATCAATTGTCTTTGCATTTACAAAATATTTTTATGACTTAAAAAAATATAAGGAAAACGAAAATCATTTAGTGCAGCAAAGTAGATGTTCCCAGTTTTATAATGAAGTTTTTCTTTCAAGAGGAAATCTGTAGTTACTGGAAAGGAAGGCTCTCTCTGCTGAGCTGGAGAGGCCGATGCTCAGGCGCCGAGCCAAGCAGTGCATCCCATCTCCTGTTTGATGCTGACCATGTACCTTGTGACTTCCAGTTACAGTCCTCTAAAGTCATGATAATATTTGCTGCCGTGTCTTCCTCTCCTACCTTTCAGATCTAGTTCTGGAATGAGATATGAGTAACAGACTAACTCAGGGAAGTTAAGTCCTTTCTCTCAAAGATGACTGGGTTAATTTTTTAAAGGAAAAAATCCTAAAATATTTTTACCCACTTTTGATTTGCATGCACTTTCTGTTAATCCATCATAATTTTAAAGATGCTTAACTGAGTTGAAGCAAACTTTCGGCTTTCATTTTGTTTACCGTACTTTTAACAGCTTGAATATCAAAAACTCTAGTTCTGAAGGTTTCACTACCATTAAAGCCTACAAAAAGACACATGAGAAAACTTTTCTTGAGCCCTCTCTAAAGAATAAGTGTCTTCTTCAATGACTGCTGTGGTGACACTCTCTTTCATTGCAGGATGTTTTGTGAGCCATTGGGAGTCTGAGTGCATCTTGTAATTACTATCAAAGTTTTGGCAAAGGATCAAACTATTTCTTCAAGCAGGTTTAAAGTGTAACTCAAGCCCATGTGCTTTCATCAGCTACCCTTTCAAATAGCCTGATTCAAGCCATTGAGATCATGGTGACCTGCACCACTGATGGGAAATGAGCACGACACAGAGTTATTTCCACGGCTGCCTGGTGAGCACATTAGTACATGGCACTGCCCCCTGGCCAGGGAGTTCTGGAGACTGCATAGATCAAAACCTCCATGGGGCAAGAGCAGCTGCTAGTACACTTCCCAGACAGCAACATTTGACATCCTCCCCTTCAATATTTCTGCAAAATATGAAAGACTCACCATATCTGGACAGGGACTTGTTTGTATCTGTAACTATATCCTCCCTGAGAAACGGATTCACCACCTGGTTAGTGCTTGAACTGTGTTGTAATGACATCATACATGCAGGGGTCATTAAGATCAGAGGAGCTATTTCTTACAGGAAAAACAGAAAACAGAATGGCTCCAAAGCCTTTTTTCTGAGCCAGAGCCCTTTATTGTACACTACCATATCACCTGGTAGTGCAAGTTTTGTCTGGACCAAAACCAAGCTAACTGAGTCCAAGTACAGCATGTGATGTTCATGCCATTTTAAGGAATTATCCTGACTGAAGAAAAAGAGTTGATACCTGGTCCAGTATGAAAACTGCTGGGCAAAGCTTTTGTTTAGCCAATTTTTTTGGCAAAGCATTTGGAAATCGTTGCTGCTATTAAACGTTTGTTTAAAATCATTCTGTAGCACATTGCCACAATGTCTGGCACGAGGAGCCCTAAAATCAGATGTACCCTCTCTTTGCATCTGTCAGTTGAGATGGAGACAGCTGACTGGGAGAGAAATGTAGATTTTTTACTTCAGTGATACAATTTGGCATATGTGCATACTTGCCAGCATATTAAAAACATGTTCTAGTCCACTCTTCTGATTTTATTTAATTTTTATTTCAGTTACGTGTGACAGTAATAGGGAGGTTGAAAAGTTATACAGCATCATCTAGTGTTCATATACAAATCTACAGGAGCCTGCAGTTTCACCACCCTCACTTATTCAGATTAACTGGCACCAGTGTTGACTCCAAAGGAAAATGTAAGATAAATTCCTTATTTCCAGCTGTTGGTCTGTGGACTCTAAGTAAGAAAAAAAAATTTGAAAGAGCTGTGTTATACCCATGCTGTTAGCATTCACAGGAGTGGAACAAGAATATTAAATATTTTCTTGTAAGTATTTTTGGCAGATAAGGCTAGGCCAAAGAATTTTGGTGTGTGATTTTAGCATAAGGACGGTAAAAGCCCAGGATCAGAGCCTGCTGTACTCGCTCTGATTTGACTAAATACATTAAAATGCTTTATTTTTTAAGTACTTGTTCAAAAAAAGAGAATCAGAACAGGAATCCAGATCTTCCGTCTCCAAGGCTGAACATTTTAAATTAAATTACTTAGAAGGAAATGCAATAGAAATCCAGGAGGACATCACAGAATTCAGAAATCTGTCTTCTATAAAGTGTGTCTGCTTATGTTCGCTTTTCTGGAGGGGGGCTGTCTTCTTCTTAAAAGCTTAAGATTTCAGGATTTTAAGATTGGTGTTTCTTAGCTGTGTACTGTATCTGCATGTGTGGAATAGCCAGTGGAGAGGTCTATGCTAATGCAAAAAAAAAAGAAAAAATAAAAGAAGAAAAGAAAGTACCCATGGTCTTTTATTTAAATCTAGGCTACAGTGTAAGATTGTCTTGTATCTGTGTCGATGACACTCCTAAGCATCTCCAACAGGTCTCACCACTCTGGAAAAGGCAACCTCTGTTCTCAGGGGGCACAGCAGCTCCCTTCACCACCCAAACAGCAGAAAAAATGCAGGTCACGTCTCCCCAGGCTCTTCTGCTGGATGGTTTCCCACGGTATGCCATGCCTTGTAAGTGAGCATCATGCGGCTCCCTGCGAAGACCACAGAGCATGACCCAGGTGCTGGTGCAGGCAGGGAGGAGACAAAGACAGGTTATACTGGAAAACGTGGGAGCAGGACAGCCAGCTGGATGGGAGGCTGAGGGAGGCATACCTGTTCATCAAAAAACCTATTTTGTCTTCTTGATGAGAATTAAATGGGACAATTGAATATGACTCAAGATGAGTAAGGTCATGTGACACATTCATTTGAGGAAATGGCACTTCAGAACAGGCCAGGAATATTTGGGAAGCTTGACATTTTTTTCTAGTGAAATCAGTGAGTCTTCAGAGGTTGTTTGATAGGAACACCTGAGGGCTAAATGAATTCCTTTCAAAACTACTGAAAATTAAACACATGTTTTGCTTGCATCCTCTTGATAATCCAAGGCCTAATTTTTTGATGACTTGGGACAATGGACTAGAAATGTTCTGTTTGAAAAAATGTTTGTTTTCTGTCATCTCTCAGCTTGGTCATGTGACATCTCTCCATATACTGTCATTAGGTCGCATTTCAATGTTAGATTTGTTGTGCAAGCATCTGTGAATACCCAGTCATTTCTGTCTTTTAATACCTATCCATTCACGTGTTTGCTCCTTACACACCTTTTCTAGGTTTACAGTACCGTAATTATATTTCAAAAGTGACTGATCTGGTTTAGGAATTATATGTTGAATATACATTTTAGTTTAATCAAACAGGTTTGGAATTTGTTTTTCGTGAGTTATTCAGACTTCTCTAAATGAGACTGAAATCTGTTTTTCTTGAAAATCACCCTTATTTCCTCTCTCATTGCAAATGAAACAGAAGAACCAAAATACTGTGTTGTATACCACCACAGAATATCAATTAGAAACAACAAGAGTGTTATTCTTTCCCATGACAGAAGCAAAAATAGGCAATAAATGTGAGGCTAATTTATACCTCGTGTTTTATTTTACAACATTTCTTTCCTGTTGTCTTGTACTAAAATTTATTTTTCCTGCTTACACAATGAAGACTAATTTATTTCTTTGAGAAATATTTTTGTTAGCTCTCCTTTCCTTCCTTGCAAGAAAGCTTCTCCCCTCCCCCTTCCTTTTATTTTTCAGTCTAAGGAAAATGGCTGCAGCTGGAAGAAGATGGTTCACAATCTTCTGAAAATTTTCTCTTCAGTCTCTGAGTTTCAAGAGCTGATTTTAATTCCTGAATTAATTGTTTACTCCTTCCAAATGGCAAAAAAAATGCTGTTTTGGTCCAAGTTTCAAATTGATGCAGTTATTTTGCATACTCCACATCAGTAAATCTGGGCACTAGCATCTAGCTACAGATTTACTGTTTTGGATATTTGTGTCTTTCTTTTAATGAATCTTTTCCATTATGCTGATTTTTTCTAATTAGTTATCCCCACTTATTCTCATTTTAATCTAATTAAAATGTCATGCTAAAATTATACGTGAAAATTCAGTTTATTTGTCTTATAAATGAATGCATAATTAATGACAGATTGAAAAATAAACCCGACTCACAACATGATTCTAGTAATTTTTGCTGCAGTTTACTCTTTCCCTGGTGATATACAAGCAAACAGCCAAAAGATTTCCTTGGCTTCATAAGCAGTCTTAGGGCTGTATTCAATAACTATTTCTGAGAAAAAATAGACATATTATATTAAAAATTTACTATCATCTTCCACCATTAGACAGGTGTTTACAACTCAGATGCTCTCAGGAATATACCTCTCTATTTTGGTTATATTAACTTTTAAATATGTGTTTCAGGGGGTGGAACTTTTGTGAGGTCTGACTCAGTGGAATGAATTCCATCACACTATGAAAATAAGGCTGAAGTCTTCTGCGGTAGGTGTTAAAGAGGTGATGCTGAAGACCATGCTGTGGGTGCTAAATTCTACAGATATCTGACTCCGTGATCAGCTTCACTTTCACCTTCTAAAATGAAGATAAAAAAAAAAAAAAAAGATGTGAAGATCATGGTACAATCTGAACTAACCTCTAAGGTAAATATACCTCCATAATATCATTATAAAAATGAAAATTAGAGATTAATTCAAATTTTTCTGGTTTGGGTCTGATGAATGTTTTTTCTTCTTTTTTATTGGCTGGTTGGTTGCTTTCATATATATATATACACATCTTAACATTGGTCCTGCAAACAAGGCTGTTGAGGAAATTTGAATATGGTCTTGACTCCTCTGGAGCACTGTGATCTGGAAAGTACACCTAGGACACCACCAGGTACCCATTACACACCTTGTGTGTAGCTTGCTCCTCAATCCACGTTTTCACCTCGCTGGTAATTAATCTTCTTATACTATTATGAACTGCGACTCTAGAAATGTTGGATTTACATTTGCCTTTGCAGCCATTGGCCCAGCCAGACTTCCATCCAGCCATCCTCACGGAAAAAATACTGCTTCATTTGGAAAAAAAAAACCCTGCATATGGTAAAATCCTACCACAGATATGAATCTGGTATTTCCTAAAATAGTTGCGATTGGATTTGATTTGGCACATTATTCATTTTCAAACTTAGGGTGGGTTTGGTGGGTTAGTTGGTTGGTTTTGGCTTTTTTCTGTGTTTGTTTGTGGGTTTTTTGGTGCTACTGTGTATGCCCTATTCAGTAGATTGCTTTAACTAAAAAAAAAAAAAAAGAAGAGAGAGGCAAAGTGAATATATTATTATAAGCATCCTTCACCAACAGGAATAATCAGCACAATTTATAGTCTGAATTGTCAGGATCTGCAGCACAGGTTACTCTTTCTGGTGAGGCAAGATCAGCAGGGAACACAGGAAGGCTTTTGCAGAGGGGAGAATGGAATTAATAGACAACATGAGAATGATGTTTTCCAAAGAAGGAGAAATGTTAGGTTCAAGGATGTATGAAGGAGCCAGGATATGATGGTGCAGCACCTCCTGCTAGATCCCCTACACTCACAGTATAATTTCCTGTCAGATGCCTGATGCTCCTATGACAAAGTGCCTTGTTGCATTAGTGGTTGGGTCCACTCACATAGCCACAGGCTTTGGCTAATGACCTTTACTCACAACAACATCAGTAGCAATTTATAAACCCTTTTATAGCCCTGTTGAGGGATTTTGCTGGAGGATACTGAAGCCAGAGAGATCCTCCCTGCCAGATATTAAAGGCCTGTGACAAAAAGAAAAAGAAAGTCTGTTCAAGACAATAGCTGCAGACAACAAAGACAGAGATTAGTAAGAAACCTAAATATATACACTACTTCAAGTTTATCCAGTGAAATATATGAAGAATACTTTTAGCTACAGTGTAGTCTTTTTTTCCCTGAAACAGATCACAGTCAAAGGCCACCCACGATTACTTGTGGAAGTGTCAGAGGATGAAAAAAGGTGCCATGTGATAGAGTCTGATACCAATATCCTAACTAAATGAAAACTCATTATTCTTCCTCTTAGGGTTACTACCCCAAAATGAAGTGGGCAAACCCTTCCTTTCAGTGCTGTTTTATGTGGCTGAAGGCTAGTGACATCCCCAGTTTACCTAAAGGTTTCTCATCTGCAAAATTCTCTGTCAGTTCTGAATTAATTCCACTGGGAGTACTGATGTCCCTTCCTTACCGGCCTTCCAACTTCTTCCTCAGTGTATCCCATCAGGACCTTAGAACTTTATGTTTTGGTAGTTTGGGGGCTTAGGACTGCCATTTCTTCTTGTAGTGACCTCAACTAATCTAATTGATGCTTATCAGCTTTTCTGCAGCTATCTTGAAGAAAAATCTGTAGCCTACTAGAAAACTACAGCGGTTCTTTCTTCATTTTGACAGCAATACATATCAGACTTGAAATTACCACCAATCATATCCTACAGTCTTTTCCAGCACGTGATTCTGCTGCAATGTCCATAGGAGCACACCCTTACTGAGTAACTGGTAGGGTATTTGCTAACAGAGTGGTGAATAGAATTACTAATAGTCTTACTTAATCTTCCCCTGGCTTAGAATGCTGGCATTCCTGGAGGGGGGCTATGACTCAACACCCAACACCAACACTACTCAAGTCCAATTGACACCATGTGTATCCTCCCCTCTCCCCGCTCAGGACAGCCAAACCAACCAGGCTGGGTTCCAAACTGGAAACGCCAGCTCAGGTATTTCTCAAAGGAAAACTGTTGTCCTTAAAGTCTTACAGAAACTTCAGCAACTTCTTTGCCCACACACATACGTGCAAAAATGAAGTAAGATCTAGAAACTGAATTATAATATTTTTCAGGAAGAAATTTTTATTATTTTAATAAAAAAATTATTGTTGACTCTTTAAAGATTAACTGGCTTATTGAAGTCCTACCATAATAATGCAAGAAGCTGAAGCTTCTAAAAGTGAAGGACCTTAGCAGTCTAAGTAGATGTATTCTTGCTCATTATTTCTCATTAAGTATATAACAAAATTTTTTCTATCAAATAGCTCAAAAATATATAGAAGGCAAGCATTATGTCATTAATTTATCTCAATTCTGTATTATAAGTCTTTTGAGAAAGTATGTTTTTGCATTTACATTAGTGATTAATATTTTCATGCCTGCCCAGGTCTGTGTCAGTAGGCTTTGCCTTTCTTGATGGCAGAGCAGGAAAACAGTTTTTCGTGCACGATAAAGTTCCACACAAAGATGGAACCAGTAGTTCATTACCAGGTAATCTGCCATGAGGATGTAAATATATGGTCAAAAATAGTGAAGATGTTTATTCACCTCTCTTTACCTTGGGTACCATAATCAAAATCACTCATAATTCAAATATCTGGTATCTCTTATTAGAAGAATTAAAACTCTCCCCTTTGACTAAAGAAAAACAGAAGAAGTTTAGGTTCCAAATATGGACACTTCTTTCAGTAATGGTAAAGAAAAAAGCCAACCACTTTTACACACTCCTTCATGTTCCTAAGTAAAATTTCTGCCTTAGTGCGATTATGAGCTTTCTGCCTTTTATTTCATAGAGTCACAGGTTTCCTCCACACAACTCGTATAGCTGATGCCTTTCAGCATCCTTCCTTTTTAAGTGAGCCTGACTGCCCATTGCCTCAATTAGAGCCTAATATATATAGATGAAATCTGTACAGTTCTTGGCATTTGTCCTCAGGGCTATTTAATAGAATGTCTTATTTCAAGAAAAAAAGAAGCACCTTTGAAAACATTTCTGAAATTATTACTTCAGAATATAGATCAGAAGTTATTTCAGAAAAGTAGTAAAACAATATTGATTTTATCTAATATAAAAATATTTTTTCTATGTCTAAAGGTAAACTTGTAATTTCTACTTCCTCTAGAGTCAGTCAGGAACAATACATCTCTCAGTGTTGTGCTTTAAATGAGTTACATTCTGGATATGCCTGATCCTCTGATTTGGTGATCAAGGGACTCCGCATAGCTAGGTTAATGTTAAAATGCCCACATTTGGGTTAGATAAATCCCATCCACAGATGTTAATGAAAGAACAACTTGATTTTTTGAAACTTCTTCAAGGCAACATGATGAGAAGAAGTGTTCTCAGATCTGTGTTAATCTCTGTTGAACACTGTATTTCAAAATCCTTTGGGTTTCTCTCAGTAGCAGACCAAAAAATTATAAGTGATCATTGAAAAATTCTGCTATTTACTAGAAAATAAAGTAAATGGAAAAAAAAGTGAATTGAAGTGATACATTTCTTTTGAATTTACTGTCAGAAGTTTGCAGCCGTTTTGACTTGCTCCTACCCAAGGTTTAAGGTACTTTACGCACGCAAAGCCCAATCGAAACTCATAGAATTACTTCAAAGAAAAGCAGCATTTGCAATTTTTGTCATGCAAATAGAAGATTACAGAGATAGCAAACCAAGTGTTTGTTTGCTGAGTGTTCTTTTGCAACCATTGCTTATCTGAGAAAAAGCAGCCGAAGACTATAAAGTCCTAAAATACTTAGAAGTCGGTGAGATGAAAGCAGCTTGACAGTTTCACTTTTGTTGGAATTTAACTTGGACACCAGTTTTATCACTGGAGGCATGGCCTTTGTGTTCCTTTTGGAGTCTACAGGATCATGGAGGTTTAGTAGGAAACCTATGGACTTTATAATGATGACCATTGCCACACAAGACAAACCAGTACCAGAAGTACAGCTAGCCAGGTGCTACATGGCCTGAAGAGAGGCTGATCTGGCTGCTTCCAACGCTCTTATGACCTGCGGGCTGCAGGCAGCTGTCCCGAGGCCAAAAGACAAAGCTGACAATGGCAGCACCGGCAGTATGTCACTGCTGCTTTTTTGTCAGTGCCTGCAGCCCTCCTCAGAATACCTCAGCCCTAGCCTCACCCTGACTGTACGTGTGTTGAGGTGAGATCTCTGGCATTGCTGTCCCTTCTTTACCCAAAGGAATTGGGCTGGGAAAGGGAAGCTGACAGCCAGTAAGAAACACGGACACAGAAAGTTTGATAGCGCAACTGTACAATCAGTATTGTAGCAGCTCAACCATTCAGAAGTGTGTGTATGTGTCATGGACAGTATGGATTTGGACATCTTCTGATTAGATTGATTCCTCTTAAACATCTGCTGGTGCTCCCTAGATCCCATGGAGAGGACAGAGCATTGCTCACAGTTGCTAATCTGGCAGCTCCACATCAGGGTCACTGCTGGGAAGAGGGAAGGGAGACAAAAGTCTTGTTCGTCTGAGTCACCCTTTTTGCCCAGCCCTCACCTTCCCCGATAAAAGCCCGGCAGCCACAATCACCTGGGTCATAAGCCTTCACAATGTGGCCCTGCTTTGGCATACACGCTCTTCTTGCAGTGATTGTTACCGTGAGCCCTGTGACTGCTGCGGCACGGAGTGAAAACTATGTCACTGGAGAAGATGTCTATCCTCCTCTGTGGGACCAGGCTGCTGAAAACCTGCTGGATTTCCCAGTAAAGGACAACAAAATTGTCATCAGTGCTTGGAACTATCAAGAGCGACTGGGAGTGTATAAGACCTTGCTAAATGCTTCAGCCAAATATTTTGCTGCCTTTGGACCCCAAAACAGTGGCAATATTCTCTGGGGATTACCATTGCAACACGGGTGGCAATTTCGTACAGGTATGAATTATTTCCTTAAGATGCTGGATTAGCAAAGTGTTTACCAGACCTGCTTAGAGGCTTCCTTTCTGAGGTTCCTGCCTCACAAGCCCACTATAGCCTCAGATGGTGTAAACTTTGACAGAGCTGCCGATTTGAAAAAGAACTGCTGAGTGAAGGGAACACACTTACCTTGTTAAAGGTAAAGCTATTAAAATTCCTAATAGGAAGATGTCAGAATCCAGATTTGTGGTACAGATGGGCAATATTTCAGCTAACTGAAAATCTTTGAAGAGGCATTCCCAGTTGCTTCACTTTATATAGACAGATTTCAGGGTATGCATTCTATAGTGCTGGTCTTCAATTGTTAACTAATAGGCTTTTATTTTTGTTATTGTTACAATCTTCTAGAGGTGGTTTGAGTTTAATTTCTAAGACAGATATTTGAAAGTCCAAGTCTCCCTCTGAGAACTTATTTCCATTTATTCTTCATGATCAGTTTAGATTATTTTCTAAATATGTTTTTTACAAAAATGAAAGTTTTTTCTGTTTGTTGGTGTGGGTTTTTTTGGGGTTTTTTTGTTTTTTTTTGGTTTTTTTGGTGGTTTTTGGTTGGTTTTTTGTTTTGTTTTGTTTTTGTTTGTTTGGTTGGGTTTTTTTGGTTTTTGGTTGGTTTTTTGTTTTGTTTTGTTTTTGTTTGTTTGGTTGGTTTTTTTTGGTTTTTTATTTGGGTTTTTTTTGTGGGTTTTTTTTGTTTTTTTTTTGCTTGTTCGTGGGGTTTGTTTGGTTATTAGGCTTTGTTTTATTTTAAATTATGTCCAGATTCTGAGGGTTTATCCCCTAAAAGCTGGTTGCTGTCTAGGACAGTCATTCTGGTTTGCTTGTTGTCCCTGCCAGGGGAGCAGACACGGAAACACGTATGAAAGGTCCCTTAAGGCTAAGGCTGCAATATCTTATCAGGGACTTTACCAGAGAACACATTCTCTCACAGACAGCTTCACACGTGGCAGTCTGTGAAGCTTTCCATTCAAAGCCAGAGTTGACTTGCCTTGTTCCAGAAAAGAGGGGGAAGAAGGAAGATGATGAAGGAAGATGATGTTTTCAGGAACTTGTGCCTGGTGGTAACAAGATGTAAGAAAATGCATCTGTCTGCCTGTTGTTTTCTTTATTAGATGTATCCTGTAGTTGCACGTGGTGGTGGTTTGGGTGACGCTAGGTTTGAGAGAAGACAGAGGTTCTGCAGCTGGTGGTGAAGGAAGGCTGCCAGCACGTAGTCACACCTAGTGGAAGATTACCTCCTGTGTCAAAAGGAGGAAAAAAGAAAGAAAAATCCAAGCAGGAAACTAGCTGGCAAATAGATAGCAACAAGAAGAATTCAGCTGGAGTTTGGGCAAGCTTTTTCCTCCTTCCCTTCTTTATGTATCCAAAAAGAAGAGAAGATTAAGAAGATGGTTAGTACAGCAGGAGAATTGGCTCAGTGTGTGGCAGAGGCAAAGATGACTGGATGCAGCCTGGTGACCTGCTGGAAAGGAGGAGTTATGGAGTATGGCCTCATCCAGAAAGTGAGGATGTGCCTTGTTGCAGTGACAATTTCCAGGTAGAGAGGAGGGACATAGTTTGTGAGGGGAAGATTTGCCCCTGGTTGCATAGACAGGTAAAAATGTACTGTCACATGCTAAAGAGTCATAGGACTGGCACTTAGACAAAGAAGATATATTTTTGAATTTACGCTACCAGAAGGTTAAAAAAATACTAAAAGGAGAAATATCACATAGCTGTAAAGAGTTTTACAGTAAAAAAATGTGAGAAGTTGAAGGATAAATGGATAAGGGACAAAGAATGACATAATTCTGGTGCATACAGTAGTGAGGTTAGCAAAGGGCTAAACTCAATCCAGATAGGTGGTGGGATAGATTAGTGGGGAAGGACTGAAGCATTTGTATATTGATATAATAAGCTTGGGAAAACAAAAGCAGAATTTGAGTTCATGGTGCAAGACAACAGAACTTTGAAAATATTAGAAAATTTGTTGAATTAACAGTTCTATCTGGTCTTGAAAGTTATGTTACTGAGGGAATATTTTGATGAATATGGTTCTGTATAAACCATAAAGAACAAGTGAAGCTGTTACTTAGTAAGAGTGGCACAAAGATTTGTGATAATCCCCTCAAGGACACAAAATGAAATCAGTAATTTGCCTAAATTTGCAGCAGAGACAAGGATCTTGAGGCAATACGGCTGCTAGGAATGAGGTTGTGGAAGCAGAAATTGTCATTTGAGAGGTGAAGCTAAACTGAGTCCTACCTACAGAAACTGAGGAAACAGGATAGTCTCTACCCCCACTTCACATACAGATGTACAAATCCAGGAGCAAGAATTTTAAGAAAGATTCAGGTGGTATTGTATGTCTGAAGAGCAGTAAAGGTTGTGCCTGTATTTAAGAAGAAAAAAGGAGATAAGGGCACAAATATATTTATTTTTCTTATATCAGCAGTAGACAAGACATTAGAATAAGTTCAGAAGAAAGAATATTTAATGACATGGAACTAGATAGAAAAAGGGATAAAGCACACGTTATGTAAATCAAAGGTAGATTGTGTCAGGCTAACTTAATATCTTCTTTCATGATATAAGTGTTGTTTTATCAAAGTCCAGAAATGCATTCACCCCCTTTGTAAAAGCAAAGCTTCGAATGAAAAATTATAAATGATAAGAGAATCGCATATCTGGTAAAGGAATACCTGAAGGAGAATTTGGTGATAACTGTTGCTAAAAGAAGGCTACAGCTAAGTGCAGGATGTGCTAGGAGTTCTTCATCAGCAAGATGAGGATAACTACATCTAGCATTTTCAGTAACAACATTTCCACAAAAAATAGTGGAGAAATCTTGCTGATGAGTCTGCACAGAGTTACCAATAACACAGCTGGGAGGCACCGTCGGTACAGATTAGCTTGGGTAGATCTGAAGACTGAAATAACAATCATGTTAAGCACAGGGAATAGGAGGGAGCAGAGACAACAAAAGTGCTGTGGAGACCTGTAAGTGCAGTCAATGCTTCCAGCTCAAATTTCTACATATCTTATAATTATCACTGATACTGCCTGGGAACTCTTAATTTTCCCAAAACACCAAGGCTAACAATATCTGGTAAACCTCATGTACAATTATTTTGCAACATTTTATCTTCTTTTTCTTCTTAGCCTTTATCCTTCCCGTTCATCCCCTTTGCACACCAGTGATCTATTGCTGCCTGTTTTTTGAGAGTCTTTGTCAAAGTAAAATCTTCAAAAATGGAATATTTCTGTCAATATTAAAAAAATATAAGCTTCATTTAAAAAAATTGGGTTGAACTGCAATCCTCGTCATTGCAAGTTCATGCTCTCAGTGCTTGACTACTGAAAGATACAGGTTTGAGTAGCTAGCATGCCCCAAAGCACAAGCTCTGCCCAGTCAGCCAGGGAGAATAATTAGGATAATTGTATGCACATTGTTCATGATCGTCTCCTCTCCTTGAGTAAAAGGATCAGAAAATTTGGTTTGGTAATGAGGTTTAGTTCTAATCTGACAGAAATGACACTGTCATTATTCAGCCGACTCGTCAAAGAGCAAGTGCTCTGCCGGGCAGAGTTTGGAAGCTTCTGGAAGAGCTCAGGTCATTGCACAAGGCCATGGTAATTGCATGTCATGCACTTAAAGCAGACATCCTGACACTCTGCATGACAACACTTAATGTACACGTATGGTATTCTTTTAGGACTTGGGCTATTTCTTCATGCCACGTGCTTAAAGTAAAATATTCTGTCATGAATAATTGTGAAATGTCTTGCATGTTTTCTACAGCACAGATGCTTGCAAACCTTGCTAATTAGTTACAGCAACGTTTGCATGCTTAGCTTCACAGCAAGGCCACGTTTGTCTGCATGATTAAACTAGAAGTGATTCTGTATCACACAACCCAATTAGGTGAGACAATTGCTAGCACATCTAGTTTGTGCTATTCTGCTCATTAAGCAGCTCTCCTGAACTAGCAGCCCTACATCTATTAGAAATGATGCCTCGGTTAAGCATGTGTTTATGTCTGTATGTGAATGTATATTTATATCTCTGTAAAAATACTGTGATGTCCTGATTTCAAACAGTTCAATAAATTCACAACCAAATTACTATGCACTGAGAAATTCAACTACTCTAAGAATAGTAGTTTATGAAGCAAAGCAACAGTAATTTCCTTGCTTTTCTGACCAAAACTCTGCATGCCTTATTCCTATATATTTTTTTCATCTCTGTAGGATTTCTTGTGTGAAAAGTTTGAGAAGTATTTGTTGTATTATTTCATTTGATTCAGGTAGGTTAGCAGATCCTTCTGGTGTGACTTCCTGTGGCTATGAAAATGGAGAGCTCTTGTGCCAATCTGTAAGAAGCTGGTGGTCCTGTAAGTATATGTTATCACATTGCTCTTCTCCAAAATAAATTAGTGTCCTAGAAGGCCATTTCAAAATATTTCTTCCCCTTAGAATTCTCTATTATAATATAATTTCAATCCTATGTAATTATCCATCACAAACCTGCAACAAGACACCTAAGTGTGAGTGAGTAAATGGAAGTTAATTGATTTTGAATACTTATTTGAGGAAGGAGAAAAAAAATGCAAGTTTGCAACCTTAAAAATATTTACACTGCAAACATTTATGTGAAAATGCGTGGGGAACACTATGATAAGTATATATATTTTTAGATATTTGTAGATATTTGCAGTTTACAATTAATCCAGAGCAGATTTCTTCAGTTTAGATGCTTGCACTTCAAACTAAAACTTTGTGAGAAAATGTCAAGCAGGAATCTTCGTGGTTCTTGTACCACCCTTGGTTCTTTTCCCCATAGCATGTTTTCCCTCCATTTCTTCTGTCCCTTGCTCCTCAGCTTCCCTGATGTCCTGTTGTAAGTTCCCCTTTTCCCCAGACCTGCCAGCAGGTTTGAGCAAGCGGCTCTGTCCCTTCCCTGCCACAGGAACTTCTTTCCTTCAGTGGCCATTTAGATGAAGCTTCTGGCTGTGAATCAGCAGCTAAATGCATACACCTTCAAGTGAACAAAGACATAAGCATCGATAAAGTTTAAAATGTAAATCTAGGGTAAAAGCTGACAGCAATACTCACTCCAGCTTTGGTTTTCCATCTCTGTGTTTGGATAGCACTAGGTGCTCTGTGGGATGGTGTCCCACGCAGTGACAACTAACAAGGGTCACTGCATAGCCCTTTGCAAGCAGGAGACCTTCCTGGGATAGAAACCATCACCTTTACTTTCTCAGTATTTGAATTCCTGCTCTTCATCTACTTCTAAATATTGCATGTTTGCTTGATACCCATTTTGTTGCGTCCAGAAAATGTATAAATTCAGCCTTGATTTACCCTATTGCAGCAAGAACATGCAAAGAGTTTTTGAGGCTGCACGGAAATGTCTCTTAGTGTTCTGAGGATAAGAGTGCTTTCAGCTGGCCTTCAGAGCAGCCCTCTCCAGCACACATAGTTACACGAAACCAGGAATGAGTTTAAACAAGAAACTCACATTTAATATACCTCGGGTGTATGGGATACTACCTGCTCAAGAACATCGGTCTCTTTGCCTAGAATAATATGCAGTATAGTCCTCTCCTGCATTGTTTTCTGCCCTCTAAGTCACTCAAGCAGGTGCAAATATATAATATAGACAAGCACACTTAAAGGAATACAAGCACTTTGTGATGTGAGATCACGGTTTCAATACTTCTCATGAAAACAGTGAACAAGAAGCAAGATCCAGTTCAGCAATGACTCTCAGTGAGACACTGTCTTCTCATCATTTGAGAGCTTTCCTTTGCTCTTTTGACTGGCTCTACATTTCATCCTGAATTCCCAACCAGGTTCACATTCAGGAGATGTGTCACATGAGACAAGGGGTTTCCTTGAGCCCTTTATATTTGTTCAATCAGCACCCTCAGGAAAGTCGAGCCCCTTGTGCCTGGCCAGCCTGTCAGTGCCCCATCATGGAGACCCCACCGAACAGTCCACTCTATCGGAGCGTGGTTCGGCCAAAACACTCAGGGTCAGACACCAACAGCATTCCCACTCCAAGTTCTTAGATATTTCCAGTTTTGTAAAGTATGTTATCTGCTGCCGGCCACTCCTCTCCTCGTGTCCTTGAAGGACTCACACTGAACAGTCTACGGAATAACACACTTTATTAACAAACACACTGATAGTTGAACACTGTGACAGGTTAAGGTTCAGAGATTGCTAATTATAGTAACTGATTGCAAAAATGAATTTGAAGCAATATACTGATCAATTCTAATCACCAATTAAAGCTAGCTAGAGATAGTAATTTAGCTTGCACAGCATGAGGTTCTTACACAATAGGCATCCCTAAGGGAGAAAAGACAGGTTCAGCCTGTTGACTGATCCCAGAAGTTATGATGGGAGTCTGCTCTGACCTCTCTCCCCACTTAAGCTATATTTATATTACTTCCTTTGAAGGAAGAGAAAAGGTAAAGTTACAGTTGGTGACATTTCATGTTGATTGGTGCTTGAGTCATGAGCATATGTGGAGTGTGAAAAGCAAGATGTATTTTTGAGCTAATGAAGCAAAGGCCAGCTTTCGGTTACGGTCTGGTTTATTCCTTTGGCTTAGTTCCTGCTAGCTGCATGTTTTTGATGGAGCATAACCACAACACCTCTGTGTTGCTCCATCCTTTGTTTCATATCTGCACTGATTTCGACAGACCGTGACCACAGTACCTTCATGCTGCTCCATCCTTTTTTCCATCTCACACTTAAGGCAATACACCGAGCTCCCTCAGTATTCCCGCTCCTAAGGTGTGCAGACCCAGTCCCTGCTGAGCTATAGCCAGCACACACACTCCTTCTTCCTGAACTTTGCTTTGTGGTCTTCTCCCCACAAGGTGGAGCAAAGGCTTCCCGTTGGGAGGACAGGGACACCTAGAAATGTTCAGGCTTTGATGATTTTGGTCCTCACTGCTGGGATTTTGTACAAGATATCAGCACAGTCCGTGGCCCTGAGACCAAGTACAAGCAAATGACTTCTCTGCACAACAGCTCAGAGGCACCCACCCAAGAGGGAGAACAACTAGTCCCCAGGCTTTTCTTCACTGAAAGCTATTAAACTTCATTTCTACAAAGGGGACACAATTAAGAGGAGAACTTAAAATCCTCTTTCAAGAGAGAAATACCAAATAGCACTATGGGCAGTCTCACTGGGGACAAGATCTGGCACAGGAGAGAACTGAGCCTGAGTTTCCTACAACCTGGATCTGACTGCTCCAACTTATGGATTAGACCAAAGAAAGCTATCATCATAAAATAAATCTAAACAGATAAACAGAGAAAATTTCCAAGCAATTTTCAATGAGTGAAATATTTTTTAGAAGAAAAATTATTATTTTTCAGTAAAATATCACCTTTTCCTTTCTCATAGGTCTAGGGTATATAGAAGAGGGGTTTTTAATTAAAACAATACTTGTGGAATACCCCTTAGTCTTTCTATACTTAGTTTGCAATTAATATTTGACAGACTTTTCTTGTCCTGTCCATGACAGCCTACAAGGATCTAACATTTTTCCATTAGTTTTTTTCCTTTCCTGTGAAGTAAAGTGCAGTGTAAGCTCATGCAAGGCTCTTAAATGACAATGCATAAATGAACACTACAAATCATATCCAAATCAATGCAAGTGTCATCATTATTACATTTCAGTACATATACCCCACTGCTGAACACAGTTTTACCCGTGACAATTTGAAACAGCTGCATTTGGTGTGGGAGAGGGTTCATTTTTTCATGTGGGAAATTTTCATTCACTTGTGATTAACACCTCCTGCCTTTTAATTATTGTTACAGGTATGAATTACTACCTGGCTATCATACCCTTTCTGGGGGCAGTGGAGGCTGGCCTCTTTGGGCAGCTGCCGTATGAGGTAGAAATATCGCCACCAGAGGAGCAAAAAGATGATTTCTGTTACAGTGTTAAAGACTGCTGGTCTCGCATGCCCAAGCTCATGGATGAATGGAAGGCCTTTTTTGAAGTAAATAATTTAAAAAAATATATTTTTAGAAATTGTACCAAAATATTAGCTTTAAAAACTATTATTACTCTCAGTTTTAAGATTCAGAGAGCTTAGTTTGTTTTCAATAATGCTTTCATATAAAAACAAGAAGCAGGAAAAATTAAAAGCATAATATATAGTGAGTCAGAGATAAGTAGGACAGGATTTTTTCAAGTTATGGATTTTTTTTTTCTTCCTTTGAGATAGTTCTGTATTTTGGCCTCTGTTCCAAGTCACTGCTTTGTATACAATTATGTTTGTACACTTCCAATACTGCTTACGTTAGCATTGCAAAATAAGCCTGTGAGATGGAGCACTGCCCTTAAGAAATGGCCTTTGGTTGGTTTTATAAGGTTCATCTATTCCTGTAAACATCTAAAAACTTGAAAATGCTGAAACATCATTCAGAAGGACACCTATTTATGCAAGTAGATATTCTCTTTCCTCCTCACTCAGCTGTTCTCTAATCCCAAAGATGACAATATTTCTTACTTCATAGATTTAATAACTATTTTTTACAGCTATACTACTGCAGTCAACATTTTTCATTGGTAGTCAAATAATTTATACGATCAGAAAGCTTAAACTGTAAGTCTCCTTTGCGAGGGAAGGTAGACGGTTTAAGAGAAAGACTGGATTTGTCTTCATAAGATCATTTTTCCCATGCATCATGTTTCAGAGGTTATTGTGAAATTTCTACTCCTCAAATAACCATTATGATAATGATTAAGGATAATTTTCTTATTTTTGTGAAAATCTTCAGAAAGTTGTGGCCAAAAGAGTATAGACAAATTTTCAAGTAATACAATATTTCAGTGCAGAATCTTCCATGGCACTCAGATGCAAGAGTCCATTGAATTATTGTTACAAAATACCAAAATTATGTAGATAAACCCCTTGCTATGTTAAAGTCAAAGAACAGCAACTACCATTAACTATTCAAAGGCAGTTTCCTTTAGCTGGCAAACTCATTATTTTGTGAGGTATGTGCTTAAATTAAAAAAAAGTAATAATCGTCTTTAAACCTCCCCTCTCATTCTCTGCCCTTTTTGTTCCCTGTTGCTGCAGTATCTGTTATCTGCAGAACACAGAGCTGTGAGCTCTGCAACCTTCTCCTCCTTCAAACTGGATGATGCCCTTGGTCTCCTCTGGAAGGCACACACCACCTCCATTGCTTACGCACTCCCCAAATTCCAGGACAGGTAAGGGGGTGAGAGAGGTGGCCATGGAGGATCCTTCCACCTCCGTGCCTCTTTGGAAGGATGGTATCCTAACAAAGTCTGCATGAGCTTTCATACTTTAGACATCTACTCTTCAGGCTCTGTTCTTCCTTCCACTCTCTGAGTGTGGGATGACCAGTGAGAGACAGCTGCCCAAACTGCGATGACCAGTCAGGCTCTGGGCTTAAAATGAGGTGCGGGTTCCCCTCTGGGAGCCAGGGCCTGATTCAGGAGCTGTGTTTAATCTGGTCAGAGGCAGTGTTCCCAGGACAAATTAGGTATAAAGCACTTAAGGAGGCTTTAAGTCACTGTGGCACTGAGACCACTCAGGATTTTATACTGAACAAAAACATTTGGGATAAATAATCAACTAGTGTGTTCTACAGGACAGTTCAATTATCTGCAGCATTTTTTATTTTCCTCTCTTTCAGGTTAAAATATCTCTCTGATCCAGAAGCAAATTTTGGTGAAGACTGGGCTGATGGTGTAGGTTTCATTGCTGCCACACACTTCACTACAGATTTACCAACCACAAACAACTTCCAGGCTTTCCTGCCCCAGAGGATGCTTGTTGAAGGGGATGTCCACTCACCCATTAGTGACTTCAGTCCACAGCAAAATAAGGTCGTGGTATCACTGAGAGCTCTTCACAAAGCAAATAAATTAACAGGTATGAGCCCGACCTACAAATGTCTGTAGTCCATAGGTATTTAATATCTTGTTCTCTCTACATATCTTTCCCGTATGAAAGCAGTGAATTTTTGATATAAAGTAGTATAAATGCATCTTAGAGGCTAACAGTAAAATAGTTAAAAATACAACCATAAGCAGACAACACACCAGACAGCAAATGCTAGTGGGATAACACGAACAATATGAGGGATTTCAGCGAGAACAAACAATTTTGGTAGCAGATGATCTTCCTCTTTATTTCCCAGTTTCACAGGAACTTTAAAAACAGAGACATTTGTTTGTGTTTCACCAGTTGAATCTGAAACCATTAACATTGTAAATGAAATTATTAGACCAGTTGAACAACAACAACAACAAAAAGGTAAATTATCACAAGCAACAGTTTTTGTGTCCAGAAGTAGTCTGGTTTCAGTTTTTGGTTTCGTCTCAGTCTTTGATTTAACAGAGATCTGCTCCAGCAAAACTGTATCCTTAGACAATGCTGGCTTTATCGTGTTCACCAAAATAAGTCGTGCATCACCATCCAGTGGTGCAACACAGAATTACATGCTCTTGAGGATTCTGTTCTTTCATAGATGCTGCTGGGTTGGCTATTTTTGTTTGACCTTTACGAAGCAAAGTTATTTTGAATCTTTAAATGCAAATAGAATGTAAAAATACACTGAAAAATTAGCATGCCTAGCTATGGCATTTGTGATCCTCTTCTTCTATCTGTACATTTCACCGAAAATTCTCTCACCAGCTGTATTTAAAGCTGAAAAAGGTGTGAAATAAAGCTGTTCAGTGCTACAAAAGAGCATCCTCCCATCACAGAGTGCTTCCCTCACATTTTTCACATAGCATTATTCTTTGGAATCTGAATAAGGGTCTTACCGTCTCTATCTCCTGCCTGGCAGTCTATGGCACAGTTCAGGGTTTCTTGACATACCTCCAGGAAGGGAGAGGAGCACAGCAAGGAGGAACATGACCAGAAGGACAGCAAGGAGGGAGGAGAGCACCAGGGCAGCACATCAAGTGAGGACAGCAGTGCAGGGAGAGAGGAAAGGAGGTATGGATGCTGAACACTGTAAATGGAAGGAAAGAGAGAAATTAAATTTCATGCAGGTGCAGCCATAATGAATTCCACCGCTGGAATCCCATGCTTTGCAGGGGAGAGATTTCCCTGACTTTGCTTTAAGGGATGAGCTTCGAATTCAGCTGAGAATTAAATGCCAGCTAATTCAGCCTGGTAACTGATTTGCAGATCAGAAAAAGGAGCTTTAAAATGAATTTGGCTGTGTCTGGATCCATAGCCTCAGCAGCGACCTGAAAGACCCTATCTGAATGCTACAAAACAGAAGTGACAAAATGTGCTGTTTTTGTAGAGTTGGCTTCCTCAAGCTTTTAAATACATCCTGTGAGATACAGGGTTCTCTACTGGTACTGCCAACTTCAACAGCAGATAGGGGGTCTTAGTACCTCCTAGCAGGGGACCCTGTCCAACCCAGAGTGAGACTTGATTTCTTGATTCAGAGTTTGATTACTCTTTATTTTTGTTTAGTTGCCCCTGCTAGTCCAGCAGGAACTGGATTGAGAGAGTGTTGTGCTGCTTCTAAAGCTTTTCTACTTGTACACTCTCAGATTAACGTTTTATGCTCTGCCCCTCACTGATACCCAGAGGTAGAACAGGAGGAGACTGAATTCTTTTTGGTTTTCCACTAGACTTTTTTACCCTCAGATTTCCTCTCTATCCACTATAAAGATGAGCACTGAGTGGAGTGAGGAGCAAGCAATGACTATTCTGCAAATTGGTGCTAACGCTAGGCTGGATTGGCCAAGCCACGCTTTCTAGAGAGCCACTGCTTATTGCCTGGACAAAAGCATTAGGATCATTTGTGTGTTTTGCTTGAGGTCTTAGCTGGCAGAAAGTGAAAACTCCTTGTTTTAGAGTAAAAACAGACAGGCCTGACGATAACTCCCAGGCTGCTGCTCCATAAACCACGAAGCTATGTGCAAGGGCAGACCAAGACCTTCCCATAAGTCTTCAATCATTTCGACCTGCAACGCTGGTGACAGGGAACAAGCCCTGTTGTCTGTCAATACAAAGGATCCTGAGCTGAATGAATGGTCTGCGTCTCTCTACACATTTGTAGGCAATTATCACCCCATCGGCAAGCTCCAGCTTTGTCTACATTTCACTGTCCCCCGGAGAGTGGCGAGTGCTTGTTGCCAAACGCGCACTTCATCCCTGGTATGCCGCGAGCTGCACGCACTCCATACTAATTTGACAATGTCATGTTGTGTTTCTTCCCAAGGAGGATTGCTGCTGAAGCTCTGGCAAAAGGCTATCTCCACCGAAGCAGGAAGAGAAATGGGCCGAAAAGCGATTGAAAGCTTGACTTCGACCCAGAAGCTCGAACTACTTGACCTAGTAGGAATTTAGAATGATTCGGAAGGAGATGTTTTGAAAGTTCCCAGTTTCTTGAGAAAGAGCAGTTCCAACATGGATTGATTTAATATTTAGCAGACATGTGTCTGGTAATCTGGCCTTGGTAATTTCTTACAGCAGGATTTCCTGAGTGGCCACGTGTGTCTCTCTCTCACATGGAATCAATATTTTTATCCTTAATTTTCCTAATTATCTCATTTAACTAAATTCCTTATAAATAAAAAGCCTCACAGAAAATCTTACTTTGCTACTTTTTGTCACTTTATAAATAATGTATCATAATTGAAGACAAAATTAAAAACAGGCAATATATATTCTGTTTCAGACTGGGTTTTTTCACCTGTAGGCAGGGATTCCACTAGATATGTTATTACTCAGGCCCTTGATAGTCTAACAGATGATTATGAGAAACTTTTCTCTAAAGTTCTGATCCAAAAGCAATGCCTCGACTGTTTTCCACCAAAGCTATTGTTTCACAGAGCAGCTGCGATCAAACTGGAAGCTTCCAGGCTTTTCAGATTAAATACTTGAGTATAGATAGACACCCTTGCTATGCTGCTTTGCAACAAGTAAATGCCTCATGTGGTAGAGTGGAGCCAATCCAGAACAGTCCTGAAGCAAATTAACTCACTCTGTACCAGCTTATACATGACAACAGAGATTTCTTGTATTTGATTCATTTCACTTACTCCAAGGAAACTTTGATCTATATATCAATTTATGTGATTATGTACCCTATATAACCCACAGGTTGCTTTTGCATTCCCCCATGTCTAATCCACTTGTTGCAGCGTGTCATATGTTGGATTTGATTACGCAGGAAGAGATGTATTTGCAATGTTTGTACCCCCAGTGCCTGGCACACCCAGACCCAAGTGTTGATCCCAGTTTTCGAGGTGATAACACATATTTGGAATCAATTATAACTTGAAAACAGAGGTTATAGGGAGGTGGGTCAGGGGTCCACCATGCAGACAGGACTTTAAGTTTCTTGGGAAAGAAGGAGATGAATGAAAGATGCCCTTGCCCACAGCAGTGGGCTTGGAACTAGGTGACCTTTAAGGTCCCTTCCAATCCAAACCCTTCTGCAATGCTATGAAAATTATTTCTTTCCATTCCACTTTCCCGATTTGATTTGTCCTTTCTCCCCAAACTCGCATGATATTTGCACTGTAAATTAAGAAATAATTATCCTCATGTTGAGCAGTTAAACACCATTCTGTCCTTTAATGTCCCAGGACAAAGGTGTTAATTATTCATTGTCATTTAATGGATAAACTCTTAATGTACCGTCATTAGCTAACAATTTTCAAAGGAAATACATTAATGAAGTATAAGAAAATGTGGGAGTTTTTACCTTAATTACCTGGTTCATAGATCAGAGTAATTAGGTTCCAGCAGACTTTAGATATAATCCAAAAGTAATCACCACAGCTGCCAGCTGCTAAAATATTAAGTTAGTTCTGCTCCAGAAAAGTTTGAAAAATTTTTTGACCTTTTCTGTGGTTAACTTAGGTTTAACTTAAGGTTCGCTTTGAGAAAACAAAATGAGCCATTAATACAAACTTATAAACTGCAATCTGCTGCGCTTGAGGGAGTATTTGTAAAACACATTTTTAGTAAGCAAATTACTCCTTACCTGAATTTATGACGACACAACATCAAGCATTTATATAGTTCATACACTTTGTCCTAATCCAACAAGACAATCAGTCAGGTAAAGACTTTAGAAATTGGCCAGCGATTGCTCTTTGGAAGCTGAGGAATGTATAAAAGTTTACACAAAATATGGGATGGGGGATTCTTACAAGTAGAGCAGAGCCAATTATCTTGAAATAGAATAGATGCATTCTTGCAGGAAAATATCTGAGTATCAGAAACTAAACAGAGGGAAAAGAATCAAGATAAAGCTCTAGAGGTGTGGTAGGATGTCTCTGGAGAGGAATGAGAGAGCACTGTAGGAGCCTGCTTGCTAGTAAGAGCTAGCAAAAGTTGACAACTACCTAAGCAGGGGTTGGCCCAGCAAGAAGGACTCACAAAGCATAAGGGTTTTTCCTACTCAGCATTAGTTTGGAGTTTGCCACTCTGTTCTCCTGCCTTTTGCACACGTGGTGTCTTTACTGAGGAATGGCTGGCATTAAGCAGGGCTAGTTCCTGTTTGACAGAGGTGCTGTTAAAAAAAACCCGAAAAACGATAAAGCCACAGCTGCCTCCGGAAAGCCAGGGAGTTATACGTCTGTACACGCTTGCAAATAGCAAGGCTGAGGGCATTGGAACAAACAGCGTTTGGGAGTGAAGAAGGGAAGTTTAGAAATTAAATGTAGTACATGATAAAGGAAGAACTTGGGAGAATAAAAATCTACCAGAAAAGAGCCTGTCCATCCTCAAAACTTGGACAGTAGTGGTGAGTACTGTGCAGTCACCCAACATAGCTCATTTTAGGCAGCTCAGCTCCTTATTTTCAAGTGCTGTGCAGTTTTCAGTGCCTTTGCTACAGGAGTGATCACATTTCTGAGGAAATGCTCAGAAGTGAGGTTCTTGTCCTTGTCCATGTATTTGCAACTGGGCATACAGCTGCTGTTGCAAAATGGACCTGTGCCTTATCAAATACTGTCCTAAACTTACATCATGGAAATACGTAAGGGCTGACCTCTCCACCTTTTCTTCCATAAGGGGAATGGCAGCCTTGTCCTTCTCTAGGAAAGGTACCTGTGTCTTCACAGACCTGCAAACAGATGTCAGCAGGCACTTCTTTAGCTTTCTTAGGCATCAAGACATGGAGTTTACAGGGCCAACACACAAGGAAGTCATTAGCAAAGATGCCAAAAAACTCTCTTTTCTTTCAAGCAGAAATTGGACTTCTAGGTTTTCCCTTCCCTATGATCCCTAATCTGTGCAAGGGTGTTCTTTTCCAGCCTATGCTCTCTAATGCATAATAAGGTGGTTTTTTTTCTGGTGGGAAAAAGCACACCTGGCAGGTGTGGAGGGAAGAGCAAAACCATTCTTGCCTAGGATGGCCTCTAATGTGGCAGATAGGAGGTTTTGCTGGGAAGCAGAAGATGTAGATTTGGACTCTGACAGAAAACGAAACTAACCTAACCTAAAGTACTCTAACTGTTGTGCACAGCATTAAAAACCCTCTGCATTTCCCAAACCCAAATCATTCAATTACTTTTTCTGACCAAGGCATTTTGCCAGCCCCTCTCAGCAGGGTGTTGGAAGCTGTGGACCTTCAGTTCCTGCTACCAAAGGCAGTGAGATTCAAGATGATGGAGACCTGTTACAACATTTCTGTCAGCCTAACTTCAGTGATCCCAGGAGGAGCACATTGCCTCTCTGGTTTTGATATAATTTAAGACCATGAATATGCTTGTAGACATGAGTCTAAGCTCATTTTGGATTTAATTCTCTTTTCTACAATGAGACACAATGGCCATGAGGTGTTTTAAGAACAATGTGCACGGCATGAACTGCCGCAGGTGGAGGCTGTCAAGGATCCCTGGGAGGGTGTAGGGAAGCCTAGGGCTGCAGACCTGCCTGACTGCACTAGCTGGAAAGGCCTGCTTGGTTGGGAAACACTGACAATCGCTCAAAATGGGTCTCAGAGGATTAGGAATGGAGGCAGAATCGCGTAAAGATTTGTTAAACGGCATTTACACCTACTTAAAACATGGCTAGAAAAAACACGATAATTTAAAAATGGTTTTTAACTGATTCATGCCTAATCAAACTTTCCAGGACCGAAAGAGCAATAAAATAAAATCCTTAGAGTCTCTCACTTCTTTCAGCAAACTGTTTGTAGTTGTGAGAAAATTTGCATGAACTGTTTGTGTGTGTGTTTGCAGGAAAGGGCTGCAGCAGGTATGGTGGACAGATAGTGGCAGTATAAACCAGCCTTCTGGACTAGTGAAGTCATTTCAGAAAGAAAGGCTCTTTCTACCTGTCCTTTTGTGTGACGTTAGGTCCCAAAATACTAACAGATGTGATCACTGAACCTAAGAGAGCAGGCAACTGAAATAAGAGGGAAAAAGGAAAACAGTCTTTTTGATGACAAAGTAGCTGCAGTGCCCCACGTGGGGCAATCCTAAAGCCCGCTCAGATCCTTCCTCTGCACCATGAGGACCAGAGGAATTACAAAAGAGTGGTGTATTTGCAAGAAAGGAAGATCATAACATCTGAGGCTGCCCTGGGAAGAGCTCCTGCTTTCTCAGGCTGGCCTGAGCCTCTGGCTGCCAGCACTGCTGTGTCCAGAGCCTCAGGGACAATGTCACAGAGGACATGGGGATAAGGCACATGGATGTACAGGCGTTCCTTAGATCATGGTGGAATCAGCCCCGTGAGACACCATGAAATTGTTTCCACATAGGCCCAAATGTTAACAAATATGAGGACTTTAAAGTTACATGATAAAATTAAAATGGTCAGATTGAGCTATTCATCCTGGTACCCCCATTCTGGACAGAGCTGGCAGCAGTGGACTGGGGCAAGAGCAGCAAAAGCAAGGCAAAGGCAGGGTAGTCTCTCTTCCTACGCAGCCTGCCAGCAGCTGGCAGTCTGCACTAACATCAGACCCACAGGGTTCATCAGTCCCAGAGAAAGAGTTGTGAAAGGTTATCTTAGAAAATACAAAAAACCCAAGAAAAGATACAGAGTAAGCTTATCAAAGAGATCTATTATTGCAAAGTACAAGAACACTCCCAGCACACAGATACATTAAGAAAACAAGGGAGGAAAATTAAAAAACAAACAAACAGCAAAACCTGCCATTAATACACGAAGTAGAAGCAAGCAAACTTTCTCTTCAGAGACTATCGGTTTTAACATGGTGTCAGGAAGTTGAAAGTTTAGATAGCAAAGGTGCATCAAAGTGTAAAAATGTACGGAAAACACTTGGACAGTCTCAGAAGGGGTAGGAAAGATATCATATGTGTTAAGTGAAGAGATAGCAAGAATAAACCGTGGCTTCTTACTGGGAGCATTGTGGTAGATAAGTGTTCCTGTGACATGTGTAATTTAAACAAAAGCATTTTGGCATTTAAAGAAGAATGCAGGGAGAAGATTCTTCTTATCTTCCCAGGCACAAAAGCTGATTATATAAAAAAAATGTGCATGTTGATCATCCAAATAGAAAATGCTGTCTCACTAAGGGCTTATGCACACATGGAGTGCTGTGGAAGCAGCTGCATCTGATCAGGCCCTCAGTGAGAACACACTGGAAATACTTCTTAGCATTAAAAGAGATAAGCCTTTAAGCTAACAAGTCTGTGCAAAAGCTTATGCCAATCTTTTGCAAAGCAAATATCTTATTATTTAAATACACTTGTATTCTCTTCAGCCATAGCGACTGTGGTCTGTGTTCAGCTAAAAATGGCTTTCCTTTCCTGAATGCAGTCTTCTTGAGCACTAATGTCTGGGAGTGATAACCATGTCCCTCAAGCATTGCCATGGCATTACAACTTTGTCAAAAATGTATTAGCAAACAGCATGAAATCACTGTGGTCATCTGTATGCCATAAGGGAATCTTTTTAATAAATACTTTTTAAGTCTTTAATATCGAACACAAACCTTTTATTAGGATCTTACTTCATGCCTCCTTCCTCCCCTCAGCTTTCCCCAGCAAGACTGGATGTCCTTTCTTCACAGCACAAGACAGCACCACATCCTTTCTTCCATCCAGAACTGAATGCAAATGGCACTGTCCTGCTGTGTCATGTAAATTGAGTTCCTGTTTCTGTCATAGGACAGGATGTTGGCTCATGTGCCTGAGGAAAAGATGTGGGAGACATCTCTGCAACTAATATATTTACAGAGTTCATGAAACTACCACCTTTACTCAGAAGAATGAAGCTCATTCAACTCAGTGAGGCTGAATATACAAGACAGGATTGCAGCACACGACAAGGGTGACAGAACCAGACTCCTTACGCGAGAGGATCTATGCAAAGAAGAGAACGTGCTTCTTTGGAAGCATTTTAAAGGGAAGAATTTTCAAAAAGGGCTGATAAGCCTTTGGGTTTTTTCACCAGATCCCAAATGCCAACGTAGAATGTCTGAAAGAAACTTAGGTTTGTTGGGAAAGTTACTGCATCCCACTTTGTTCACACCCATCCTAACACTTACAGCAACTAGAGGGCACCTTGTTTTCCTAGGCTGCTTCAACCTCTCCTTGTATGTCAGACTCTCCACATCCCCAGTCATCCTCATGGGCCTTTGTCGGACTCGCTGCAGTATGTCCACGTCTTTCTTGTACCAGGGAGCCCAGAACCGACACAGCAGTCCAGATGTGGCCTCACCAGTGCTGAGCAGAGAGAAGAGTCGCCTCCCTTGACCTGCTGGCACATTCTGCCTCTGCAGCCCAGAAGGCTGTTGGCTTTCCTCTCCTACTTTCTTCTATAGAAACCTTTTATTTTACTGATGGAAATCATGGTAGTAACATATCATACCTTACAGAAATTCAGCAGATGACAACATCACATTCAGTAGTAAAGTAAAAAAAGAGAAAAAAAAATCCGTAAATACAAAAAAAAATATTTTATTCAAATACCAGGCTGCACTTGTGCCAAAACAAATGGGGTTGTTTTGGCCTGCCAAAAGAGACATACAGATTTTTTTTTTAAATGCTTAATATATATTTAAAATACCCACAAGTGATATCCCAGCCACTTTTGTACACACCTCCAAGCTGTATTAAGCAGTGATATGCAAAATATTGTATGCTTCATATGCATGGAATCAAAGGACTCTGAGAGATATTCTTAATACCTAAATTGTAACTGATTTTAACGAGGATGAACATTTATCTTGAATAAATTAATGTGAGACAATATTAAGAAATCCTAAATTAATTTGCATTAGTGAAAATTAATCATTCACTAGAATTTTAATAGACAAGTCTGAAGACACTCTACTGTCTGCTAGAAAAGGCTTTTGCTTTAAAATATACTAAGGCATTTTTGTAGTTTTTGCTTTTTAACTCCTCAATAGAACTAAAAATAGGGTATGTCCAGGCTTTCTAAATACATTCCCTTTCTCCACCCTGCTGATTTCTGGATATGCCACTCTAATCAAGCTGCTGTTGAGTCTGGAAACCCTTGGCACATCAACTGTGTGTTTACACATCAGTTCTTGATAGTTTTCCCTGAAAGTCAAATCACTACCAGAGAGTTACACACCTATCCTAGGTGGACAGGGATGGCATGGACACTAATCTTTCAGATCCAGCTTCTGTCTACCCTTCCTGGCTGCATTTTCTGCAAATTGCTGAATACAACAGCTTTAGTGTGATTCTAGATATTAGCTGTGCAAGGGGTTATGGAGATGGCAATGTTATCTAATTTAGGCACTCCTGGGCCTTGTCAGAGGAGTGGCATTGCTTTCCAGGGAAAATTATATGTTGTGCAACAGTACTGCTTGTGCTTTGTTCATCATGTGAAAAAGTGGCAGAATCTGGTCATTTCCAGGTTTGAGCCTTAACCTGAAGCACATAACACTGGCTAAAGAAATAAATCCTTAGACAGTCCTTTATTACTCTTTTCTTCTGAAAAAAAAACCCCAAACCAAAACCCAAAGGCAGCAACCATGCAGCTGTTTCAGTAAGGAATGTTCCTTTTGCATATGCCCTACAGAGGTTCAGGAAGTAACCGGAATTTCAGGTGCAATAAGAATGAAGGATTGGACTTGGCATCATTCTCTGAATTCACTAATAAATATGTACAGAAAAGCTTTGTCCCTTCAAAGGGTCATGAGACATTAGCTGGTTTGACTTCTTATTTTGGAAAAGTAAGCAGTTTAGTTTCGCAGGGGATTATTATAGCTAAATTACAGCCTTGTATGCTCTTCATGAGTCAAGAAGGACGTTTTCATGAGCAGCTTTTTCTTACGGTTGCGGTCAGTCTTGATGTGTGAAGGACACAGTTTCCTACTTGTTTCCAGTTAATTTCAGAATTATTTTCCTTCACATGTCTCTGAAAACAAACAAAACAAAGTGACAGGGTGAAACGGGAAATTTTACATTCGGATTTAAAAATTGCACAGGGAGTAAGGTGAATGAGCTCTTGAGTCAAATTAATGGCTGCGAGTTAGGGTTTGTCTGTACCATAAAATGGTTTGTCAGTACAATTACATCAGCAATCCAAGGACTACAACAAACATAAAGCTAATATATGATTCCAACACAGCTACGCCAGCAACTTTGCTTAAGTACATGAAACTCTTACCAGTAAATTTTTCTTTTACTGGTAGAGCCTGTGCAGTTTAGGGAAATATTTAACCTACACCAGGCAAAAGAGCTCATTTAGTCAGTATGAGCTGTGACTCCGGTAAAAACTTCTCCAAGTGTATCTCCAGTGTGATTACAAACATGGTGCCTCCTATGTCATATTCTGGTCTGGCAGACATAGTAGAAGAGATACCTTCCTCTTGGGGAGAGGCTTTCCAAGGGATGTGCCCCGTGACTGATGTAACAGAGCTGCAGGCCTGAAGGGAAGTTAATTCATAATTAATTAATATTTAATGGCAATATGCCAGTGTGCCAGACTTCACCAGTGGGCTGTGTTCCCAGCCCTGCCAACTATAAAACATGTTTGAATCTGCCCTGTGGGGGAAGGGTAGGGCTTGTTGGAGTAGGAAGAACATCTAGAACATCTAAATAATCATGGTAGTCTTCTCTGCCCTTAGGGTCTCTGAACCTACAACTGCTTTGAGACAGGTTCTTTGAAGTCCCGCCTGAGTCAAAGCTAAGATTTGCAGCTCTTAGAGCAGCACACTATTTATTTGCCCCTTCTTGACTCTTTCTTCTTTCTGTAATCACCATTGATTGCAGCCTGGAAAAAAGCTTCACTTCTCTTATTAGAGAAAAGTGAAAACAGCAGGCAGCTGAAAAATTATCTAACCATGAAAATTAGCAAGGTAGATGATGCCCCCAAATCTGCATTGAAAGTCATTTATGAAGGGGACTTTCAAAACTGCCGAGAACACACAACTACAGTCCTGGATTTTTGGCTCCTCACTCCAATATAACCAAGGCTACAAAGTTGGCCTCAGCCTTTCACCCAGAGGTTTTTCTATGAAAGAAACAGCTCACTCAGAGGGTCAATGGCATGACAGCTCCAGAGAAATGTCCTAGAAAAACAGTACAAAAGGATTAATGAAGATGCACTGGGGTCAGAAAAGGTGATTTTCATTCGTTGCACTTTCTCTAGATTTCAAATATGAAGGAATCTGCATCTCAGCACAATCAAGGTAAAAAAATCAAGAAAAAATTGCACCTTAATCTGTTTCATACAATTACTGTAAAAAAATTGATACAAATTGAAAATAAAGAAAACTACTTTGTCCAAACAAAACCGCCTCAACTGTTGAGTTCATGAGAACAGGAAAACACAGCTGTGTAGCTTTTTCATTCCTTACTGCATTTCTCTCTCTTTTCTACTTTTCCTCTTTTTGTGCCCTATTTAATAAGCACAGAAGCTTAGTCAGCTGAGACCATTCCTTTCCTGGCACTTGTGTGCAGTTCAAGTCCAGAGAGCAACCTCCCGAAACAGCCTGATGGCAGTACTCATTTTCAGCTCTCCAGGTGGCTGGACCATGTTGTTTCTGTCCTTTTCCAGCCATGAGTTACACACAGCTATCAGCACTGGAGGCAGACTCTGCCTTCTCTGGCTGTGCTGCTGAGATTTTTGTTGCTGTTGTTGCTGTTTCTGTTCCTGCATGCCTCCATCTCATCTTTGTTTGCAGGGACATAGGATGAGACATTACAGCAGCACCAGAGTTATTCCAATTCAATGGCTGCGATGGGCCTTCTATCCTCCCATTTTCTCACACCGAGAAAAGCCACTGTTGACATTTGTAATACCGTCCAAAAGGCTGTCAAGCTGAGGGCTTTCCTCAGTAAAAAAAGCAGAAACAACTCATGGCAGTAAAAAAAGAGAAACTTGTCTTGCTGAAAAGAAAGTCACACATTTTGAACGCTTCCAGGGTGGTGTGGGTTTTTTTTTTTTTTTTTTTATTTTCTCTTGAATCTTTAATGAAAGGTTAAAATATGTTAATGATGGTTGTTGCTATAGCAAGCTAAGGCATCTGTAGTGAAGTCCCTTGCTTAATTGCTTATGGTCCTGGAGTGATGAGGTCATGTTAACATCATTGACCCTCTGGGCACATTTATTCTATCAAAATTAACATAGCAATGACCTGAGGCAACTCTCTGTTCTTTCTCTCTCCCTCCTGCTTGGGGTGAGGACTAGCTCTTTACTAGTATCACCCTGGCATGCTTCAGCCCTGACCGTGGAAAGATTTTGAGAGGGACTCTAGTGAAACACTGCAAATAACAAATACTCTTTTTTTAATGGTAGATCTGGCTCTTGAGGCTTCTGTATTTCATTAAAACTATTTTTCCTCCTAACGATTCTATTTAAAAGTAATTTAGATCAATAGACTTAATTTTGATAAATCATCTATACCAAATAACTAAAAGTAGATATTAATGAATGGCACAAATGTCCTGAGGAAAGGAGGGACTGTGGGTGGGAAATGGTTAACTGATGAGTTCTTCAGGAACTATCATGACCAGATATTAGGTGTTTGACACAGGTGAAAGATTGGTGCATTATTATCCTATATGTAAGCTTAAACCAGTTAATTTGGTTATTTTATCTGGCTATATATTTTATAAGACTTTTGCCTGTATTAAAGGTTAATTGCATATGCCCACACCAAACCCATATTTCCCAAAATGCTCACAAGCACACGCATGGAATCTTTATAGAAACTTTATGTGCTAGAAAAAGGCCATAGTGGAGATTTCTGATGGCTGAGGGAGCCCAGCAGGCTGGAGGAGCCACATGCCCCTTGGCTAGCTAATCATTTCAGAGAGTGGATACGTCTGTCAGCCATTAAGGACAAAAATTTATGGGATTGCTTTATAATCCAAAGTTTATCCAAAGAGAGTGATCTCCTCCAAAGCAGCAAAGGCCCTTTTCTTTCATGTTTTGCTAGAATCCTCAAAGAAGACAACTAATGAAGTGAAACCTTGCCTCCATTAACAGGGAATTTAAAGGGCAGGATAAAGACCTAGAGGAACTGATGCCACAACAGTAAGTAGTACAAGCAGCTGCTGATCGTCTAGGCTGGCATTGCTTCTTGAAAGTGTGCTTTCTCCTTAATGCCTAGGGTCAGAAGGGATATTTTAGTCAGAAGAGAGCTTAATTCTCTCTTTCTCAACTTCTTTACATGATAGAACCTCAATAGCATGTGGACTCAGGAAGTAATGTGTTATGTGAAATGTCCTACTTTGTTTCCTTTTTAGTCTTTTCTGTGAATTTGGAGTCTCTGTGTCTGTGAGCAGGGGAAGACATGGCCACACACTGCCCTGGATGTCATGTTTCTGAGGGTTTTGAGCACTGCAGAAAAAAATAACACCTAATTTCTGATTCACTATGTTGCTTAACTCAAATACAGTATGAAAGTGCATGTCATTTAAAAATATCATGAAATACATTTTGAAATGAAATACTTCATAATAAAATATTTTTTAAATCTCTGAAACACAATATTTCAAGTTTTTCCTGTTTTCAAGGGTTTCTCATCACAAAAGAAGCAATTCAGCTGAACCAAGTAGAATTCATAGAGGGTTCAGCTACGAGTGAAAAGAACTGGGACCACAGTTTCACTCATATCTAGAAAAATTGTCATCTGTGTTTGGCTGGAAATGACACCTAGAGATTTTAAGAAGCAAAGGCCCTCTTCACTGGCACTTAAAGTCGCTGCAGACTACCAGAGCAGAACCTTGCAGATTTAATGAAAACACAGATAATGCTCAAAAGCTTTTAAACCAATAGAACTGTCATTCACAACAAGGCATCCACTTCCAGAAAGAGGAAAAGGGCTGCCTTCAGAGTACTATAATTTCAGAGCAAACTGGCACAAACCAGAAAAAGGCCTGTGCGCTTTTATCCCCAGAGCAATGATAGGTACTCCTTTAACAAAGGTGACACGGCTAAGAGTGACCAGGGGTCACAGGTGGCAGCTCAGAGAAGCCTTTCCTGCCTTACTCACAGGACATTTGCAGCAACAGCGGCAGTTTCCAGGGGAATATCTCTCTTGTTTTGGGAAGTGAAGATTACCAGTAGTCTGAAAAATCACTCTGCCTGCACTTGTTTGCATCCACATCTGATCACAGCTTACACTCACCTTCTTCCTTCAGAGAGTGTACGCTTATTTCTAATGCTGGTGTCATGAAATATTTTTCTTATGTTTTCGATCATATTTTCATCCACGTAGCTGTAGTCATGCTCTTCTTCCTCTTCTGCATCATAGTTTCTTGCTAGGCCTGAAAAATTAGCAAAAAATAACTCTAAGGAAATGGAAGACTCTGCCTTTGGCCTGGAAAAGAAAAAAAGGTACAATTTAAAAAGACAACCATAAAAGCAAAGAAAACAATGTTCTCTTCACTTTTATATTTTTCAGATATCTTAAATGACTTGCTCGAATTCCTGAACAGTATCTGTGACAGAACAAAAATGAAAATGAGCTGAGCATTTTACAAGAGAGTCTTCACTCAAGAATTCCTATTTCAGTTTTTAGATAGGCTTGTACCTCTAAGTTGACAATTCCCTGCTATCTACGTGTGAATAACTTTGAATTTTATTGAAAGGTTTAACTGTTTAAATCACTAACACATAAAAGCAGGCAGATAAAATTATCTGACCATATCAAGAGAAGAGCAGTCCACTTGCCGTGAGTTGCACGTACCATGCTTACCACAGATGCGCTCCCATGCTTTTGTGTTTCATTGCCTGACAAGAAGAGCCCTGCAGCTAGGGAACCATGGTGTTACCTTGGGATTTCCTAGAGCCACAACCCCCTCACTGCTCTTTATTTAGAAGGTGATATAACAGAGACACAGAGCTGAGAATGGCATGAGGTTAAAATGAAAGGTTTTGAAGTGCATTTCTTTACATCCACCTAGACTGGCCTGAAGCAGCACTGAGGACAAACCTTTCAGAAAGCAGCAGTGTTCTCCCACAAGAGCAGAGACCCTCACTGGAGGCCTCTTAGCAGCTCCAGCGCTGTGGTGGGCTCTACTCTGCATCTGGGCACAGTAACAACTTCACTTTACAGCTCACAGTGGCTCAGGCTGCTGCCAGGAGGCCCCAGGGTCTCCTCCCCTTCTTGGGTGGTCCACCACTTCCCTGAGGCTAGAGGAAGCTCTGCAAGACACACGGGATCGCTGGTCACATGGAACTAAACCCCATAAGGATCAGTCCGTGAGCGCTCCATTTCACCCCTTCAGAGCCACCCCATCCCTTAGGCCAACCTGTGGTGGACAAGAGCCAAGTGGCAATAGGATCAGCTGGAGCTGAGATGAAGGCGGTGATATCATCACAGGTCCCCTGCCAAGAGCAAATCACCCTTAGAGTTTATCAGGAAGGCTCATAGGTAATGGAGCTGAGAGGATACTGTGTTTTTAAAGCCAAAAGTTTCACCTGAAATTGCAAACTGGTGAGAAACACTGCTGTGGATACAGCTGTTCCTGGTTGATTAATTTTCTAGGACGCAACCTGAAACAACCTACCATAGTGTACTCCCTGACCTCCCAGCAAGCCATGTTCGTCAAACAGGTTCTTCTTTATGAGACCAAACTTCTCAAATAAGAATCCTCCCAGTCTTACTCTCGCAACCACCGTGTGCCCCTTCAACAAGAGAATAACTCTATGATTTCTCAGCAGTCTCCAAATCCCACTTGTGTTCCTCCTGAGACTCTCCATGACTGAGGTGTCTCTCCATGAAAACTGGGTAGTAGTAATTTCTTTATGAAGTTGTGATCTTTTCCTTTATAGGTTTTCTAAGGCTGGAAATAAATACTAAGTTAATCAAGTATATGTCTTAGCACACCAGTGCAGAGTCTATCACAGACCTGTATACCCACAAGTCCCCAACAAAGTATTTGTGTATAAATGCAAAGTATTTCCAGATCTAGGCATCAAAAGGAAAACAAAAAAACAAAACAAAACCCCAAACATATGATTAGAAATGCATGGAAGATCTCACTCACACATGTGGCCACTATCTTGTTAATAAACATTTCATGGTTTGTAGTTCATTTGCAATTTGGCTGTGCTCAATATCAGTAAAAGCAAACTAATGAATAAAACAGGCACTGAAAGAATAAGCTAATCCCTGTGATTCAGTGAGGGAAATATTGTTTGTGCACTTAGACTTGCTAATACGGATATAAGGTACAGATTTCTCATGGATGGCACAGCCAGGCTTTCTTCTTTCCCAAACACATGTAAACAAAATGATGCGCTTCTAAGCAAGACAGCTCAAAGAGAAAGAATGTTGATGCCATCAGGCCAGACTAAATCACAGCTGTCCCCAGTCCCAAACCTGTTCAGGGTGCCTTTTGAAATGTATGTATTTAAACTTCAATAAAACATTAAGCAATGAATGGGGCAAGCTGAACAATCCCAGGGGGATTTTGAACATTGAAATCAATGCAATTTTCTTCCCTGTTTGAAAAAAATCTATTAGCCTCAACACTGAATTACCGAATAAGATAGGCCATCCCAGCCTGCCAAGAAAACAAGGCTTATGTCATCATGCTGTCCATCCATCCATCAATCTCTTCAGTACTTTTACAAGTTTATTTCTGCCAATTTCAGTCAGATTTGAAAAGGGGACAGAAGTCTCACTGTGGTTACAAAAGCTAGAGTTGAATTAGTTCCTCTATTGAAAGAGAAGCAGGCAGAACACAGCTGTTGCCCACTCCATTTGGCAGCAGACAGCAGGCTAAATCAGCATGTGCATATTGGTTGGCCACTCAACACACTCATAGCTCCAGACCTGCTCTTTTTCTTTTGATAGCAACTCCACAAGAAGACTTTTGGTTATTATCAGGAAAGACAGAGAGGAGCAGTAGGAGACAACAGTCCTGAATACTTATTAAACCAAATTTCATTAATTCTGCTCTTCCTGGAACAATTTGTATAATTATATTTGCCTTTATAGTGGAAGGCTAGTGCTCTGCAGACTAAAAATTTCCATTAGTTTCACTTGTATCCTCGAGTGAATAGGCTTTTTCTCGGAATATACTTGCTGTTTTTCACAAATTTCAAGGTCAGAAATTGTTGTCATAAATCTCCATTTTGCCCTTCTTCAAAAGGTAGGCAACAGAAGTGACCCAACCCATCAAGACTCTTGCTTGAATGAAACAAGTGCTAGAGGCCACAGCTCATGTGAGGCTGCACACCTAAATGCCTCTGGCTGTGCGACCATAACACAGTTTTATTGCTGTGGTAAATATTTCAGATCAGTTTTAAGTCTGCATAAATTAACACTCAACCACATAGCATTTATTGTTTATTTATGCCTAACTTGAAAAAAGTAGTTGTGACTAATAATTCTGCATAATAATATTATGAACTCAACATGGTAGAACCACATTCTTATTTCTGCACACCACTTAAGTGAAAATGCACAGAACTGAAGGTATATGAATAAACCAAAGCATTTTTATGAACAGCAGCATTTTATTAGCTGTGAGCCTGGTTCTGGTGCTCCTCAGTGCTAATGAGAACTAATTCCTTAGGGAGTGTTGCTGAAAGCCGATCAGTGATGGAAGAATCAGAGCCCATAAAAGTAATGGACTATTCCTTGAGCTGATATCCATCAACCATTACTTCATGTGATGATGTAGCATATCTTTAAAAATTGTTAAGTGCCACAATCAAAATATTTCACATAAACTGTAGGGTTGCATTTAATGTATGGATAACATTTATCTCCCTCTGGAATCTAGTAACCTGTTGTTTGAAAAAGATTAATCTTAATTTCTTTTTAAAAATCTTAAATTTCCTAGAAGAGACAACTGTTGACCTCTTTGACTGTCCTTTTACTTTTAAATGTTTTTCTTTGTCAGTTTTTTTTCTAGTCTGTCTTGCTGGTTTTATTGAACTTTTTGAGACCTAGTTTCCGCTGTTTCACTACTGCCTCATATAAAATAAATCCCCAGTGTAACAACAGCTCTTGCAGATCAGAAAAGGTTGCCACAAGTTTTAAACAATCTCATATTTCTTGCCTCATTGTAAGTTCCTGCAAGAGGATGCAGAGCGGGGCTCAGGGCACCATCAGAGGGGTTCAAGTGCTGCTCTGCACGGGACAGGGGGAGCAGAGCTGGGCAGCACTGCCAGAGAGTGGGAGAGGGCACTGACATGAAGTACCCTTTAGTTTAACTAATGTGACACTGTCACACCTCCTCCTTGCAACGACCTAAGCTCCTGCCTGAAACCTCTGAATATTACTGCAATTAAAATCAGTCATATCTAATAAACCAGTGGAATCAGAAGGATTCAGAGCCTATGCTTTCTTCCCCCTGCCGTAAAACAAGTTAGAATTTGGTCGAGGGCAAAGCTGATTAAAAATGTTTTAATATGATTTACTAAAGTGTACTCGCATCCTATAAACTGGTATGATCTCCATGTTTTAAGTAATTTTCTTGCCTTTTTTCAAACTTTCCTCAGAAGATATGGCAGCCAAGAGTAAGTTTTGTGTTTACAGCCAAAACTACAAAAAGTTGCTTTGGGGTTTTTTTTGTTTTGGTTTGTTTTGTTTTGTTTGGGTTTTTGTTTGTTTGGTTGGGTTTTGTGGTTTTTTGTTTATTTGTTTTTGTTTTTGTTTTTGTTTTTGTTTAGAAAATTACAAGACCATGGGAGCTGAAGAATCTAATATCAGTTTTGCCCTAATCAAAGACTGAGCTGAGGGGGGAAGCTGGAGGGAGTTGTCACACATGCCTACAGGAAAGAATTCCTAATTCATACTGCTTATTCCCATGCACCTAGTTCAGAACACTAATACAAAATCCCTGTGATGTCATCAAAAAAAGAGCAGCATTCCTTTTTTTTCCAAATAATTTAGAATTCTAGGTTTTGCTTTAAGTTTCTGTGGTTATTACATTTAATTCATTTTAATATTTGTTTTAGAGAACAGTGCCATAGTCAAATGCATTGTCTTAACTAATGGGACAGCAAGATACAGGGGCAGAAAATTTGAACATTTAGTAGACATATGTGCATCCTAAAGTACAAACAGAAGGCCCAATCCACTCTTTCCTTCTCCAGCCCACTAGCCTCCTAAATTAAGTGCCTAAAGACAGAATATATTCGTACCTTCCCTAAAATATCCTGTTATAAATAAACAAAATCAGCATAAACACTGTTTTGCTGCAGACTCTTAAGTATTCCAGAAACCTAAGCCATGAACAAGAAAATTACGTAGTGATATGGAATCTCCACTTAGAATAAATTTCAAGGACTGATACAGCAGATTTCTGATGAGAGTTATTATTCTCCAGATATTGCTACCATTTTTAATTAATTCAAACTCAGTCAAATATAAGAAAATAAGATAATATCTTTAGTGGCCTATTCAGGTTTAATTGCAACAGAGGAAAAAGATTCCATTTCTTAGAAACAAGAATAATAAATCCTATCTTTATTAGCATGAACTCTGTAAGGACAGACAATAGAAGCTTTAAAACGAAGGGAAAAACATGTTGCTTTTCTTTTCGGAACTATCTGGCCTTCGGTAAGAAATAGCAGTTTTCTCTGTAACTAGGGGGGTGGTTTGAGAGTACAGATTCAACGTCCTTATTAGGAATTTGAAACAGGTTGGTGCTCTGGAGGGTGGCTTAACATTCATCAGTAGAAGTTTAAAGATTAGTCAGTGAATGGTGCATTTCCTCCCACTCAAAACCCACAGGAGTGTGTCTATGTTATTAGTCTTGACATATTTTCTAATCCATTATCTTGTGAATTAGCAGAGCAGAGTACACCCTCTGGAACAGGCAAGCTTGCTGCGTGCAGCAGTGGACTCACGGGGATTCCTTGGCTGAGCAGGAAGAACTGTTACATGATCTAGTCCAATCTCTTGTATAATTCTGCAGTTATCTTTTAATCAAGCCAAATAATTTTGGACTATACTAACACACAACTTTCAGAAAAACCTTTAGGTTTGATTTGGGTATATCAGTGTACAATCCATCACTTTTCTTCGGACTAGGTTTCATCTACCTAGCTCAAACTCACACTATACTCTAATTTAGACAGAGTTGATGAAGAGATATGCTCCAATGCAATTAAACAAGAAGCAATTTTCTAGTCTTGCAAAAGAAGTATCATTATGATACTACTTCGTGATTTTCTATGCGTGTAATAAAGACAGGTACTACGAGTTTGTTTGGAATCCTCAGTAACAAAAGCTGTTCTTTATCTGGTGTTCCATGAGTAGTCTAAGCCAATACAGTAAATAGGACGAACTTCAAATTAAATAATTGCAGTTTTCATGAGAAATGAGGCAGGAGACATGTGATTGACGAGCTTTTGAATCAGATACATGTCTAAGAACTGAGCTAGAAAGGGAGAGGTAGTGCTGTGAATCTTTGCAGTACCAGAGTCACGCAAGCCTTCAGCAGTCCAAAAAAATGGTGTTAGGACTGCTGAAGGCTTGCGTGACTCTGGTACTGCAAAACCGCCACTTTTTTTCCTCTAATACTCTTGGTCATACACCCAAAGCTACCTGCAAAGCACAGGTCTCCAGCCATAAACTTGTGTAAATAGATAGAAAAAGTAAGCCTGACTGATAGCTAAATTTAAAAAAAATATGTCTACTGGAAGCAGGAGGAGTTAAGTCATCAGTCTACCATGAGTATTGACATGTGGGTCTCAACGAGAAGAAAAGTAAATTCTGCTTTCTCAGAAAGGATGTCACAGTGAATATTAGGACCTTGATGGAATGAGGGCCAAAGGAAATAGAGTAAGAAAAATCAAGAAAAGATATTTTCAAACCTGAAAAAGGCCCTAGAAAAAGCGTTCTTCTCAATTAGATTGTTTCAGAATCAAGAACAAATGAAGAATCCGCTAAGAAAAACAGATGCTAGAAACTGAAAAATCGCAATATAAATCAAGTGCTTTTCAAGATTCTGAAAAAAGTTTATCAATGACATATAAATAAGGCTTAATGGAGTGGAAAAAAGACTAGTGCTACTATCTCTGAGTGAATAAAGACAGACAAGGTGGACAGATTTCAAGCCAGGCAGATGAGACAGTCAGCAACATTGCATTGTTTCACCATGGTACTGAAACATGTTCAGTAGAAGGCAGAAGTCCAAGAATGTTTTCTGGTGTCCAGAACCACAAACTGAATGAGCTAACAAGCAGTGTGAAGGAGAAGGAAGAAATTTTGCTGGTACCATGGTAACAGAGGCAGCCCTCTGATAGGGACAGGTGAAGAGCCTCCCTGAGAGTTTCTGGGTCAGGATTTAATGGAGAGACCAACATAAGTGATGTGGGTGTCTGCTACTGAAAGGAAGATTAATTAATGGAACAGTTGATGGGAAGAAGCTTCCCTTAGTAAGTCTGCATTAGGAGAAGCAGCTGAGATGGTTGTGCTGCCATCCAAAGGGACCTGAACAGGCTGGAGAACTGGGCAGAGAGGAGTTTCATGAGTTCAGCGAAGGAAAATGCAAGGCCCGGCACCTGGGGAAGAATAACCCCATGCACCAACACAGGCTGGGAAAGAATGCCTGGAAAGCACCTTTGCCAGGAAAAACACTGGTGTCCTGGAAGACAAGCTGACCATGCTCCAGCAATGCGTCCTTGTGGCAAAGTAGTCCAACACCTCCTGGGCTTCATTAGGCAAAGTGGTGCCAGCAGAGATCCTTGTCCCCCCGATCAGCACTGGTGAGAGCACACCTGGGGTGCTGGGTCCAGATCTGGGCTCCCAGTACAAGAGGGACATGGATGTTCTGGAGCAAGTCTAGCAGAGGGTCATGAAGATAATTAAGTGCCTGGAGCATCTGAAATAGAAGGGGAGGTTGAGAGGGCTGGGACTGTTCAGCCTGGTGAAGAGAAGGCTCAGGGAGGATATTATCACTGCGTATCGGTATCTGATGGGAAGATATGAAGAAGATGGAGACAGACAGTTCTTAGTGGTGCCCAGTTACAAAAGAAACACAAGCAGTAACAAATACTATCACAGTAGGAAAATGGAAAGACTAAGCGACCTCTCAGTCCTGTTATTGAGCTGAAGCCTTAGTAACAGTGGCTCCGTACTTCTTTTCTCAGCCAAGGGATCTCAGTTTAGAAACTGCTGTACAGTTCCTGTAACAGGCACAGGAAGGGACTCTTTGACTTCATTTCTTGCTGCACAAACTGAGCAGCTGCGTTCAGAAAAATATTTGAACACTGCTCACCATAAAGACATTATGAGACTTTAGCCTGTGTGACTTTTCCTGTCTGTGAGTAGTATAGGCCAATAAAGTTAAGCACCTACTCCGGCACTGACTTCTGTGCTTGTGAATAAACCAGTCCTCAGCATGAGTTTTATGTCTGCCTTCTTCCTCAAAGAAGCTCTGGTCATGTTTTCTTCAGGCGTGTTCCCCCAGCTTCCCATGTCTGCCTCACCCCACCGAGACTAACCCATNAGGAGACACGGTCAGGACAGGTGAACCAAACTGACCAAAGGGATAGAAGGAGGAAGGGGGGCACATTTGGAGTGATGGCATTTGTCTTCCCAAGTCACCATTACATGTGATGGAGCCCTGCTTTCGTGGAGATGGCTGAACACCTGCCTGCCCAAGGGAAGCAGTGAATTAATTCCTTGGTTTTCTTTGCTTGTGTGAGTGGCTTTTGCTTTCCTTGTCTTTATCTCAACCCGTAAGTTTTCTGGCTTTTGCCCTTCCAATTCTCTCCCTGATCCTGCTGCGGAGGGAGTGAGCAAGCAGCTGTGTGAGGCTTGGTTGCTGACTGGGGTTAAACCACATCACTTTCAATAATCAGACCCCAAATAATCAATTTCCACAGCAATAAGGATTAGTGAATATTCAACCTGACACTGTAATTCTTCACCATAGAAGTGGTTTATGTTGCTTTTAGAAGTTTCAATACACATAGTTTCAAATAGACAATCCTTTTTAAGAGTCTTACACACTGTATGACAAGAAAAAAAGAGAAACTTTATAGAAGTTCTTCTACTGATATCAATTATCAGTTAACAAATGCTGTGAGGATGAATATTCGTGCCTTAGTTTTCCAAATGTTCCAGTGTTCTAATTAATGTGATTTGTTCATATTTCAAATATACCTGGGACTGAGAGATTAATGAAATCAATTTTTTTTATATTAACGGCAAAGTTGAAATATATATAATAAATTTGGATTTGTCCTCTTATCATCTAGCTTTTCAACTTCAGTACAATTCATTTCTGAAAAAGGAAAAACTTGAAAGATAAGTAGGAGAACTAGGCATCTATCAAAATTATGGGAAATACAAACAAATGGAGACTTTAAAAACAATTATCGGTCAAGTAATTTTCTCAGTATTATTTTTTTCTTCAAAATACAAAAATATGAGTTGAAGACATCTCCATATCATTAATGTAAATGGATTTCTCATCTTAAAACATTTTGGGATAGGTATTTTTTTAATAACAGATTATGTGTAAGCATCACTCTAAAGCAAAAGGAAAGCACATGTTTTCCAATCGTCTGTTCCTAAAAACCGCTGAATATTCATGCTGCAGTGTCAAACAGAGTTTAATACCATGCTGCTGCTGGGAGCTTGGATGAATTTGCCTTACGGCATTTGTGGAGGAAGAACAGAAAGGTTCACTTTTCATCCCTTTTTGACTAAGCCACAGATTCCAAGTGAAACCACACAAGATACTCCTGTATGTCAAATTTTCATCAGGGCTGGGGTTAAGCTTTGTTATATTAATAGCTCAAACCATAAAGCTTAACTGACCTTTAATCACAGTGGTTTCCACTAGTGTAGCTTTCCCAGTCATGTCCTTCTTATTCTCACGATGCAACAAATAATTTTGACAACTAACTTGCAATTCCAAAACATCAGCAGCTTGATCTGAGCACAATTTCTTGGTGGTGTCTACGTAGAAATTCTGAAATTACATAGAACAGCACATTAACTTTCCATGTAAATTGTTATTTCAAACCAATGTGACATGCAAGAACAACATTCTTTGGGTTATTTCTGTGAGTTTTAACTACAGATCTTTCTGTTTGTCAAAGTCATCAATGACATTTACCACAGAGCTTGTCTTTCAAGCAGGTACATCACAAAATAACATGACCAGGAGGCACTCTAGGTGAAGAGATTACCTCTGAAAACACATCTCTAGTCTTTCTTTTTATTTTTGGCTATATGGAGTCACACAAGCAAAAGGAGATTTATGTATCCATTTTGGTTGATTCAGATGACTTTCTGATTAACTATTTTTATTGTATCGATTGTTCATTTAATGTGTTCTGTTACGTATTACATCACAAATTCATATAAAGTCTGACATTTCAATTACATTTACCCAGTAGCATTCATAGCAGAGTATAGTTAGATGATGGGAACAGACAATTATGGAGTTATTAATTATAGCTTTATTGCATTGGAAAAAGTAAGTTATATGGCTGCAATACTTGCATCCCTTGAAATTCAAGCTTCATGCACACCTTTCCATACTTATGTTGTTTTATTTTTAATTCTGAGGTACTTATGTCATAAATACTTTCAGTCAAATACATATTTTTATCTGTGTAGGTAACAGTCAATTAAAAGTGTCAAAAATATGTCTTTGGTGAAGCTCTACAGTAGCTGCAGTGTTGGTACAGACCAATTGCATTCATTCTACCGAAGTATGCATTTAAGGAATAATCGCTATAGATTTTCCATCCAAAATCAGATGCAGATTTTTTCCTTAGCAATGACAAAGCCCATCTTATTGAGAGAGATAAGGTCATGTTGGTAAATCTGACAGTAGCTACACAGTAATAGGATCTGATCTTTTCAGAATCAACCCACAATTTGCGAAAGCGCAACACGTGCCCACATTTTATGACAATCTGCCCTTTTTGAAAAAAGATATCAGCTAGCAACAAAAGAAGTCTCTGGTAATTGAAACAGAAAATTCGGAAGAGTATATTAAGAGAAATAGATGAGGATGAAATCTATAAAACATAGGGATGGTTTTTCCCAGTGAGTGGGTCACAATACTGCGCAAGTGGAAGACCCTTATTTTTCAATTGGAGGAAACTATGGTACTTTTCTCCTTTTTCTAAAAAAAGCCCTGCGAGATCGATCTGCGGGGGTCAGCTGAGTTACAGTATTCAGTGCATGTTTGCACTCTATAGGTCGTACAAGGCTGGGAAGTGCTCTCCTCGGTTGCAAAAGAACCTCTGAGGCCCAGCAAAGCTGTAAGCAGTGATGTCATTCACAAAAAACTCGGAGACTTGTAAAAAAGAAATTCCGCTAGGAAATATTTTGCAAAGAGGACAGAAACGTCAGAATAAATTCTTCACAGAAGAGAGCTAAAATAACCCAACGGAAAAGGCACTGTTCAAACTAGGATATGCTCAGTGTGTTGTGGAATAGGTTCACTGAGGCTACAGGGTCTTTAACTTTCTTTCACCAGTATGGCATGGCCTTTCTTTCATCTCCTTTTCTTGATCTTCTGCACCTAAACATGCCTGTATGCCCCATCTGTTTGTTGCCAGAGTGCCTCAATTATACGAACACTCACTTCACAGGCAGTTATTGAGAAATGTCCACCTTCCGCTTGGGGAAAATAAATACCTAAATAACCATGTTTCAGAGCTGCCACAAAACTAGTCCCATCCTTGGTATCAGTCATACCTCTTTATCACAAATTAAAGGTCTTGGGAAGGGTAGGGTAACTATTATTCACAGGCAGATTATTCCTGTGTTCCAGTTGTTTGGCATACTCAGCACAGAGAAAGCTTTCACTTAATGGTCAGCTTTCAGTGAAGAATGGAACTTTAATTTAAATTGTAGACATAAAAAAAGAAGTTTTTTTTAAAAAAAACCCCACGAATTCTCTTATTTTCTAGTCAGCTCCCTATTTACCCTATTAATACTAGCAATCAACATGATGTATGAGTATGTTGAGTTTATTTATTTTGCATTGCATTAACTAATTAAAAACAGGCCTTGGTATCAAAATAGAAAGGTCCCCTCATTAAGAAAAATGTAGCTGGAATTTGTGCTAATCTTATAATTCATCAGCAAAACCACATGCTGTGAAAAAATAGTTACCTGGGGCACCTTGCAAACAAATTAAAATATGCAAAACTCAAACATTTAAAAACAAATAGGATTACAGAAAATGAACTGTCACATCACTTTATGCTGAAATCTGATAGCATTTTAACATCCTTAATAACACTATAGATAACAATTATACCAGAGACCAACAAAGATAAGTTGCTTTTTTAAAACTATGTAACAGTGAAGTCTTACAGTTGTCTTTCAAATACTTGGCAGACTTAGCAGCACAGAATTTCTATCTAGGCAGAGTCATTGTTCCACTAATTTAAAGAAGTCAGGATATCAGCCATGATTTTCAATAGTTACTGCCAGAAAAAACATTAATTCAATTAAAAACTCATAATCTGAGCTGCAGTCATTTGTTATAACAGACTACTCATGAGGAAATCCCAAATCTTAGCATCTGGAAAATAAACCCAACAGCTACAGGTGCATGAATTAAAAATTTTACAGCAATGGCTAAGAATTGCCCATTACATCTTCAGGTTTGCTTGTGGTCCTGGAACAACTCAGGAGCCAAAGCACAAAGCTGTAAAGGTAAATTAGTCTAAATGTGCATAGTCCTTCTCAGGAAATAGGAGGTATTACGTCAGTCAGGATAAACACAAAAAAGTGTGAGAGCTAAGGTGAGAACTAAAGGGTGGGAGATGCATCACTTTAGTAAGAACAGAAGTGTCAGAATTCAGCAGAAGCTGTAAATGAGTGCAGTGTTTGTCAAAGGTGCACGAACTGAAAACATCGCAGAAGCAAACTGAGTTTCATAGTAAGCACTTTGGATTAGTTTCCCTTGATCACCTGAAGAGTTCAATGCACTACATCTATGTGTGTGAGTGTGTGTGTGTGTGTACATGAGCAGTCTTCTGCAAGCAAGGCTTCCCTCTGCTTGTCTGCTCCAGAAGCAGTGAGATCTGGCAATAGTTCTTATTCTTATGAGTAGCACTGGACAAATAGTAATGTTTTCCCTATCTACAGCCAAAGTTGCACAAAACTTTGCACAAAATGCCGATTTCCCCTGCAACATAAATGTCTGCTCTCATCCTCTTCTCACAGCTCCAACATGTGTTCTCCTCCAACTTAAAAAATTTGAGCTATCAACAATGGTAAAAGTTTAGGCTATCGACAATTGTAAAAATTTGGGCTATCAATGGTTGTATCCATGTGAATATTTTTTTCATTACTGTGTCTAGTTGTTTAACTCATTTACATTTCTGTTATCAGTATCATGTGGCAATGAGTTCCTGAGTTTATTTCTGCACTGAAATTTACTTTGGGTTGTGACGTTTCTTTTTACTGCCCTAACTCATAATTTCCTGCTGCTGCTGTAATCTCTCTCCATTAATTTTCTCCCATCATTCAGATTTTTACTCTTTTTCTTGAGTTGCCTCTTCTTTAGGTAGAAGAGTTTCTGGTCTTTAATCTTTCCCCTTCCAGGAGTCAAACTATAACTCATGATGCACTGGCTCTGGAAATTCCTCCTTTGCAAGACACAACCCAAAAATACTGAAGGCAATCCCAATCCCACACATGCTTCAGACAGCAGTATCTGGTCACAATCCCTCAATAAGCCCATAAAATACCACGGAAGTTCTTACAAAAAAACATACACAAAAAAACCCCCAAACCCCAACCAACCAACCAGCCAAACAACCACTGACCGTCTGACCGACTGACCGACTGACCAACCAACCAAAAAAAACCCACCAAAAAAAACCCACCAAAAAAACCCACCAGAAAACCTCCACAAAAACCAACAATAACAAAATCAACAAACAAACAAACAAACAACAAACACGCCCCCCAACTCTGGAGGTGCCCAGCAAAATTATTGTAACCCCTGAGATAGAATAGAAGAAAGAGAAGCTCTTACAGCAAGTAAGAAAAAGGTCTTTTAAATCTGATTAAAAAAAAAGAAAATAATACATGTGTTCATAATATGCATCATTGTTTGGTTGCTTTTTATTAAGGAAAGAACGCCTCAACAGCATCTAGAACATTCAGAGTAAAGAAGGAAACGACATTTGTTTAAAGTACAGAAAAATGTGGGAGTAAATATGAAACCAACAGCTGTCATAGTCTCTGAAAATGCGGTGAGAGATGTAGTGGCATAAACCAATCTGACAAAACTATGCTTTTCCAGACTGAAAGTCAAGCTGTTATGTGATTACAAATGACTCTAGTGAAGAGGAGTACTCATTTGCTGGAGCAATCAGTGCTGGACATGGCACTACACCTTTGGAGTACATTATTACAAGTCACCCATGCTAGTAGATACAGATCATAAACCTTTTACTGCAATCTTTAAAAACAGCTCGGAGTGGCAGTATTTACAGCCATCAGAAACCCAAGCCAAAGCTCCAGATACATATTTGTTGCTTTGGCATATGCTGCATGGGTATATTTATCTCGAAAATGCTTAATTACTGCATGCACCTTTCTTCCAGAAGAAAAAGGTGTATAGATAGAATGAAAGTGTGATGAATGATTTCACTGTCTAAACACAGAAAAAAAAGACAATTTATCCCCACAAGCTGCATGTGACAGTTCTGCAAGAGAGTCACACAGCACTGTATTCACCAGGAAGCCCAAACCAGGCTGAAGTTTTAGTTTTGAATATTTTGCAGAGTATTTTAAGGAAATTGTGAGAGAGGGTGGTAGAGAGATATATCAGTATTCATAGTTGCTGATTTATAGAGAAGTCTTAATCAGCTTCAGAACCTACAGAGTTACAACCTACCTATATAATTTTGCTCCAACATTCATTATATCTGCCTGACTTTCTGCGGGGACAGTTTGGAACTACAGTGGATCAGACAAGAATCACAGATTTTGTTTCCCATCTAGCATCAGCCAGAGTAAATGCTATCACATTCAAAGCCTTAGACCATCCCGAGTCACAGATCTGAATTACTTTCCGGTTTGCAAGAGCATACGCTGGAGTACGTTCTGGAGTAACTACATTGGTCAGATTTAAACCAGTGCTCACAATGAGGTGATTCCCCCTCTATTCCACTCTAGTGGAACCCCACCCAGAGCACGGCATCTAACTCTGGAGCTCCCAAACCCAGAGGAACGTGGGTCTGCTGGAGTGGGTCCAGAGGAGGACCATGAACATGATCTGGAGCATCTTTCCAATGAAAACCAGCTGAGAGAACTGGGGTTGTTCAGCCTGGGAAAGAAAAGGCTCTGGGGAGACCTTCTGGCAGCCTTCCAGTACCTAAAGGGAGCTTACAGCAAAGAAAAGGAGAGGATCTTTATCAGGTAGTATAGTGATAGGACAAGGGGAATGGTTTTAAACTGAAAGTGAGTAGGTTTAGATTAGATTTTAGGAAGAAATTATTTTCTGTGAGGGTGGTGAGGCACTGGCACAGGTCACCCAAGGAAGTTGTGGGTGCCCCATCTCTGGAAGTGTTCAAGGCCAGGTTGGAATGGGGCTTTGAGCAACCTGGTCTAGTGGAAGGTGTCCCTGACCATGGCAGGGGGTGGGAACTAGATCATCTTTAAGGCCCCTTCCAACCCAAACTATTCTGTGATTCCATGAAAATATATTTCACCTACCATATGACTAGAAATCTGAATGGGTGCTCTTACCTCACAGATGGGAAACAAAAATTTGAATAATAGGAACACACACATGGGAACTGCTGACATGTCTCAAAATCTGTGTTATTATGCCAGAGAATTAGGATTGATTTATTCCCCTTGAAAAGAAACAATTACCTTTGGATTCTTATTCACTTGTGTCCCAAGGTAGCCTTCTTGCATGATCTATTGGCAAGCCAACTTACCTTGCACATCAAGGTAATTTTTGCAAGGGCACAGTGTACCCATAGCAAAGGGTACTGTCAAGGGTCTATGATTTTGTAGCAAAGAATTTTAACAGTCTTCCCCATTGCACTGATTCTGGTACATGATATCAAGTCTTCATTTTCCACAGTCCACTGGAGTGTGGAAAAGAAGAAGAGCTAGTTAGAAGATACTTCAGAAAGGCCATGGGCAATAAAGAGGATCCTCATTTAGCCTTATTAATATACAGGACAAGAGCACTTTGGAGAATTATTATTTGCCTTCAGGACTCATAAGGTACTATAAACTGCAGATTAACTATTTTGACAAAGAAGGGGTCAAGGTTATATCGTTTCAAAGACAGAAACAAAATTGTATTAATTTGTGAGTTATTCTCTGCCTAAAAGAGACAAAAAACACACGCTTAAATTAAATGTTGTGATCCAGATTCAGGTGCTTAATAAATTTCTTCCTCACAAGGTACTTTCTGTACATACCAAAAATATCACAATTAATTTGACATTCATTGTCAATAGTCTGGGTTTTATCATAGAATCGTAGAATGATTTGGGCTGGAAAGGACCTTAAAGACCATCTAGTCCCCCCCACCCCCCACTGCCATGGGCAGGGACACCTTTCACTAGACCAGGTTGCTCCTGGTTCTCTCCCCAAAGGTTAAAAAGCGGGAAACTATAAATAAAATCATACTTGATTGTAGGCTAATGCTACTGTAGGTGCATTCTAAGGGTCCAAACTGTATTTAAACTCTTAAGTTTTCATAATAGTAGGGATAGGATTAGTTAATCCCTGTTCAGAGTTTGAATAAGAATATTTGGATTTAAAACCAAAACAAACCAGACCAGAAAGCCATGTTCCAGCCAGATCCATTTCGACAAAAACAAAAGAAAGCAGTGTACCAAGCCGAATGGTCTTGGAGAAACCAGCGGCACGGCGCCCTGCGCGACACGCAGTTTATCTGTGAGCTGGGACAAGCGGTGACATCCAGACAAAAAGGAATGAGCGTGGAAGCAGGCGGCGGGCACCGCTAGGGGTCTCCGCATGCCGGCGCATCCCGGCGCATCCCGGCGCTCCGCCGAGCGCTCCCCCCGGAACGGGCTGCCGGTGCCGCGGCTCAGCGCTGAAACCGGAAAACCTGGCATCCCAACCCTCCTCCGGCAAAGACTTCTCCTTCTGGTCCACCCCTCTCTCCCCCCGTTTGAATTTCTTGGTTGTGTCTGGTTCTACGGAGAAAGAAAATACGCTTGATCATATTTGATGATTTTTTTGGGGATGAAATGTGGTGAAACGTTAAGATCTTGTAATTTAACAGGCTGAGGTTTAGTAATTGCGGGGATCCAGCTGATAGGATGACCTTTAAAAAGGGCTGTTGTACCTGAGCAGTACGTGCTTTCTTAGGAAATTTTGCAAGGGCATTAAGGAGGTAACGAAATACTGCCACTCTTCACTGATAGTTCCCACAGTTCAGGTAAATTTTCTGCAGCTGATGGAAACAAAATAAGTTGCATTATGTCATCAATAAAAAAGCACAAGAGTGTACTGCCATTGCATTCTACTGAAATTCTTTTCTTGCTCCAGAAATTCAGAGTCCCAAAATTTTAGTTCTTAATCCAATGACTTTCATGTAATCATTCACTGCTCACAGTATTTGTTTAATCATTTGTTGAATGAGACCTTTTTCTCCCCCAAAAATGTTCCCAGAAGAGTACTGATTATGTCTCAAGAGACTTTAGTATGAAGTTTTGCTACCAAAGGATCTTTTATGTCTCTGGGTAACTGAAGCTGTCAGCCTCTTTTTCCCAGATATTTTTTCCCCTACTCTGTGTGTGTACAAGCAAAAGAGAACAGAAAATGATGTTGGGCACCCTTGAGTGGCCTGTGATGAAACAATGCTGTATTAGCCAGCACAAAATCACCAGGCTTACACCTTCAGCTTAGTGTTACAAATAAAAAACAGTATTTAAAATCTTTTAGCTATAGTTCAAATGTAAAATGCAGAGCTGCATAATGCCTTCAGAGCTCCATCTCTTCCCTCTTCTCTCCCTGCTAAATACACAAAGGGGGAGTGCTTGATCCCCAGTGCCTCAGAGCAGAGAATGGTTTTTTCATCTTTACTGTAATGTGGATGATAATATTACATTTATTTTTTCAGCGGCATCTTTATGTTAAGGCTTGGCTTTTTTTCTGAGTACTTAAACAGCACTTTGTCTCTTCAACACACCATGCAGTGAAAGAAAAGTATTGTTTTCTGCATTTTACATGCTGGCAAATCGAAATGTGCTCTTTTCCACATTGCTTCAAAAAGTGGCTGGGAAACGGTGAGATTCCACCAGCTGTCACCTTTCTGCACACCCTGACTCTTCACTAGCCTGCCTTCCCTGCCATCAGGCACAGCAATTGCAGCCACACTTGTGAGCTCTCAGCTAAAGAAATTTAGGCCTGCGCTCTGTCAGATTGGTCAATGAAACTCAGTATCAGCCTGTGGAAATCCTGGTTTCCATGGCACTCACAGCAGCCCTGAAAGGAAGCAAGAAGACAACCCCATAGTTTCACAGTGAGCCTGATGCTTTAACCCCAAGGCTGGCTTTGCTCTTCTGGGCTACCCACCCACTAAACAGTGAAGTTCTTGGGAGGAAAAAAGTATACACCTGATGACCTAAATTATTGAGACGTACTTCTGTATTATAAATGCACCTTACCTTGGGAAATGGAGCTGCTTGTTTGTTCAAAGACTATGAAATGTTGTATTTTGTGCTATCACCACTTAAGCAGAAGATGTGAATTCTTTTTATTTATCTGTAATGGAACATTAACTGGAAATATAATTACAAGGGAGAGCTAATTACCTGCAGGTTTGCCAAACTGCAGATGGAATCTACTCAACAGACTGAAATCTGAAGGCTGAAACTGATATGAATGTAAGCGCAGTTTAGTGTGTGGAAAATCTGAATTGAAACTAAATGAAAAGAAGAATGAAATTTCCTGTAACTCCTGACGCAGGACTCCAAGGGAGGCAGCCCTCACTGCATTCTTGTCCCATCTGTCTCTCCCTAAGTCCTCAGATCTCTGCCCCTGAATATTTAAATAACATCCACTCTGGTTCAGGTCAAAATGCATCTCCTAGAGTATTTTTTCTTCACCGTTGCCTTAAGCAGACACCAAGGAAGAGTAAGAACAGAGCAAGTCAGGATCTGCTACATCCAAATACACTCCCAGCCTCTTACTATTTTCAGCTCAGGGAATTTCCTGAGTTTGACGTGGTTTGTCTATTAGTAACCCTCAAAGGGTCTCTCCTCCAAGTCTCCCCTTGAACTCCTGATCCACTTCCAGCCTTGTTCTGACTCCCCTTAGTCTGAATGTATCCTGCTCCATTTCCTCTAATTGTGGTCCTGCAGAGAGTAGGAGGGGTGGCAGGGTGGCGAAGTGAGATTTTTAAAATAAATTGTTTTCGAGTTCTTACTGCTGTACTGGCCTTCCTAGCATGAGTCTGCAAGTCCAGCTGCAGAGCTCACCCTCTCCCTCCTCTCACTGCATGACAGAAAACGCTGTGCGCAGCAGACATCAGCCTCGGGAAAGCAGCAGGACACTGAGTTGGTAGGAATTAAATACTTCAGACTGGATTCAGTCCTCAGACACTGGGTGTAAATCTGCAGTTACTCCCTGTAATTTGAAAGCATTATTCTGGATATATTCAGTCATGGCTGAATTCAGCATCAGGCTTCTTGTTTTTCAAAATCATCTGGTTTCCAGGCCACAGCAGGGAATGTAACAGCAGGAGTGAAAGGAAAATAGGTTATTTTATTAGCAAAATGCGTTCTTATTCTAACAGGCATTTCTGCAATGTTTTAATTCCTTCAAGAATTTTGCCTTCTCACACACATACACACATATAAATGTACACAGAGATACAAGTATATAAATATTTCAGCTTGCCCACTAGAAGCCAGCCTGTTTCATCAGAAAGAAACTATTCTGCCCCAGTTTTCACTTCCCTTTTTATTCTTTATTCTCTGACATAATTTCAAAATTCTGACAATTAATTCCCTTGCAGCTGTGCTGAACTGCACAACGGTGGTTAGCAAACCCAGCCAAGTCACAGGGACCTTTGATTTGTTGGCAACATTGAACCACGTCCTGCAACGGATCTCGATTTTTCCTCATCAGAAAGGATGCTCACATCCTGATACTTTTGGCAAATTGGGAAGTGACCACCCACTAGGAAAAAAAAAATCACTTCTGATTACAAATACTTACCAAAACTATTAAAAGAAGACTTTTTGGTCTGTTTCTGGCTGTTGGCATTTCAGATTTTTAATTTCCTCAATTCATTACGGGGAGCAAAAATTAAGAGAAGGAAAAGCTTTCAAGACCATTTACTCCCAGGTATCAAAACAAAACTGTGTGATACCATGTGCCCACTTCTGTCTCCTGCCCCCACCCTGCCCTGAACAACCCTCCCTCCTAGGCACTGACTCTACTGGAGGTCTGAGTTCTCTCCCAGAGAGAGGCTGTAGCCCGATCTGCCCCAATACCAAGCTGTGAGAATGAGAATTAAATATCCCTCTGTGCTCATAACTGTTTTACATTTCTTTCATTACATCCACTCCTTTTCTAGGTTCTATCCAGAGATCTGGGTTTGTAGGACAGGCCTGACACTTCAACAGGGTTCAGGGCTATGCCTCAGTGGCATTTAAAAGGCCTTTCAAGCCCATTCAGAAAGACACAGCTGAGAAGAGAGGTTCTGTACAAACCTCAACCCATTATTTCCCGGCTTACAAAAAAATCCCAAAAAAACAACTGAGAAGTCATCCTAATAAGCAGCATGGAAAGCACTGATGGTGGTACTTTGCTCATATGCTAAGAAACGTCAAATAGCAGAAGAAGGTTCATATTCAGTAATTTTACTTCATACCATTCTCTCGTAAAACCGTGGTTGTTAGTTCCACCATTCTGTAGATGACACTAAGGATGGCACAACCTTGAAAGTGGAGGTTGCTCATCCTCAGTTCATGTTCATTCATGCTCAGCCTATATCAAGCTTCAAGAAATAGTCTGAACCTGGCAGGTAGTTTAATGTACTGAACCAGTCCTTTTAAACCACCTGTTTAAAACTTTTCTGAAAGACTCTAGGTGCAGAAGACATTCTAAATGGTAAGCATCTGCATTTCCTAACCAAAATAAATAATTCCCATACTACATTTACACCTTCACAGAATCCAAGAAGACATCCAGGTTGGTAGGGTTTTAAGCACTGTTGCAGCTGACTAGAGCATTAAACAGCTGTTGGCACGGAGAGTTCTGCTGTTAAATTCTGACCTGTCAGGGCATCCACAAACATTTTCAGAGGGCTTTCCACAACGACCACATAAATACACCAGACAGAAGATTCTTTGAGCAAATAAATACTTGCTTGGTGGACAACTCTTCAAACTACTGACACAGGGAAAAGAGCTGTATAACTCTCATGAGTTTCATCAATAAGACTGCTTTGGTTTCCTCAGTCCACTGAATTACCTTGGGGATTTAGAAAAGATTTTATTTCTGCAGCCTAAAATTTTATCTCAGTCAGTCTTTGAGCCAAGCTTAACTGTTTGTTTGCTTTTCAGTTCAGCAGCCAGCCTTTAAAAATATAATGCTGTCTTCTCCTGAGGTTTTATGCTCAACATTCAGATGGTCAGCTAGGTCTTTTATTCTGATGTGAATATTTTCTTCTTGGGAGGTGGAAATTGAGATGGCTCTAAATGAGCTCACAGAATGTTTTACAAGAGATTATTATTACATCAATCATGCCAGTCTTGAGAGGTAATATTTGCAGTTCTATTAATTGCACAAGAAAGACAATTTTCTCACTCTTCCTAACAGTAAATAATCCAAACATGCAGGCTAGGCCTTCCCTCAACAACATGTGTTACAGGTCAGATTATCAATAGATAATTATGCCCTACATTGCAGAAAAGTTTGCAAGCCATGTTGCAGGCTGGTCTCCCACATTTACCAACTTGGCTCTCATGCTTCGGCTCCGGGAGCAAGAAGGTAAACATGTCCAATCAAACTGGCAGCGTTGGCAGCAGCAGGACTTTTTTCTTCAGCTGAAATGACTGCTGACCTCCAACCTCCTATAATTTCCTTCATCTGGTTTGCAAAATGAGGGCAGGCAGGAGAGGAAGAGGCTGGGCTCTTGATTGCAGGGGCAGCAGTTGGTCATTGTTGCCTCAGGAAACTGCCTGGCTCTGCCGACCAGAAACAAAGGGCTTGGGGAAGAAAGACACACCAAGCCGGATGTGAGAAGACATTTCTCTCTCCAGAGTTGCTCTTTTCTGTGATTTTACCAAAACCACAGCTTGCGGAAGTACAGTGCTGTATAGGGGCATAGCACTGAGCAGATGCAAAATGTTCCAGCTCTGGGAAAACAAGGCTGCCTCCCAGCTGTGCCTTCAGCCAGCCACCAGGAGCGTATCAGGACTGCTGTAGATCATGCAAGCAGAGGCATGTGGCAGAAGTAAGGTTGTCCCGGCTGAAACAAAATGGCAAACCTGAAATGAGCCTGGCCAAGTCGCAGAAAGATGAGGTGGCTGGTGCTTGTTTCAAACTGGTTGAAAAATGGCTTGTTGAGAGTTGAGTGAAAGCAACACAAATTCTCAAAATCATTTGGCTGGTTTTGGCTGTTGTTTTCTTCTTGACCCGGTGAGACATCTGAGACATGCAAGAAAAATATCTAACCAGCTGAAGAATTTAGTCTATTAAATGAGTGTGCATCCCTGTGTGAGTACAGCTATGCACAGGTTTCATTGCTTACAAGAGCAGAGCCTCAGAGACCCACACATTCACACATACTTAAGTTTACTGTGCTGAACAAACTCCTTTGGCAAGTGGAAAATCTCACCGTGGTCTTGTACAAGCCTAACAGCTGGCAAAGTCAGGACCTTGGAAACAATTTCTATACAATTTCTACAGCAGTGTGTGTTTTCTGGCACAAAGGAAGCTAAATAATATATCAGATATATAAATCTTGTACATCTTAAACCAAAAGGTATTCAGGGAACAAACTATGTTTCCACAGATGAGGACAGTGTTTAACAAATGGTGGGTGCTACTAAAATTCAAATAAAAACCAGAGAAAATAACTTGACATCATTTATTTATTTGCTTCTTTGTGAATATATAAGAAGATTGACAAGAATAAAAGAATGTACAGTTTGTTGTCATTATTCTCTGGTTTAATAGTCTTTTATTTACTTAGGTGTAGAAAACTTCAAAACTAACAAATCCATCTATGTTTTCTGGGTGCCTGTGACATTTGAAAGCTTATAAAAATAATGCAGACCTCAGGTTAGCCACACACTCCAACACTTACTTCAGCTTCTTAGATAACTAATAAGATCAACAGCAGGTGACACTGCATGTGACAATGGCTCTAGGGAGAAAATTCTCAAATCTACCAGGAGCTGGACTGAAATCTCTCATTAATTTCACATGGATCATCAAAGAGCATCTGTGAGATAGCAACAGTTTGTGGATGGCACAGTCCTGCTTGCCAGCAGAAGCCTTCCCTTCAGCACTACTCATTTCCGAAGACATAAACCCCCAAATTATTCCATCTTGACTGCGAATTAAAAAGCTGTGTCACAGGCAACCTGAGGGCACCCCCGATGCATCCTTTTGAGACAGAAACTTATTGGGTCAGCAACTCCTGACTCCTCCTAGCCCGTTTGGCCACCACTATAGCCAGCATGCTAGCAACAGGGAAACATACCTCGTGTGACAGTAACTGGCTCTCTCTTGAGACCCCATTTTGCACTGCCAAACTGAAAAGAAGCTTTAGTGCAAGCGAGAGCTAGACCCAGGGAGGAGTAGGAAGCCACATCTACAGTGCAGAGCTTTTTGAAGTCAGTGAGTTTTACTGTGTTCTGGTTTTAGCAAACCTTTCCAGGAGGTGGTCTGTGTGGCTTTGTAACCCAAAAGTTTCAAATTAGGTTTAGGGGGTTGGGTGAAAGAAGACATTTGAGAAGAAACTGGGTGAAAGATTCACACATATCTTTGAAAGCTTCATGAAGTTTTCACTGAACTGCATGGTTTTTAGTCCAAAGTAGGATTTCATTGGAATTTTCCAGTAAAATTTCTAAGAGCTTGAATTTTGATCCATCAGAAATAAAGAAGAAATAAAAGCTCTTGTATTTTGAACCACCTTATTTCATTATTTTTATTGGTCTAACTTTTGCAGACTGTTTGTTGCATAAATATTTTCTGATATCTTAGAACTTAATATAAGTAAGACTGCTGGTACAAAATTTCATACTTTTTCCCCCCCAAAAAAGGCTTTGCAACATTCATCTAGTGAAAGGAGAAAAGCAGAGGCCATTAAATACTCTTCTGATAAAAGCAGTATTACTGATAGAAATTTCTAGGTTTAAATAGTCCTTATCACATTTCTCTTACAAACTTAAGAATATTCTTTATAGCAATTTCATAATGCAGCTATCTAAAACTTCTATATTAAGCCCTGGATTCAAGCAGGTATTCATTTTTTTTGTGACTTTACAGGTACAATTGGTACATTGCTCCTGGCAGACTGGCAAGATAGCACACAGGAATTATCTCATTTAACTGTAGATCAATGCCATGACTGCAACGATAAAATTGTAGGAAAATTGTACAGTAACTACAAGGTTATTATCAATCACTTTTAGCTCTGCAGTGGCACAGGAGAGAGGACAGATACTGTAATAGGCTCTCTGCTGAGTACTTTTCATCAATATACTCTGTTTTCTTACAGTCTTGCACATCTCTTACTCCCAATGGCTACTTTTGTCTTGCTTGTGTTAAAAGTAGGGAAGTCAGCCCAGGTTCAAGTAAATACATCAGGGTGTATGTTGCTTTTTCCTCTTACTGACCAAAAGGCTTATTTAGTTCTTTATTATTTTCTAGAAATGTATCACAGGGCCATTTAATAAAATCAAGATGTATCTTTCTTTTCTTTGGTAATTATTAGGTCACAGCCCTAAGTGGAAGACAAAGCTAAAGCGAAGGTCCATAGCAGATTTCCAATGTAGGCAGGTGTTCCTTTACTGAATGTGGTAGCTTTACAGAGGCATAAAATCAAGAGGCCAAATCAAATCCAAGTCTTTAACAATTGATCAGATTTTAACAGTTAATGAATGCATAGAGGCAGGAATGGAGCCACATGCTTTTTCACTGCTGTGAAAGTGGCTTTATCAAAGAAAATCAATTTATCAATGGCTGCTAAGTAATTTAAAGGTTCAAAGCAGTAGTACAGAAGAGTAGGCTTTACTCTTTGTTAAAATAGCTTCTTTTGCCCATCTCAATTTTTCCCTTTCAAAATTACCACTTTAAAAGCATTTATTTCATACCTGACCAAAATTCTTCACTTCAGGCAGTTCTCTGACTTCAGCTCTCTCATGACCATGGTAGAATTCAATGTTTTGGGCCAGGGAAACAGTAAAGCGGATTGGCACAAAAGAGTGTCGAGGATTTTGCTCCAGAGGAGAGCTAAGTACAGTAGTCAACTGCCATAGCATTTCTTCTTACCTGCATAAATTTCATTTTTCCGCTATAAAGGGAGGAGGAAGAGGGACTTCCAGGAGAGTAAGGTGGCAAATTTATTCTGGTTGTCGGTACAAAAGTAGGCGTCATTCATGAAAGAGCTGCCTGGTAGTGAAGTAGACACACAACTACTTCAGAATTATTTTTCAAAACTCATACCTAATATTATTTCACAAGGCTATTTTAACACAGAACTTCTTCCTAAGCCTTGGTAGAGATGTATAGGGACACATTACAAACTCATGACAGCTACATCCTTAAAAAATACTGTGGTTGCTGTGAATTCATTTTGTAGGCTGACTGTTCGACAAACTTTGTATCTGGGATCTCAGTCTATTTTCTGCGTCAAACACTACAGAGAAAAAGTTCTGCCCAGAGATTTAGCTCAGGACGAAACAGGTCTGCTAGCCAAGAAACCTCTCCACTAACCTGCTGAGTGGCTGCGGGCAAGTCGTCTGCTGTCTATTCCCTCTGACATGCGTTCTCCATCTATTTAGAACATAAGGATATCTGCTGGGATTGCCACTGACTGCATGTTTCTGCAGGGCTCAGAGACCTCAAGACCCTCACCCCACATGGGCCTGTAGGTGATATGATGACTATAAATATCTGTGCAATGGATTTTTACCATCACACCATTTCCTAGCGGAATTTTATCTCATCCAAATATCCTACTCTTATTTTCCAGCAATCAGCCAAGGCAAGTCCCTAGGTGTGAGAAGCTCTCCAGCTGCCTAGAAACTGAAGCTACACAGAGCTGCAAGTATTAAATACCTCCCTAGGATCCTTACAGCTAGCAGTAGCCTTTTGTTCCCATCTCTTTTCATGCTATCCTTATATAGTTCTCTTGTACAGCCGATAGCAACATGAAAAATGTGGGGAAAAAATCAAGCTTGCCTTAGTCTTGACAAAACAGGCACATGCACACATCACAAATATTGATATATTTATAAAATATATATTTTGAACACAGAATGATGGAACCATTCTAAATGAAGCAGAGGTCTGACGCCAGAAAACTTCCCCTAAGCTATGGTTAAGGGTGAGAAGTTCAGTTGATTTGCATATAGCCGGTCGATAAAGAAAATCATCTCCAACAACCAACTTGTTTATCATAAAAAATGGTATCCTTACATAAATGTGCTCATCAGAACCCCAATACCTTAAACTCACTGAAGAAAATGTAAACCTGATTCCTCCAAACAAAGAGCTGCCTTTTGTGAAGGTTCACCCTGTATTCAGGTCACCACAACAGTAATTGCCAACCCGCTCCAAGTGTTATCTGAGGCACCAGGGGGAACTGACTCGCACAAAATAGGAAGCGGAAAGCAGCACAGTGTATTCCACAGGGCCACAAGGCAAGTAAGCATCGATAGATATTGAGATTAAATGACAGGCACAAAAACAAATGCTAGTAAGCAAGAGGATCACTTCATAGTTTATCTCACTGCCCATGATGTCTTTTCAGGCCATATAAATTTTCTGTTTCAGTTACATCAACTATAACACCAGCCTTAACCTTGATACTGGCTATTTTTGCAGGTTTATTTTTTCCTCCCCAGATGGCAAGCTCTTTCAGCAAGGTTCCTCTCTTCTTCACTGCTTGCAAACAAAGCAGCCCATTCACGTTTAGAAACATTTATGTATGTTCGTGGCTGTCCTGCTGACTTCAAAGTAATTTTGTCACAAGGAAATGTGTGGCATCAGAGCTGGAGGACAGCTACATGGAAGCATGCATCAGGTACTGCTAAGGCAAATACTCCAGCAATTAATGCAGAGAAAACTGACTGCTGAATACAGAACACAGCCTTTATGAAAGTACTAACAGGAGGCTTGAAAGGTAGAAGCACATGAGCTGTCCTAATCTCATGGTTCCTCTGAGATTAAGTGCCCCATTAATGGTTACATGTCCAGTGCGCAGGTGAGACTGTTATCAAATCCATCACTATTCAGTCAAAAAACCCCAGGGTGAAATTCTGTGCTGCGCAACAAAAAAATTACAGCTGAGGAAAAGGGAGCTTTGATGGCTTAAAACAGCCTTCTTATCATCCAACTTTTAGCCGTCTCAGGAGCTATAGCTGGCATCGACCTGTTTTATGCCCTACCACCTCATTTTTTACCAAGGCCCTTCAGAACAGAGGGAACATTGCAATGAAGTACAGGAGCTACTGTCCAAGGATGTATTTATTTCAGTCAGATGTAGTGAAGAAGGCATGCTCAGTAGAGGAGAGATGGGAGATAGAAGAGAGAACAAAATTAGGGAACTGAAGAGCAGCTGTTCAAATTAACTCATTGCATCTGTCTAAAATCATACAAAAAGATATAATTTCACCCAAGAGCAAACCTTCCAAATGGCAATTTATTTTCTAGAAATAATTTAATGACACACAACTACTTGAGTGCTAGTACTTTACATACAAATAAAAATGGCAAGTCTTTGCACTTCAGTGCTGTCATCCAAATTAGACTTTTGAGACCAAGTCCTCTGTGGGTATAAATTAGCATAGCTCCACTAATGCTAGAGGAATTATTTATGCACCAGAAGGGGAAATAGCATAGGGAAAAGACATTTTTTGACTATAAAACACTAGCTCAGTCCTGATTGTTTTTATTTAAATTATTAATCCTCTGGGCATCTCCAGTGAATAGATTTTACAACATTTGTAGGCCTGGAGAATGCATATATAGATTCATGAATTGATAGGACAAGCCTTTTAGCTCTCAAAAAGATGAAGCACAGGGCTGAACCATGTAGGACAAGGGAAATCTATAACTAAGGTTTCTAGGTGGCTTATGCAAAACTCCTGCAATTTTGGTTTTAAAGGCCACAATTGCCAACAGGGAAAATGGTCATAAAAATAGATATGCTCACATTTAGAGAAGAAAAAATTCCTTTACTATTAATTATTGTCAGAGCCAGTGTATTCTCTGAACTTTCAGTTCCCTCGGTGAAGAACTTAAACCTTTCCAAAGAGAAGTGACAAGCAGTGGAGCATGTTCCTCACGCCACTGGTATGTGCCCTTAGTATCCACATATGGGATGTAATCCTCTGCAAGAATGTATATCAGTCTCAAAACAGTAGCAAAAATTCAACTTTTTTAATAATTGGTTTAAATCCTCGTCCAAAAAAATTAAAACAGTGCAAGTTACAGGTAGAAGGAGTTGTTCCTCTGAACTCTCAGAGAAGAGAACCCATGACGCTACACATCAAGATCACTGGACTCAATCACATGGCTGCATTCAGCATTGCCTTGGAGCCAAAGCATTTGTACTTTATTGCAACTGGCTATGATCCCTTCAAACCGAGGGACTACCACTGGGCTGTTCCTCTTTCTGTGGTACATTGATGGAGCTTCAAAGGTGATACAATATTGTTTTGTAGGTTTGGATGTTTTCTTTCTTTTCTTTTTCTTCTCAGGAGACATTAGGTAATGGTACTTTTACCTGCTGTTGTGCATCAAGACATTTCTGTTGTGAAATGTTCTTTGAGAATGTCTGAGAGCCAACAATTGTGCTCCTATTTTCACACCTCTAATTCCACTTATTTCAAAGTAGTGCTGATGCATTCTCTCTTCTCAAAGACTATATCCAAATGGGCCCCAAAAAACCAAACAAAAAAACCCAGGAAGAAGGTGATGTTAAAAATACACATTAAATTATTTAAAAAGAAAAAATATTTGAGATAGTAGGAGGCTAGGCTCTGAACAGAGACATTAGCAAGGGCTTTGTTCTCTGAACTTCCACTGAATATGCTTTACTGGGAACATTTTACTCATCAGTTATGTTCTGCAAGTGGAATAACGGTGATGTTTGTCTAGAATGATCAATTTATAAAATGGGGATTTTATATCAGCCCTTTTATTATAAAGTGTAGAACATAAACTAAGTGGCTAAAAAAAAATTACAGATGAATAAGATGAATATGGCATATATTATTAGACTAAGAAGTAGTAAATAAAATTCTAATGTGAAAAGCTGTGCTTTTTATGGGTTAGGTTTCTTTCTTTGAAAGAGTAGAGATGGCATCTTTCCTTAACTGAACAAGCTTTTAAATGTAATGAACATAGATGCACAAAAATGCTCTTAGTGGTTGTATACCAGTAGATAGTTTTCTTAGATTTAAAAAAAAAAAAAAAAAAAAATCTTGTTCAAGTTTATCTGTCTTTAAACTATGACTATATCAGGTAAATTAATAGAAAAAAACCATTTACTATGTTTTAGGCAAGGGCTCCCAATATTGGCATGGTATATTTTAAAACATAATTCTCTATAAATTCAATCTATTCACATGTATCTGTCAGATGAAAGAGAAATGTTAGTGAACTAAAAATCAAAAAGTAACATGAAAGAGAAATAAATTTACTTTATTGCACCTATTAATGAAAATACGAACCCTGTGAGATTAGTAGGTGGGGACACATATATTAAATACCGATGAAAAAAAAAGAATTTCAGTACAAAATTATTCTGTGGATGATTTCATTTATCTGCCATTGAAAATTATCTAGGACAGAAGTTTAATACAGTGAGATGCTTGTGTAATAAGCGTGAATAAAATGGATTCATAAAATTCAAAAAAAGGAGGAAAGCTAAAAAATTGTGTGCTTCTGTCATGCTACATTAGCAACATACAGTGAGGAGGGAAAAGAAGAAGGAGAGGGAGAGGGAGAGGGAGAG
>VZTG01003801.1:308315-567206 GCA_013397845.1 Melanocharis versteri
AGGGTGAGGACCTATTTGATTAAACAACCTTGTATGTGTGGAATAGGATTTTAGCACATTTTTACAGTTTATGTACCAGTACGGAAAGGAAAACCACATGTATACACATGTATATGTTCTTTTATCTGAAATGGAAGCTGAGCAGACACATTCAGGTGTGCAGTGTTTCAGTATATAGGAATCAAAATTTATGGCAGGACTACAAATCACACGCTTTTCTGCCAATGTATATGGATTTTCCACATGCAAATGTAAGTAAAGTGTTCTTTGTCACAACAAAGGTATTAAAAACTTACTGAAATTGTTTATTTTTTTTAATTCAGACTGATACTTTACATCTTCAACAGCAGTAAAGATGAAGTCTTCAGAAATCCCCAATATTCATCTTGTAAGAAAGGCATGGGGCATGCTGTGGGATTAGATGGTCAAAATAAACAGTTTTCATCTTTGTGACTTACTGTGTGTGTGCATGTTTGCAGAGGGCAAAGGACAGTCTTCCACAATTTCAAGACATCAAACAAGGAATCGACCACTAGCCAAACACAACATGTTTTAAATAAAGTTTTGAAGAAAAAAAAAAGCTGTGACTGTTGCCTTTGAGTGGTCAGTGTTTCTTATGTCTCTGAAACATATGTGGGTCTTCTCACCTATGCCTCTAGCTCCTGTTACAAAAAGTACTACAAAAGCAAAGTGGTGGAGGAAAACAAGGCTCTATTAGAGATCCCAGTGTGCCCTTCAATTACTGGCATTGCAAGAGCTGTGGAAACAGGAGGAGCAGCTCACATTTGAATTTTTACTTTGTCTCTTTGTCTAGAAAGAATTTGCATGACAATATTTAGTTTTACTAAGAAAAGCAAATCGGAGAAAAACAATTTTCCCAGCCATACTAAATAATTCCATTAAATGTTTACTTATACATTTTTTCCTGAACATATTTCTACTTCAGTAGGAATGAAATGTATAAAACAGAAAAACATGGATCCCTAGACCTCTGTCTTGGGGATTGACTTGTAAATTAAATTATGTTTATGCCTATTCCTATGAAGGAATGAACTTCATCCTTGATATGCATATGGCCAAACTTCCAGACCCCATGACATTCCTGAACAAGACTGAGAGACTGGCACATGCTGCATACCTGGGAGACCCAAAAAGGCAAACACTAGAGCAGCCTGTACGCTGGGGATGAAAACAGTTGTCTGAGAATGTTGGTTTTCCTCTAGGCTGTAGGTTCCTGGATGACACCTAAGCCTCAGCCTTCCTTGACAAAGCATTTCCTTCTGAACCAGGGCTGCACCTCATCCCTCAGACCTTGTACCTGCACAACTTGGTCAACATGTCCATGGCCCCAGGGTTTCACTGGAGCTGCTGATGGGCATTGTGTGTACTAGCAGCCATAACGTGGTGACCTTGTCCCTACACAATGCACTAATCACAGCCTTATCAGGAAAAACATGTCTATCATTCACTTTGGGTTAATTGCTATGCCGCCAGTGGAGTTCAGCTCCAGATCAAGGCACGAAAATGTACATAAATACATGCACCTATCTACATGTTTCACATGTCCTTGCTCTGAATACAGTGAGGAAACCTCCACAATGCAGTTAAAAAATGGTCCAGCTAACCACAAAGCATCTACTTGGCTCTCTAAGCACCACTGAGAGTAGAGACTGGAGTGGAAACTTATACACAGAGGTGTAGCTCACATCTCTAACATGAGGCTACGTAAGCAAAGGCTCCTCTTTCTGTAGCTATGCTGTACCAGGCCATCCATCACTGCAGCATGCTGGCCCAGCTCCAAAGACACACACATGCCCTTTTGCTCTCCCCAAACAAATATTCCAAATGCACAATTCTTGGAAGATATTTCAATTCCATTAAAGCAAATGGAGCTGTATTTCCTTAAACCACGCCTGCACGTATCCCCTGAGGTCCATCTATCCCAGTCCAGACATTGTAAGACAGGACACAGGCATCAAAATGTAGATGCAGTGGAGGAGGTGGGCAAACAGTAGAGCAGTCAAAAGTGTGCTTATGTTATGGGTTTTGGAAAGGAAACTATTTCGCACTGCCTAATGACTGAAGTCAGCTAGAAAAAACAAATGCTCTGTGGGGAGTCTTCATACCAGAGAGGAGGTTTTGTGGTTACGTCTGAATGACACGACATGTTGAGAGAAACCCAAGCACGACATTTTGGTTAGGGGTGCATACAATATATAAGCACATAAAACATTTGTAAAGTATTTTTTAAATCAACAAATTAGTGTCTCAGACTGTCATGTTATTACAATTGTGCTGTACCTGCAAACAGGGTGAGAAGTCGCATTTACATTTGAAAATTGCGAATATGAATTACATTTGTACATCTGAAAATGTATTTGCATTTGATAAAGTTATGAAAAATACAATGGCAGCACTTGGCAATGTGTCTTTTGAAATAAGTTGGAAGCTCCCATTAATTTGAAGTTGTTAGCATAATGGTTTATGCCATTAGGTATCAAATCTCTTCTTGTAATTACAGAAGAGATCACAACCAACAAATAACGAAATTGTGTTTAGGTGCTCAGGAAAAACAAATTAGTTTAATCTACAGTCCACAGACATTTGAGAGCCATATGTTACTGTTGCCTTTGTTATTTTTGAAAGCTGCTATGATTTATTACTCTAAACATATAGCGACTAATTGAAAACATGGATTAAAGTGTCTCCTACTTGACCTTTTCAGAGCTATCCCACGAATATAAATATTTATTTTACAGATTCAACAGCTGCTGATCAAGTTATATATTTTGGAAAGTATTCTTTGAATTATTATTCCACCATTCAAATTACATAGTTCCACAATAAATTTTATGGGCATTTTATGTTAATAGGGACTCTACAAACCATCACATAACCCCCTCAATCTCACACTGCATGAGTGGTTGTAGAGGCATATGATCGTCTATAACTGGGTGATCTTTGCACTATAACAATACAAGAAATCCCCTCTGGCATCAACTCTTCACCTGAAACAAATCTTAACTTCTCTTTATTCATTCAGAGAGGAGAAATCAGTCAGCTATCGTGAATAAAATAAGAGTGCACAACAACAAAACCAAAACAAGCAGTTTCCACTTTCCCTTGGATTTTTATTCCTGTCCACGTTTGTAACATTTCCATTCTTAGCCTTGCCCTTATTTATCTCAGGCACTGCAACCTCAATGAAGACCTGAGTTGTTTTCACTTGGCACAAAGCAAAATAAAAGATAGTGCTAAGATGCAGTGATTGAAGACAAATAATAGAGAAAGCATATTGCCCCAAAACAGCTACTAAATTCTGGTGTGGATTACAGCCTATTTTCCCATCTGTGCCTCATCTGATTGAGCCGTGGAGGGAGAAAAGATTACTTAATTGCTTTTCAGTATGCACGTCTGCTGTAGGATCAGGCACACAACCAGCAAGCCCTTACACTCATGCAAAGAATTCCTGAGGTTGCCAGGTTTTTTACTCCTTGTCCTGCAAGGCAGTGAAAACAGTCTGGTGTCTTTATGCTGGTTAGCATTATACTACTTTTTAGAAAACTTTTCTAAGTTCCCATTTATTGCAACCACACCAGTTTACCAGTGAACAAGAACACCTTCTGGGAGTTATTGTTTCAGCTGCACTAGAAAAGGGATTTCTGTAAAACCTTTCTTTTTTAAATCTGAGTCTAAATTTTACTCACCCTGTGGCTTCTGTGTCCTCAACGAGTTGTGACCTGCACAGAATGCACCACCTCCCTCTGCTACACCCACAGAACTGGGGCCTCCAATATGCAATTTACAGATTTAGCCCACAGAGTGTCTTCTAAGTGACATTTATCTGAAATTCTTTTCCAAGTGCTTTCAGTCTCAGCCTGAATATTCATCTGCTTTGATAACCACCTCAGCTGCTTTTGCTTGTTCTGTCTCTGGCCTTGTTTATAAAGATATTGTGCAGTAAGTTGGGGAATGAATTTACAGCTCCTTGCCACTAATTCTCTCTGTAAACACCCCTACAGCACACTAAATTGCCTTGGTTTGAAGCAACTTAATCTCCTCTCAATGCCACGTGAAATATCTAATACTTTCTGCAAACTGAGTAACCACAAAAGAGGGCATGCAGGAAACCAAATTAACTGTAAATTCACAGCTGAACACACTACTTTCTGTAGAAAACCCATCTATTTCAGTTAATTCTTTGCAACTAGGTCGTGGTGATGATACACCAGCATCCCTGAGAAGAAGTTTCATTTGCTCTTCCTGCTTTCACTTTCACTGTCATGACTGTAGAGCTGGTGTCTAGTCAGTGATAGAATCTTATTATAGTAACATCCAAATGTGACATACAGCAAGGATTAAAGTGTTATCCAACTTGTAAATGCATAAGCAGGCTCCCTGGAAACAGAATTCAGACTGATATTTTCATTTTCAAACCTGTATTTTTCTCCATCTGAGCAGTCAATGGAGCATCTTCCTTTCTAAGTAAGATCCAATTATAATGAGAGCTTGGATTGACAGAAAACATTATTATAACTGAATGAGCTGTCAAATCCATGATTAATAAGGTTTTTCATTTAGGTTCAACAATAGCAGCATTAGACTACTGCCATATTATTATTCAATAACTCATAACACTCATAAGAAGGTTTATTTTCCGTTTCAGAGGGTAGACCGAGATGTTTCACATTCAGCTATTCGTACGGGCAGAAGTAGTTTCAATATTTCATGAGATGATTTTATCTCTGTTTTTTCTGAAGATGCAAACTAATGAAAAGCCTTATGCAAAATCTAAGCCTGCTGTTTGAGGATTTAGTTTCTGTTTACCTTCCAGCTCCCATGTTTTTGCATCCATATTCCTGTTGCTCAAACTATGAGAATAGAGAGGGAGTATGAGTAGTGTGGGAGGTTGGTAGCCTGGATGTTCACATCATCAAATGTTGATGATATGGAATAAAAGTAGGAGGCAAACCAAGACCTCTCTGGTCTGTGTGTTCAGCAAGGTGCAAAGAACAGATAAAGAGCAGATATTTCTTGTTAACCACCGTGCATGTATGCACGCGGCTGGCTCTAACGCAGCAGATTGTTTTTTACATTACACTGCTTTTTCTTTTTATATGAGAGACAATGAGGGCAGGATAGTAACGAACTAAGATATTCACAAGGGGAAACGAACATATTTAGAAAGAGAAGTGTTCACCCTCAAAAAAGCCTTTTTGTAACAAAAATGCAATTCCCTTCATCCTACATAAATTCTGCTTTCCCATCCCATTTCACAGTTTGATTGAATGTAACTGGATATTCTGTTTTTCTGTTTCACTAGTTCTCAATTTCACCTTCCTAGCTTAGCTCCTTAATCCGCTCTTCCACCCAAATGGAAGTGCTGCTCCATCATTGCAAGTAGTATAAATGATGTGTGAGGTTGACTTAAAAAAATAACCTTTTAGTCCAGCATTTATTTAGACATCATCAGTTATGTCCCACTACTTTTTTCTACAAGTATGATGCATTAACATAAGATATATATATATTTGGAGAGATCTATCTATCTATCTATCTGTAACCTGTACTGCAGCTGTCTCTTTCCTCATTTTCTTCTCTTGCTGACACCTTTCGTGCTTGCACAAACTAACCTTTAATATGCAACACTTAGTTTAATGTTATCATCTGTCAAAGTCCCACAAGATGGGGAAATTTATGGAGGCGTTATAAGAAACGTCTGACTTTCCATCCATAACTTTGTCTTGAAACTAACTGCTACCTTCTGTAAGCCAACAGGTGGAGACAAGGCTAAAGACACCAGATATACCACAGCAGATGCAGAAGACGAGCACAAAGACCAGTGTCTACTATTAGAATAAACTATGAAGTGGTTAACAAAAGACTGATCTCTCAAAGGTGTTCGTGAACCTCAGAGTTAACACCTTGCTATGGTATAAGTTCTTAAATTTCTTCCGCTTTTGAATAGACACATTTCAGAATCCATCTGCCCTGGATAACTGTCACCTGGTTTTTACATCTCTTTTGTAGATTAACTTCCAGCTAAAAACTTTAAACAAGTCTAAAAATGTACTAATGTCCAGTAATTCCACTGTTGATATTATTTTTATGCTAATATTGTTGTTGCTATTGCAGTAGCCAATGCACAAAATGCTGCATATATAGAAAAATCATGCTTGTCTATACAAATATCCAAGATAGGAAAATTGTGTTCCATTTCATAGACAGAGGAGACAGCTACATGAACAAGTTGCCACCTAGTAAACGAGCGTGGATTTACAGCTCATTTAATACTCCATGGCAACTGCCTGTGTGGTTGCTGCTCCAGAGTAAATGCGAGGTAGCTCTGACCCTTACCGAAAGTGAGGCAATGTGTCTTGCATTCACCTGAGCTTTAAGCATACATATAAAGTAACTAATGAGCTGTAAATCCAGACTCCCTCTTCACACCTGGCAGTTTCTTCATGTATCTGGAGGCAATGATATTTATGTGATTTGCCTGTGGTCACTGAAGCAGCATTTGACAGAAGTGGCAATGTAAGCCAGACCTACTGAGCTCCTGTGAACTCCACTCCTCACATGGCCATAATTTTCTTGTAGAGCTACTGTTCAACTGCTTGGCACATTTCCCTTCAAATGACGGTAATTCACAAGCAAACTCAACCACTTTCTCCTCATTAATACTGCAGAACACGCATTTACCACTTATACAAAACAGATGGGTCCCTAAAAGTAGCTTTCAGATACGGTTTCTTCATTTCACATATAAAATATTATTTACCTTTTCAAAGACTGTTAAACTTAACGTTTAAAAGGGATGCTTTGGGAATAGCCTTATCCTGGTTTATTAATCAGATTTCAACTCTAGGTAATTAAGAGTCCAGACTAGAGAACAGCCTAAGCAGAGCTCATCACCAATGTTGTCCATCGGGATGGTCCATGGTATGTCACAAACTAGCAAAAAGCTTTCTTTATTTTCCTTTTTTTTCCCCCCAGTGACTTCTATTAAGTGACTCTCTGCTTAGACTCCACCACATTAGTTCAGGTGGACCATTGATACAAGCCACAGCCTACAGTCATTGCAAGCTTGGGACCACTGCTCGGGTTTTCCAGCGGCACTACAGGAATCACAACAGACTTGAATACCCTCTGCCTCTTCAATCCCCTTGTTATCCTCTATTGAAAAAAGAAAAAAGAAAAGAAAATCTGAACCACTGCATAACAATATACTGCCATGACAATCTGCTTACTAGAAGAATCATGTTCTGAGGCAAAACAAGACCAAAATGTTGTTAAATACCTTGAAAAAGTTCAGTGTAAATTATACGCCTCTATGCATAAAGAAGAAAAATTAATTTTTATGGTAGAGACAATAAATACATTATTTTTTATCCCTGAAAAACTCCTTCATCATGCTTTTTTATGTCATGCCTGCGGACTAACACATTCAAAAAGTAAAGAAGGAAAGCCCAGGGCTTGGACGGTCATTACAAATTTTAATGGATTTGATGAGTCTCTCCACAGCACTCTCTGTTTCTTGATAATCACTCAATTCCTCACTGCAATGACTCTATGGAAAATGTGAACCATGGCTACAGGTCTTTTAGGATGTGACCCTGCTGTCACACTGACAGCAACTTTCTTATTTCTATTTGTGGGGCATATAGTCCAAAGCATAATCCCAACCTTCTGGGATGCTTTCACTTCCAGAATGCTCAGCTGACAGTACTGCCGAAGCTTGAATTTCATGAAAGAATGCATAATGTGAATGGGCAATGTCACTGCTGTCCCTTACACTGGCCACATACAACACTTAAGTGACATTGGTGAAGCTCCCTCCTTTTCTTTTTTTTCCCCCATCTTTTTTTAGCAGTGGCTATATCAACGCTAGTTGATTACACAGTGCCTGGAAAACTTCCCTGGACTTCATTTCAACCTGTGCCAACTAGCTCTTTCCATACAGTTCCCAGGCATGATCTGGGGACAGAGCACCCCAAGGCCCACTCTCACAAATAAGGAGACCTAAGGGCTACTAGCAGGGACACCAGCCCTCCACGCCAGCTGGCCTTCAGAGCCCAGAAAAGTTCCTGAAGGTGTTTGAGCAGGGATGGAGTCAGACATCCTGGGAGCTGCCCAGAGCTCCGGCAGCTGGCTCTATAGGATCCTTGGGAGCTGCCTGGCAGGTCACTGCCACTGCTGCAGATGGGCATTGCAGGAGTATGGGGATTGTGCTTCCTGCTGGAAATTTGCTGTGGTATAGATTATCTCTGGCCATTTTAAACTGGAAAACTCTTTAGTGACTTCCAAACAGATCAAAATACAGTCCATAAGAGGTAGTGCTTCAACAGCTAGCTGTCCAGAAACCTAATTTTCCAATTTTCTTGCTGTGAGGAGAAGGGCAAACAGTAAAATACAGCCTGCAAAACAGATTTGTGGGAAGTCAGGCTTCTTGGCGACCCAGTTGAAAAAAAGACATTTCTGTGCCCCACGCCCCAGATTCTATTTTTGGAGTTATTCAGCTGCAGTAGTTCCTTGAATTTTAGATTTATTCTTCTACTTTTTTTGTTCTGCTTCATAATTGTACATAATTATATGATTTTGTTATGCTATGTGTTTTATTATGTTATGTGCTTTCTGTGAGACAGGAAAAAAAATGTACCAGCCAGTTCTTTCCTTACTTACATCAATGGCTTGTGGCTCACACACTCTGTTCAGGATTTTCCTTCTTATCAAGGGTTCCATATTTTCATGTGGTTCAATTTTTTATTTCTTCTGGGCATCCTCTTTATTTTTATATTTCTTTTCTCTTTGTTCTCTGAGTAATTCATTTTTAGCTCTAAATTAAGCAATTTGCTTTTAACCAGTTGGCATTTTCATCAGTCAGCATACCCAAATGTTCATCTGTACCTTCCTTAATTCCATGTACTGTATCAGCATTTCCTGTAGCACTAATGCCTTTCTGCAATGAGACATACACCTCAGATTGCCCCGCTGTTTCTTCAGGCAATTATGTACTGCCTGTCCTTCTGGCAGGCACACTGATATCTTCCCTACTGTATTTTGGTTTTGAGACTAACATCAAACCGCAATAAGTGCCTACTGCAGACTTGATGATTCTCTGTGGAAACTTTAAGCTTTTAGTATCATTTAAAAGAAAAAGAGGATACTGAGAATATCAGGAAAACTCCAGTCATTTATTAGCTGAGACTTTAGGATTTCCAGTTCCTCTAACTCCTTCCTGTTGGTTTGTGCAGAGACCATAGGGCATCCAGCAGTCCTGGTCTGCAGCCAGCATTGCTTGGCTTCTTCTGCAGAAAAACCCAGGATGTGAAGTGGGTTGGCACTCAGATAGGTTTCAGCCCAGCATGGTATCAGGATGTGGACAGGCTTTCCAAAAAACGGTCACAGGCCCCCAGATCCAAACACAGCTATAAGGATCTCTGCAACACAGCATCAATACAAAATACTTCAGCTTGGACTATCCAGCCAAAACTAAAATAAAACTGCTTGACATTTGTCAGCACCTACACCCTGCTCCAGCTTTCCCCTAAGATCCTAGCAGGAGACCGATCCTGTGCTGAAGTTTGGAATAGGTGGTGCTGCTAGGGGAGGCAACAAAAGCCTGTGTGTAACTTGAGATGTCCCTGCAGCTCCCACTCCTTTACGCCTGTGACCTTGGCTTCAGCTCGCTGCGTGAGAGAAGAGCAAGCAGTGGAGATGTGTTGGGAAGAAGCAAGGAACAGGAAAAGGCAAGCCTGTTGAAAGCAGTACAGGGGACTGGGAAACCAATATCATATAGGTTAGGGGTGGGGTGAAGGGCACATGAAAAATGTAGCATGGGGGGACCCAAACACGTGGGTCTTGGGGAAATCGGGCGTGTGTGTCACAGGAGGGGTTTTAGGAGGAAAAGGAACCCATGGCACAGTGTGGATGTGGTGCCCAGAGAACTGAGAAGCTGCAGCACAAGGACTTGGAGGGAATTGAGGCCTGATTCACCAGGTGAGGCTGTGGTGGGGATGGGATTTTGAGACACTTCAGGAAATTGGCCACAATGACAGTACGGGGTGGTCCTCAATTTGTAGAGCTGTACTTCTAGCCTTCACATATTATTTATTACAGACTCACAAAGCTACTGGAAAATGACAGGGAGAAATAATAGATAGGACGTGGGGAAGGAGGGGGAAAGAGAGGGTGGAAGGTGAGATTCCAGGGAGTGGGAAACATCCTCTTCTGTGGGGACAGAGAAAAAGAGAGGAAGAGGAAGCACAGGTGCAGCATCAGCAGCCACAATGTTGCACCTGTCAGAGAGGAAACCCTCCTCCTCATGTTTGCATATGCATATTTCTGCATCTGCTAATGAACCTCTTTTTTCTTCCTCATTTTCAGAGCCAAAAGATTGTTAATTCCTGAAGTCTGCTCTTACCTATTCCTTCCTGGCTGTCCAGTGTGCATTTTCTAGTATGTTTTTGTTTAGGAAGGTTAGTTTCTTGCTACACAGCAGAAATATTTGTGTTAAATCTACTCTGTAAAGCACCCAAAAATGTGAAAAATGAACTGGAAGCAGAAAAGAAATAGTTATGAGGAAGGAAAGGAGACACTACAGGAAAACTCATTTGCTGAGAAATGCAGCTTATGTCTTATCAACTTAATTCCTGATAAGTCTTCATTTTGCTATGAAGACAGATGTGATAACTATGTTAATGGCAGATTTCGATAGCTCAGTTTGTAGAACTGCAAAGCCAGATGGAAGTGATAATTTTTCTTTCATTTTAATTTTGAAATAAAAAGCAAGAAAGCAAGAGTTCTTGGTATCTTAACACTGTAATGACTTTTGAAAGGATAATGGACCTTAGCACAAAATGACGATTAGCTATCATGCCCTGATGCTTCTATTTTATTAAATTCCAGTTTCCCTGGCTGGAATTCTCTCAGCTTTCTTGCCAGAGATGAGCAGATTACTGCTTGTGACCGACTTTTCCAGTTCCACATTCATAAAGTTATTTAGCAGCAATCCAGCTGGTGAGTATTTTACTGATTCTGCTGTTGCTCAGGTTAGATACATGACTAAACAGACCACTGAAAATAGCATTGGATAGAGCTGACCTCTCTTACTCATTATCAGGAGTGAAATACTGCCTTTTTTGTCCCTTAAGCAGTGCCCTTAGTCCCACATGGTCTTAGGAGTACAAGGGCTAAATTGTGGCTTTCCATGCATTGATTAAGATGGCATTTAGCAATATTTGGTGTGGACTCTTCGTTTCAATTTGATACAAAACCATTGAGGGACAGAGATTAGCACCTTCTTAAATGCATAGGGTATTTACTGCTCGAACTGATAGAAAAAAAGAAAGCTAGAGAACTTTTGCTTCTTGAATCCTCTTGAAGGAGAGGAAACAGTAGGTCTCCTAGCAGGTAAAAAAGGAAATTTTAGAAAACTATTTTCAAGACAATTATTAAGTGAAAACTTGGTTTGTAATATTTGCAGTGGTGTTTCTAATGTGTGGAAAAAACCAGACATATCTGGGTTGTTCCCTTTATATGAATTTTCATTTCAAGAAAGTGAGGTCCTGACTGAGTGCTCCCACAGGAACTTCTCTCCAGGAACAACTTGGCAAGAGGGTGAGATGCTCCATTCTCAAATCAGTAGCATTAACTTCAGGGGTTTGTTAGGTCATTCTCACTTTCTAAATAAGCTCACAAATTAGAAACTGAATGACAATTTAATTCTACATGTCAGTTAAAACCCCCTCTGAAATTCATTCCAATGATTCTAGCAAAGAAAATGCAGATTTCTGGTGAATTTCATAATACATTTTAACATGAGACAAAGGATACAAGTTGTTATGTCCTTCCTGTCCTCACCTGGGGGTGCTTGAGGGTAGAGGCATTGGTTATTGGATAAATATCTGCTATTGGCTAGTAATATTAGATAGATATCTGCTGTATGAAGTATCAGATTAATTTCATCATTCAATACAAGCAATTTTTTTTCATTTGTTTAGTTTACACGTATTTTCTTGGAGTTTGTCTTTTTAATTCAATTAGCAAGTAATACAAAATTGCAAACATATGTGGTCAGGACGTTTCTTACCCAAACAAAACTTTCATATGAGAGGGAAAGGGAAAGTCTACACTGTACTGTGGAGGAGAAAGGAGAGATCTCCAGGTTCTGGAAGTGAAAGCTGTATCAGCAGGAGTCGAGCCAACTTAATTAGCCCTGTGAAGAGACTGGGCAGAGCACTTGGTTAATGCAGCTGTATCATGTTTGACAATTCATCTGCTGTCTCTGGACTTTGCTGAACTGTGCACACATCCGTGTCTCTGCAGGATTGCACCTTGCACACAAGCAGAGGCAGTTCTCACACTCATCTGAGGTTCCAGTCCATGCCGGATGCCAATCTCATACAATCCAGTGACTCACATGACCAAAAGTACTCGGTGAAGCACGCAGTCCTGCTCCTGGGCTCAGGGTTTCCTTACCAAGGTCAGAGAACAGCAGGAAGAGACAGCTGGAGCCTCTCTGCCCTCACAGCTTTGCTGTGAGCTGAGGCAAGCAAAGCACAAGCTGTAGCTAAAGGTGACCCACTCTCGCAGATAATCCTCAGGTACTGGCAAAAAACAGACAGATCTTATGCAGCAGCAATGCTTTATCCTGGCGCTCCAAACCAACCAGAGCTTCCCAACTGGTGTGCAAGGAAGACATTCACCACTCTCCAGCAAGCAGCCAGAGCTCCCCAAGCACCAGGCAGGGAGCTGCCTGCAGGAGGAGCGTGGCAACTCATGCAGCACTAAAGCTTATCCCAGGCTGCCACCTTGTCAGGCTTAAGTTCAGCTCATTAGGACGCTCATCTGTTATTTATGCAAATAAGCCTATGCATAGTCACAAAATATGCAAAGATGGCTATTTATCAGTTTGGCACAGTTTCCGACTTTCTGAACCCTCAGACATTCCTGATACATGTAAAAAGAAAACACAATCTCCCGAGCCCTGCAGAGGGGCCAAGGCAGAGCCTAGCTGCTACCATCCACGTCTTCTCAGAGGACTCACAGTGCTCAGGATAGAAAAGATAATGTGTTCTGTGTGACTTTAAACACAACATGTTACAGCTCAGGATGTTTAATCTAGTGAATAAGGGATCTCTACTTATTTTGCCTTCCCGGGGGAGGAGATTTACGATATGCATAACTCCAAGCATTCTGACTGCAGTTTATTATTTATTTATAACAGGCACCTGCCCCCCCAAAAAATTTAAAAACGGTCTCCTGGAACAGTGTTTAAATTATCTCCTTTGTCTGGACAGCTGCAGTCTAAGGTTGCTCTCACTCACAAATGTGCAAAAGAACCTCGGCTCATCCCTCTTCTGCCCTTACTGCTCTCTTCTCACTTTAGGAAAATATTATCTTCTGCATGAACCTGATCTGGAGTCAGCATCCACCTGCTTTTCTGCACACATAGCCATCAGTAACTGCAGGAGGTCTGAGTCCTCCTGGAAAGGGTACAGATCGACCAGAAGCACAGCATTAGAGAATTTTCCCCCATTTCTTTGCCGCTGGCCAGTACCAGGGTGATTGCTTGCCTGTTAGCTCCATGAACAATATATCCTTTCTCATATGTCCTTCCTTACACAACAGGATGTCTTATTTAAGCTGCTACAATGTTCACTGTAAAAATTAGAATAAAAGACATTTCTGTAGTAAAGACAGGAGAAAATGACACATCTTTTTGTTGTAGTACCCTTATCTGAGGGAACCACCTTATCCATTCACTTCTCCTATAGTCTGTTGTAACCATCTCCCAGGATCTATGTGGAGCTTTGGACCTGCATGTGGTCTTGGAATTGGGGAATGAGAGGAGGAACACCTCCAGCAGGCAAAGAGAGGTACTCACAAATGCTGCCCTTTCAGAGTGGCTACAATTCAACTTTAGTTTCATACCAACACACAAAAAAAGAGCTTCCTTTGAATCCCCCAAAATATGATTACATGAGTTACATTGTATTGAAAGCATAGCAATCACAACACGGGGTGCTCAGTCCACCCTGATATCAGGATGATGATCTCATCAGGAGAGAGAATAGTAAGGGCAAAAGCAAGAAAACTCATGGGTTCACATAAAGACAGTTTAATAAATGAAGGAAAGAGGTAAAACACCCCCCAAAACAGTGATGCAAAGGCAGTCACTCACCACCTCCTACAAGCAGACTGATGTCTGGCCAGTCTCTGAGTTACGACTGCCTTCCTAGGCAAATCACCCCCTCTGTTTTTATTGCTGAACATGGTATTTTGTGTCATGGAATATCCCTTTGGTCAGCTGGGGTCAGCTCCTCCACCAGTGTCCCTTCCCAACCTCTTGCCCAACCCCAGCCAACTTCCTTGGGGAAGCCTGTGAAATCAAGAAGGCCTTGATGCTGTGGGTGCACGGCTGTGAAACAGCCAAAAGACTGGTGTGTTATCAACCATGATTAAGAGAAAAATCCAAAAAATACCTTACAGGCTGGTGTGAAAAAAATCAACTCCACCTCAACCAGACCCATCAGAAAGACTAATGAACAAATGCATTGTTTTAGGTTAAACATGAAGAAAATCATCCTAGAAGGGGCACTTCTTTCTTAACATCAAGTGCTATTCTAAAAGAACAGCCTATTTTTTTTTTTTTTTTTATTCCATTCCAAACCTGTTTCCCATTTCGGTAAGTGCAAAACAATGAATTCAAAAATTTCAAAACGACCTGCCTTTTTGTGAACTTAATTCTGCAATTTCCAGCTGAGCAAAATTATCTTTACATCATGAAAACATATGCTTCCCCTTAATAAAGATTTAAATACAGGCACTTCAAATCTCTCCCTTCACTTTTACAACAGTGCAGTAAAGGATTATCCACGCAGAATTATACAGCCAAGATTTCTGCTGTGAGTCGGCATAGTTCTGTTGTTTTTCATGGATCAATTAACACACACTGGAGACTTTAGCCATTCCTGTCTGTAATGGCTAATTTGCCTATTACAGGGAGCTGAGAGCCATCTGTGTACATGCCATAAGGATACAACAGTGAAATGAAGACTTTAAACCCACAGAACATGACCTGTGATTGTAAGACATTCAAAGACAAGACGGGATACCTTACCTTTGAAGCCTGTAGTACATCAGACACATCTTGCTTAGGCACTGCAAAAGCAGGTGGTGGTGCTGTTGTTGGCCTTTTGGGAGGCCTGGGTGGTGGATGAAGGGCTAGGTTTTCATATCTTCGCAGCATATAGTATTGCTCTTCGCTGACCTCTTCCACTGTTGTCCTAGTCACAGGGGGTACAACTGTCTGGACATCTTTGCTGAGCAAATGGACCACCATGTTTAAGCGATACACAGGAATCTCCCAGCTCTCCATTGGGCTGCTGGCACTACTGATCAGCAAGTAAGAGTCTGTGATTTCTTCTTCAAACTGCAGACCAGGCGCGGCAGCCAAGACATCTTCCTCGATGGAAAGGTCCCTCACGGACACTTTGACATTAAAAGGCAAATGGAAATCTTTGCAAATCTCAGAAAGGTAGTACTGTTTCTTGTCATGAATCACTTCCACAAAGCCACCTTCCATGTACATAGGGAGGAGCACTTTTTTATATGAATCACTTAGTATTTGCTCACAAGCTAAAACATCTATGAGTTTCTTTCTTCCCTCATACAGAACTTCACTAGTCTGACATTGCTGAACTAGAAATTGATCTCCAACTGAAACAGAAAAAAGCTCTTTATGAGGGGAAGTAAAGGCTTTAGTTGCTACAACATGAAGCTGTTCTTTTCCACTTCTTGCTATCTCTAAGTCATAGGCAGTTGGAAACTCCCGAGGTCTTCTCTTGAACTTTCCTTTGTAGCTCATAGGGATTAAAAAATGTCTTTTGGAGGAATCACTTCTCATCTCAGAGGCTAGGACTCTTGCTGCCTGGTACTTTTTGTAGATGACAATCTCTTTCCCTGTAGACAATAAGTTATAAGGTTTTTGGCTTCTCGAAGGCCCTTCCATTATCTCAGCAACCATAGGAAATTCTTTGCTTGTTCTCTCAAATATATCTTCCAAAGAAAGTGGCTGAAGGAAAGAGCTAATATCGTAACAGTCTGTTACATCCTTGACCTCAACATCCAGATCTGAGAGGATATGAACTATATCCTTTCGAACTGAAAAGAAAAAGAAATATATTGGGTTTTGTTTTCAAACTGACATTGAAATAAAATACATGTCCTGTTGGCCAGATACTAAAGGTATCTTCCCTGAGGTGTGCACATCCGTGTGTAAATGTGCACCACTAACAGGGCCAGCCAAAGTCTAAATGTTGTAATTTGAGAGATATGGTTATCAGATATGCATGAGACCACACAAATGAAGAGAGAGAATAAGGTGTGTGAGTGAACAAAATGTTTAAGAAAAAACAAAAGTTTAGTTCACTATTTTCCCCACAGCACCTCCAAGTTTAATCAGTTGTTTATCTTCTCAAGCTCTTGGGTGCGAGCTGTATATTTATTCTTTTATTTCATAGCAACTTAGGGTTTCTCTAAAGAAATGAGTGGGGAAATATTTTTAATAAATAAATAGCATTTGTATCCATTAACAATGTGTTGCTGCTATGGCCAGACTGGAAAAAAGAAGGTATTTTGGTATTTAAAAGAATAATTAAAACATCTGTAATTATTAGGAAATAATATCACTTAACAAAATGGCAAGGCCTTTGTATAACTAAGTCTAAGGTTATTGTTTATGAATTAAGACATTTTACTATAATGTTCCTCTCTGGAACTGTTGCATCTTTTTCAGCGTCACCTGGTTTTATTCACTATCAGAACTGAGCCATTGAATTTAACAACCTGACAGGGAACAACAACTCTTTTGCCACAACTGAACTTGCAACATTTTGAATGCAAAACTTCTAAGATAAAGCTGACTACATAATTAAAGCTTGTTTAAGAATTTGGCTCCAAGTCAGTGACACCACAGATAGCTGACCAAGGCAGTAAAATTTAACAAGCAAATAATATTTAATGACTCTCTTCAATAATTCTTCTGCATAGACCTACACAAAGGGATAGTACATTCTGGATTCACACTTCCCTCTAGCAGGACATACCAATATTTTATACTGCAAAGTTGGTATCAGATTTATTTTATATGACAGAGTTCTATGACAGTGATTCAGGATCTGTTTGTTCCAACCCTGCTTTTGTCACATTGACACCTTGAGGTGATAAACATCCTAAGCACCACAAAGGAAAGACAACAAAGGAAAATGACTAGTGAAAATGAAACTTTCTATGAGCATTTGGGAGAGTTCCACACACATATCTTGCTCATTATTAATAATGAGAGGTATAGAGGATTCCTGCTCACAGCCTGTGAAAATGTAATCAGTTATCCAGTTATCAGGAAATTTTTAATAGTGGATAGTATTTCTCATACTTTATCTTGTGTCTATTTATAGTTCTCCTAAAAATGGTGAAAATCCATTTTTCATGGTCCACAAGAAAGTAGTTAATCATGTACCATGAAGCTTACTTTCCAAGTTTGTATTAAATAGTTATTTAGGACATATGTAATGCTTTTTAAATGTTGAGAACACCATGAAACTTAAAATAAAAAGAACAAATACAATCCTTACTGGAATAACTGATTGGAAGACAAGTGAATACCAAATATTTCTGAATCTTCTGTAGGTCTTTAGGGATGTTAAATTCCTATTGATTCTGCACATGTATCTAAGTGGACATAGCAATACACCTGAGTTAATCCAGCTTCAGGAGATGAGCTAGGTTCCTGAATCTAGCTAGGGTTATATAGCAAGTGGAGTACTTTATCTTGTGAAGTCATATTTTCCAAACTCACACACTAAATCACGTAGCAAGCACAGCTCAATATCTTATGATAAGCATAGAACAACTATGGTATACTGTGTTAACAGTCTCTGCCCACTTTCATTTCTTTCTCTTTTATCCATTTTCTTACATCATTCAACAGAGAAATGCTCAACTGTGAAAAGATTTCCTGCTTAATATCCTCATGAATGGCACATTTCTGTTAGGGTTCAATTTCTATGGAGCTTATTGGTTTGTTTCTAGTAAATGCAACAAGCAGCAAAACCTTCCCAAAAGCTAAGCTACTATCTTGCAATCAGAACCCAGCTCTTTCAATGTTTTGGTGGAACAACTAGAAGAACTAATGCCATAGATATTTTGGAGTTTTTTAAAATAAAAACTCAGATCACAAACTTTTAAAGATACTGGTTTTCTAATCTTTCTGTTTCCTCAAACCTACAGGTTTCAGAAATTGTCCATGAGTTTTTTGTGTTTATATTCAGTTAATATGTTTCTGCAATAGAATAAAATAATATGATTTTTCTTTCTGTGACATCCTCATTCTGAAAAGTAAATAGTAATTAAGTGTATTGCAACATGTATGTCCCTATTCTTTTTCTACCTCCTAGACATAGCCATAAATGATCAAGTGGCTTATCCATGGCCAAAGTCTAAGACACAAAGAAAGAGAATCTGGCAACTGAACAGAATTCCTAAGCTCAACCTTTTCACTATGCAACATATTTGCAGCGAGGATTTAATTGTAGTGATCAACAGAATGGCAACAGAAAGAAATGCAAGGTAAGAATCTGAATTAACAGGTGATAAAGAAATACTAAAGGAAATATTATTTTTATTTTTCTTCCTCTTGAAACTAACCTTATTGGCAAATATGGATAAGGAATTTATGATAAACTGAATATTTCATGACTATTTCAAGCAAATATTGTATATTTAAGGGTACTTTTGTACTTCGTTACACCAAGTTTAACAGAACACTGATTTTAATTCCTACTTACATTTCATTACTGCCTGCACTTCATAGACAGGCATGAGAATCAAACAGCCATCAAAATTCTCAGGAAGTGGACTAAAGGAGTCCCACATATGTGAAGTATTGGAAAGTTTAACAATCCGGTTTCTGCACTTAGGGATTTTCCATTCTGCAATCTCTTTTAGGGTGTATATCTGGTCATCTTCACACTCGTAGAATTCTCCTTCTTGCGAAAGGGGCAAAGTAAAGGAATGAGACTGGGTATTTCTGACCACAACACAGCCCACAGCCATCGTTCCATTGACTTCTTCCACTGAGTTGAAGGTGATCTGCTCACCGTGTTTGATAGTGAAGTTTGCCAATTTTATGTCTTTGGCACTGTAGAAACAAGGATGGCCAAACCTTGCAGGCCCAATAGAGACTTTTCTTGCAATTTCTTCAATGCTCATATATGGAGTCTTATCTGCCACAACCTTATAAAGACCTAAGAACAGAAAACTTGCATTATAAAAAGTGAAATAGACAAAGCAAGTAATGCCAAATTTTAGACTGTGAATGTTATAAAAATGGGGAGTAAAGCACATCAAATAATTCATAGTTGATAGTTCAGTTGCTAGAAGTATGACTCTATAGGGATAATATCAGCTGCATGATACAATGTATAGGGAGCTGGAATTAACCCTTTCAGCGATGTATCTAATTTCTGACATCCAGCATTCTTAGTCCACAGAAAATGTTTTCTTTGCCAGAGAAAAAAGAAAAATTATCCTAAATTCCTATCTGTCTTCTCAGAAAACCAGCCTCTGAGAGCTAAATGCAGATGTGGTATGAGGAAACACAACATTAATGTGATCAGTTCATGCAGGATAAGTTTCTGTCTAAACGTCAGTGCTACGTAACCTTCCATACACAGACTGGGAATTCCCAGACCAAGTGTGTTTAAAGATGCACCACAAATGAAAGAGTAGCACCTACGGATAAGAAAGAGCAAATAAATTTTAGTATATCTGATAGCCCAGTCCGCCAACTGGATTAATTCGAAGTCTGGGTGTTGTAGCATTCCAGCCATCATGAGGCAATTAAAATGCTGAAGTTCTGCAAGGCAGAAGCTGTATCTGAGCTTCCCTATCTCCTAGGGACATTATTACTTCATGTTAATCATGCCCTTTGGATCTGTCTCATTAGGAGTTTGCATTGCAAGAAAAATGTGTACATTTCTATATTTGCGTGAGGGTTTTCATAAAGGAAGATGAACTGGAGGGTTGAGAGGACTAAAAAGCAGGTCTTAGCTGAACTGTGTGATTCAGCTGTCTCCTTCACAAGGTGTGGCGGCATTGTGAATGCTGCTTTATGGAATTGCAGTGCAGTTTCCTGAGACAGGCATTAACAAAGACTTGCTTTCAAGTAAATATAACAGAGAATAGAGGTTATTTCTAGGCCAAGTTTGCTAGTCACAAATTAACCAATAGCTACAGCTACAGTGACAAAGAAGCCACGCTCCCTGGGAGATACTGTGCCTTTTCTCCCTTTGTTTGCAAAAGCCAACCAGCAAAAATTCTATGGCCTCACTCCTCCACACTTTTGACTCCCCTGGACCACAGAGAGAGCACTTTGTGGTAAAGGTATACTCCCATTTTGGCTGTTAAGGAGGAAGCATGGGATGGAGAATCAAGGAGCCTGGTTGGTAACAACAACAGCCTTTTTAAAAAATTGGGGGAGGGGGGAAGGGGGGGTGATTCTGGCTACAGGACTGTTGTGATTCTGACTTTACTGCAACAAAACCCTGTACTTTCACTTCGTAACTTTAGTACCACTCTTGTTAAGGGAGACATAATTAAGATTCTGTCTGTTGAGCAGCTTTTAACTGAATTCACCACCAGACTGGGCATGTTTGGTTCTGGGTGTCCCATGTGACCACTGGTAACTCTGGGAACTAACATCTCTGAGGGCCTGTCAGCAGCCTAAGCAGTAATAGCCTATTTGATCTGCTGCAGAAATAGTCACCAGTTGTGCCAATGCCACTTCTTTCTGCAGTTCTGTGCCTTCGCAATTGTCTGTATGACAGCCAGCTTTTCCTGTGTGAAATCAGTACCCTTGTGTCAGTGCATCCTCTACATATATGTCCTTACTGCAGGAAAACCTGCAGGAAAACCTCCAGGCTTTTTCCTGGGCTGCAAGGAAGCCACATGCATGAATGTACAAAGTACAACTTCAACACACTTTTCTGTCCCACTGATATTTGTAATGTTTCTCACTGCCATTCTTAACAAAATTATTAGCAAAAAAAGTTATCTACTACAGTCCTAATCATTACTGGAGCTGTCAGTGTAGATCAACACAAAACAGGTTCATCAGCATTTAGAAAGTAACAAGGCACCAGTGACAAACTGAAACTGTGGAAAAGACAAACAGTGCTCTGGCATCATGTTTTGCAAGCACAAGATGGGTATCGTCTTCTGGCAGTGCTGGGAGAAAGCAAATAAGAATATTCTTCATTAAAAAGGATATTCAAAATATTTACGATGTGTCCCAAAGGCAGTAACTACGCTTACCCATCTGTGATACTGGAGAAAGTGTATGTGCCTCACAAACCCCCAGAACTTCATTGAAAACCTCCATAAACTGTGCTAAGAACCACTTCTGGTGGAAAATATTTGGCAACATACAGGTATGATAAATGTTCTTCTCTTCTATGAGTTTGACAATAGTCTCAGGCTACTAGTTTTGCTGGGACTACAAAGTTATTTGGAAGGCAACTATTTCAGCAACAAGCAGATGAACATCCCAGGTTGGAAAGCAGGTTTCATATGGAAGCATAATTATCAGATTTCATACAAAACTAGACACCTGATTATCCCCTTGGCCCAGGCAGACTGGCTTTGTCAAGGATGAGAGCAGAAAAATCGCCTTCTGTTCTGCTGGTTTTCTTAATTTTGGTGATGGCATGCTTGCTTAGGCAAGAGAAGAGCTATGTGGTCTTGCATACTTCGCTTCTGTGTTGATGAGACTCCTGACATGAAAGCACCTAACAGCCACTTCTGTTAGTAGCTATGAACTGTCGCAATGATGGACACGGCCCGGGGAGGAAGGAGAGAACCAAACTCAGGAGTGACTAGAGAGAAATGCCTTTATTATATGGCTTTTTTATACCCTAGGTTATAGAAAGTAATTGGATCTTCATTAACCACCCCCCAGGGTTATTGGCTAGATCCTAAAAACACACATTTCCTAAACAATCCTTCAGACTGACAATAACAAACTGCAAAAACACCTCACAGGTGCAAGATAGAAGAATTTTTTACAAAAGCTCTCTAGCTGTTTTGCAGCTAGCTCCGTGAGAAAGTGAGAATGCTCATGGACACAGGCAGACACTGAAAAATCTCTCTGCCACCAAGCTTTCAGCATCCACAATGAACATGCAAAGTTCCATATGTTTCTTTATATAGAGAAAATAGGTAAGTATATAAAAGGCTATTTTGGTATGTTGGGTGGAAATCACTGCCATAATCTGCCACGGTATCCTCTCATAAATGCTCTCCTTGATCCTATGTATATATAAAAACCAAAACAATACTACAAAAAACACCAAACAATATTATCTGGAACCATTCAGAGCCTTATTAAAATCACTGTGAATCAAATTGCAAAAACAAATGTTTTCCAAATCTAAGATAACAAGGAAACCTCCAGGAGGAGGAGACATATGGCAAGTTTGAGATGCTAAAATTTGGACATTTTGAGGTCAAACAAAAATATTTTTGTACTTTTTCATAAGCCATAAAATGACTGAATCAAATTCACTTAGACTTTCCCAAGAGATCTTGGTGGACTGTTAGGGGGAAAGACAGATGGAAATAGCAAATTTGGAAAAAAGTCCATCTGGTTTATCAAGATCTGGCATTATTGCTCCTATAGATATACTTTCTAAATGCAATCTGGTCTACAACAAAAGTGCACTGATGCCCAATGATTTGGGGAAAATTAAACATTCAGACAAGAAGAACTACACATATATAATAGTACTACAGGAAAATATAACCATTCCACTCCATGAAGCCTCTGTACCTAGTGACATTTCACTAGGTGGAGGGTCGGCCTAGACATAACATGATGATTAGTAAGTCCCAAGCATCATCAGCCCATCTTTTCAAGAAGTTTTACTAATTGGTGTACAGGTTGATACAGAGAGAGTTTGAGAATCTGAGAAAATCACTTTCACTGGTATGGGAGAGAAAACACAGCCAGCGGATCACAAGACCGAATGTGCTATGGGAAAGCATGTTTTGATCGAAGGATATTTTTACCACCTTTTTACAGAACAGTATATGCAGCTCTCTTTTACTGGCTGTAGTGTAAAATGTACTACCCTGGAACTTTATAGACTTCTTATTTTCAGTCTTAATCAGAGTTCTGACAGAAAGGAGTATCCTTTTCACTCTCTTTCTCCCCCAGAAAGCTGAGAAAACCAGTAGTTAGGCTTGCCTAGTAGAGTGGCAAGAAGCCTTCAAAAAAGGAGCAGAAAAATCATCTGTCCCAGACTAGCAGTTTCTGCTCCCCAAGTAAGGCAAAAGATATGGGAAAAGCACGGTTTCTACCTTCTCTGGAGCTGACTTAATTGCTATTCCTCTTTCCCCCCACCTCCAACACCCACTCTCTACCTCTTCTGCTTCAGCATCCTCCCCTCCCCATCCTGTCCCAAAGGCCAGCTCTCCCTCACCCCCTACTGAGATGAGCCTTCTAATGCCTAACCCGTTCTCCCACGGATGTGTTGCACAGTCACTGGCAAGTCTCCTGTCTTTTGACTTGCAGAAGATGAGCGCTCAAAGGGGCAGTCATTCTCAGCTATGTGTCTGTCAGACCACGTAGGAATGAGCAGCAGCAACAGCCAGGGACCTTCTGAGAACAAGGGCAGTCCAGTGATGTTTTTTGCAGAAGCAGTACAACAGAATGAAATGTAATCATTTGTGCTGGCACACAGTTCAGCTGTTGTGCAAATTACCTGTCTGCTAATTTGCTAGTAGTGACAATTGTAGTTCAGAATGTGGTTAGATGTAGCCATTGAAGTGTCTAGAGTAACAGCAGACTTCTATTTTTTACCGAGTGTATGAGCACAGAAAGAATAGCCTGGCCCTCTGAGGCATGAAAAAGAACAAATTAGAATGAGGATAAAACGAAATAACACAGATAGTGAACTTGCGGTTGCAGCGGTTTCTCTAATGCAAAGCGCAGATTAGGCCTTTATCAAGGATCTGATTTGCCAGAGCAGAAAAAAAGGAGTTCCAAAGACTGCAAATACGTTCAGAAAGACAAAGAGTAAGCCTCGTTTAAAGCCAATGAGCCCACTTCTTCACTCTCAGAGCCGCTGTCCCCAGAGTAACCTAAATAGGAATATTGCTCATTTGTGCCAGCATGCAGACAGTGAAAGGATACATGAGCCCATGGCATGCAAAAGAACTCATGGCAAAGGGAATGGAAAACAGCATCAGAGCAAAAGGTTTCTTTGCATCAACACTGGCAAGAGAGCACCGTACACACAATGTAAATACAGGGTCAGCCTCCTAACCCGCAGATATTTTTATTGAATTAAGTCAAAGGCAGCGTGAAAAAGATTATCTGCAATTCAGTTCTGTGTTTTTTTCAGGAGATGGGGCAAGCCATGTTTCATGTAAAATGTTTCAGTTAGAGCTTAGCACGTGTATGTAATAAAGTGAAAAAGGAAAAGGTCAAGAAAGAGCAAGAGACTGAGAAATCTTGACTCTGCAGAGCAGAATCATTCTTCAGCTAAGAACTAAATTAGAGAAATGACATATTTACGTCTTACCAAATAGCTCTTGAATGCATAAGAGTACATATACAGAGAAAAACAGGAAAGAGGTGCTCCCTGTTGGGCTAATAAGAAGTGTCATTATGCCCCTCTTCAGTGCTGTTATTCAGTAATACCCATCATGTGGAGGATAATAATGATAAATTTCAGCAGAATGAACTCTGAATTTATTTTTCAAGTGAAATAACCCAGTTTTCTAGAACACTGGTTGGGAGAGTTCATAACTATGCATGAAAACCATAGTGATTAGATCGAATTTGAAAATGTGCTCAGTAGGGCAACAGCATCCAAATGCCAAGTTGTAAAACCGATCACTTGAATGCAAATAAAACCTGATTCACCAGGCTCAAGCATTTGAAATCACAAGCCTTTCTGTTCTAACAATCAGGACTTTCAACATTAATAAATTCAGGATTACTTTTATCACTCTGTTGTGTTGGATATTTTAGGATTCAAATGTTCGACCTCATCTGCCAATCAAGATTTAGAATATGACTTTCTATTGGTATATGTATTTTAGAGATAGAAGAAATTTTAATAATATCAGAGAAACTTGGATTACAAGAAAAATACCAAGTATCTTGAGAGTTCACAGGAGAGTCATATTTCAATATCTCTAGATAGCCACAGATAATTAAAAGGTCTTTGATCTCTGTGTCTGGGCCCTACTAGTGCTTAAAAATGGCATTCCAAAAAAAGTCTTTTAATAAGTGGCCATGCAAACCGTTCTAGTTCACAGGCTAAGAAAAATGTGAAAGTAAATTGAGGATCTACTGGGGGGAAAAAAGTTATATATGCACAACTATTTCAGAGAGAAATCTGTATTTTAGAGATGGCAAATAAAGGCATAGCAGAAGATATTTTTCTGTAGAATTCAGATGAAACATTGCATTCCCATGGACTTTTACATTATATTTGTTTCAAAAAGCATGTCTTGTCTCCCTCTGCAGAAAAAGCACATCCCAGCTTGGATACTGGTATAACCTAAACCCTATACACGCACATGTACACACTCTGGCATACTCAGCAAGAGTTTAGAAGAGCATCAATGAGGTTATTAAGTCAAGTACTCAAACACTTGGAAACATTCATATTATGTTCCCCATGCAGCATCAATTTAATTTCCCATGTGCTTTCAGTACAATACGGTGCTAATTAAATATTTAAGGGGTTTTTTTTCCTTCAAAACTGTAGCCTCATTCAGTCCATTAACTAGACTGATGGCCAACGTGAGTCCTGGGCATGATCTCAGACTCTCTCTTGGAGTCTCTTGTGTTCTGTGCATGCTCTATACTGGTGTTCCCTTTCTGCAGGTGTCCCACAACTTCTCCCCCAGACTCCCTCCCACTCCCACTGCCCTCCTCATGCAGTTTTCCAGCTTGCTCATCTCCTCTCCTCCAGGGGCTCCCATTACCTCTGCTGCCTGCAAGACTCCCAGCATAGGAAATGACCTACTTACAAACCTGTGGGTGAGTGGGATGTTCCTCTGCTGCTGAAACCACCTGCACCTGTCTCCAGTCCCTGATCTTTGCATGGAAAGTCTCCATCCTTCTTTCCTGTTCTGAGGTCAAAACCTTTTCTATTGTTTTCCTAACATAGTCTGCCTCCTCCACTTCCCACACATGGGATACTCTCATAGAATACACACTTCTCTCTCTGTGCTCCATTCACTTCCCTGTTCAACACTGCTGGGCCCCAACAGTAGAGGAACTGAGATGAGAGCAGAATTCAAAATTTAATAAATATGACACATGATGAACTAATACTGGGTTCAATACCTGGCCAGCTCTCCTTCACAAGGCAACACGAATAGAAGAAGATATGGTTCAAATAACACGTCAATACCACACGCCAAATTTCAAGGCCATCCACCAAAATATGAATATATTTGGATTTCTCTATAGAACAGTTTAAACATTTTTTTAAGCAGAAAAACACATCTGTTCCTCTCTAACCCTGTTTCCAGTCATGGAGCAACCACTCTGGCTACCATAGTTAAAATAAATCATTAAAATAAAAGCAGAATACAACAAAGTATTGAAAATATTTTGTTCCCAAAATAAGAAAACACAAATGTAATAATGGTAAATAAATTATTGTTTGAGAATACAACAAAGGAGATTCCAACTCATACAAGGCTTGGCAAAGTCATAAGTAAATGAAAAGGAGATTTTTGTTGTAATTCTTACACCAAGGAACTTCAAGTGTAGAAAGCATTACCACAAAACTTTATAATATTAATCATTTCTATCTTGGTTTGAGAAAGGACTGTAAGAGTTGAAATTTAAAAATTAGTTGACTGTGTCTTGTGTCATCTGATAAAACTGGATTCTTGACAGCTGAGTTGTAACCTCAAATATCAATCAAGACAGCAAATCAATAAAATGAACAAAGGTGATTACTCAGGGCTATAATTCCTCAAAAACATGTATGCATGAAATACTATACCAGGAAAATTTAGTGGTAATTCCACTTTGGCTGAAAACTGGCTGACTTCATTATTCTCACAGACACTTGCTATGAGCTTATTAATTTTGAAGCCAATAACTTTAATGACTTCTTCTGTTGACAGGGAGAGTTCATTTCCAAACATCTCATAGTTGGAGCCTGAAAAGAAATACGAAAGGAAAGAAAAGCATTATTTAGCTTTTTCTCACTTTGTCAAGTATATTTACCTCTTTGAGAGAAAACAAAAATAATACTTACACTATATGAAATAATACTTACCTTGTGATAATTAACCTAATTTTCATTTACTTCCTCGGGGTCATGAGAAAAACCATTTTGTGATTTCAGTGACCTCTCTATCAGCTCTATGTGTACATGGTTCTTAAATGCATGCAAGGAGAACAAGGCCTGAAGAACCTATATTTCCAAATTATTAGACCAAAATGAAAGGAGATAGACCACAGGATTACCTGGGCTGTCAGGAGCTGTCTCCTGAAACCAGCAGGCAGTGGAGCTCAGGCACTAAAGGTGCCTCGGTACAGCACAGGGCATAGCATATCCTGTAGGAAACAACAGACTAAAGCAGGAGACAAAAAAAACACAGACCCTAGAAGGCGCCCAGGGAGAGGACAGGAGACATCCAATTGCAACCAGCATTTGAGCTTCCTGAAGTAACAGAAGACCTGAAGAAAGTACAAGAAATTGGAAAACTGGCAAATTAACAATGGCAATCCCTGTCCCATGTTGAAACGAGCATACTGATTCTGACCTGACAACAAAAAATTCCTTTTTTGTCTGTGATGTTCAGAACTTTGAGAACAGGAACAAGGCAATCCAGCCAAGTGTTTCAGCACTTCCTCAGCAAAACCTGGAACTGTATCTTGTCTTGCCAAAACCACACCCTCCTTCTCCATTCTAGTTGTGGTCAACATTTGCTGTTTCAGAAGCAGGTGCACAGGGAGAATAATAAAGCCAAAAAACTCAAAAGCCAAGTTATGCAGAAGAAGGAAAATTCCTCCTGGTCTCTGAAGGAGATTAGCAGAAGCTTTGGGGCATGGGATCAATTAACTATATATAAAAGCAATGCAGTGAACACACAGTGTTCCACTTGTAGACAGAATTACATTGAACACAGAGCATCAGAAATGTCAACTTTAATACTAGCTTCCATTCTTCTGTGCATTTCCTCCCAAGAACTAACCAAGATCTGTCCTGAGGTGATGTGAACCTGCCCTTTCTGAAATCTCATCTCAAAGTCTCATTTCCCTTGTGGTGAGAAACGTTCTCATTTCCACTCCCAATGCATTTGTGAGTGTATTTATTTGCTCTCCTACTAATACTGTTCAGCTACTAAAAATACTTTCTTTCTAATTTCCATTTTTCCCTTCCCCAAAGGGTTCTCAGGGTTAATTTTGCCCTTTGCTTTATCTCCTCCGAGAAAACAGATTTTCCTTCACACAATTGCTCTAAGCCTTCACTTGCACCTTGTTCAGTTTAAAGTCCTGTTTTGTTTTGTTTTGTTTTGTTTTTGTTTTTTTAACCTAGGTGAGCTGAATGGTGCCAGGCAATGAGAGATATTTTAAACCTGACCTCTGGCTACAGAGTTTCAATCAATAATTGAGCAGGCCCGTACTGAGATACCATCATTGCCGGCAGAACCCCCTTCCCTCGGAGAGCAACACTCTTTACAGCTCTCCTTGCAGTTGGTGGGGATGGAGGAGAGAAAAGGAAAAAAAAAACCCAACAGCTTAGCTTTTCTTTTTTTTCCACCGAGGTATCACACCAAAAAACTCCAACTATTAGCTGACTGATCTTTCTAGTCCTCATTCAAGAATAATTCCAGTCCTGAACATAGACTGGGCTGATAAGCATCTCTTACTGAGTCTGGGATCTATTTATTAACTCTGCTGCAGTACTTGAAAACGACAAGCACTTGACTATCACCTTGACCTCAACAGAAGTCACTGGGAGCCCAGCCTGAGTATAACTTACTCTTGTTTTAGCCTAAACCTACCCGAAGGCTCAACACAGCACCACAAAACAGGAGAATGACTGAGAATAAAGCTGAGCAACTGGTTGTGTGCTCTGTTGTGAATACATGTCCAGACAAACCTCCTGGTTGCTTGCGCAATGCTCTCAACAATTGAGATGGACACCAGAAAATCCTCAGCTTCCCTGAAGAAGATGTAGGTTTTTAACCCTCTGGAGAAGGAGTCTTGATTTTAAAAAAAGCAGTAAAAAGCCATCCAGAAGAGGCTTTTCACAGGCTGGATGGGAAAACACCCCCTGGTTTCCCTTGCTGAGGACCCTATACAGGCTTAAGGGCTCTGCTGTACTTAGATTCCAAACTCACCCAGCAGGCTTTCTGCTGCACACCAGGATGATAACTAACTCAGAGATATTCTGGACTGTAGTGCCACACAAATATCATCCAGTGCCAGGTAAAGAAACATGCTGTTTAAGCATGCTTTCAACAATTCTGGTCCTGAGCAGAAGACCAAGAGAGCTGCTGCCCTTTAACAAAAAGGAACAATCCTGTTTTCTTGTTGTAAAAATAGTGCATAGTTGTTTGCTCTCTTCAGTCCCTTAGCAATTCAACACAGACTAACTCAGCTGTCTCTATGGAAATTGCTATGGCTCCCATAAGGAGGCTGGCTGCTGCTAATACAGATCGCGAAGTGCCATGTCTACTCACTTTTTTAATACCTCCAGGGATAATGACTCCAACACTTCCCTGGGCAGCCTGTTCCAATGCTTAACCAGTCTTTTTGTGAAGAATTTTTTCCCAATCTTCAAGATGAACCTCCTCTGGCACAAGTTGAGGCCATTTTCCCTTGTTATGTCACCAGTTGCCTGGGGGAAGATAATGACCCTCACCTCACCACCACCTCCTTTCAGGTAGTTTTAGAGAGCTATAAGGTCTCCCCTGAGCCCCCTTTTCTCCAGGCTTAAATTCCCCAGCTCCCTCAGCTGCTCCTCATAGGATTTATGTTCAATCCTCTTCACCAGCTCCATTTTACTCCTCTGGGCACGCTCCAGCACTTCAATGTCTTTCTTGTCGTTCTTTCACCTCCACTCTCTGGGCTTGGCCATCCAGCCGGTTTTATATCCAGCAGTGAGTACACCTGTCCAAGCTGTGGGCTGCCAACTTTCCCAAGAGAATGCTGTGGGAGACAGTGCCAAAGGCTTTCCTAAAGTCTAAGTAGACAACATCCACAGCCTTTCCCTTATCCTCTAAATGGAGCAGTTAAGGGGCTAAAGCTCTCAAAAAGTGTTACTGAAGAATATTTAACAAATATTTCAGTCTATATCTACGACAGAGTGGTACCACAAAACTCCCCAAGAAAATTAAAATCAAGGGAGCTTATTGTCCTACCATCAAAGAAATAAACATGGGTACATAATTCGCTGGCAAAAAAAAATGCTTTGTAATGCCACCAGTGACGACCATAGGATGGTACTTTCCATTTGCAGAAGACAAGTTGGATAGATAGATCATATAACCATGGAATAATGGAGGCATGCCACCACATTTTCCATCCAGTTAAAGGCATCAGAGACCAATTTTTCAACAGCTTATCAATAGTAAAACATATATTACCAGATCTATTTGAAATAAGCCAAGAGGTTGAAAGATTATGAGAGTGAGAGGTTGGGTGGATGATGGCGAACAGACTGAGACCGTGATTGCAGAAGCCTCATTTATTGATATTAAGATTTAAAAAAAAAAATTAAATATTAAAATCTGCCAGCCACATTTTTGGGGCTGCAACTGCACATACAGTATTGATTTTAATTACATATTTGTCTGCAACTAGATTGCTTTGGCCTTGATTTTAGCCCTTGTTTGGCAGTTTGCCTGGAATAATACAATGAAGATTACATTCAGACAAGAAAACTGTTACCTAGGCATTTGCAGCAAATATTTGTGCTGATAAAAGGGAGCCAAGGAAACTGCATAGCTTTCAAAAAGCATAATAAAAGTTCTTTTTCCTTCAGAAGCCACGATAATTAATCTTAAAACATTTTGAAAATTCCCACTTTGTGACAATGGGACCCTGAGAGATTTTATTTCAGCTGTGTAATGGGGACCCCTCACACAATATGTTGAAAAATAAAATTAAAATGCACTTTTTTAACATTTATTTGTTGTTGCACAACAATAACTTTGTTTTTCCCACTCAAGTCACAAAGAAAATGGAACTCTTTGAAAATGTAAATCAAGTAACCTTGAGAACAGAATCTTTTGATTTGAGAAAGATGTATGCAGTATAATGCAAAAAAACCCCCAAACCAACATTTTAGCAGAACCCAGAATAAAGCAGCTTATTCACAGTGATCAAACAATGCCCCTGAAGGCTGTAATTAAAGAGCTTGTTGCCTTTGAAACCACCTTTTCTGGAATGTTATTTTGTTCAATAAAAAACATATTTATATCCTTTCATAAGCTCATCTCTAGTTTGACAATCTGTGTTATCAACCACCATGATCAGATCAAAGCAAGCACTACAACTGTTCAATATCTTTTCCCTCCATCTTTCCTAAAATGTTAAGCAGCCACACCACCATCATCCACGACGTAAGCCCTTTATTTATTTCTCATGATAGGTACAAGAAGAGCATTTTTGTATTAAAAACAGCAACATAAAATATAAGATATAAATACAGTTAATGTCTGAGATGGAGGATGTCATTCTTCATGTCAGGGCAAGTGACCGTTCCACTGAGATAAATATTTTATAATACAAGGTGGAACAATAAAATATCTCAGTAATACGTCCCTTTTTACTTCCCAGTAGCTTAGAGCTCCATTGGGCGGTTGCTCTCGGAGTGAACGCCTCACTGATGCTGATAGAAAGTACGGCTCACAATCAGGCCCGTGAGCTAACAGCAGCAATACATCACTGGGATGGAACTCCCTTTTGCCGAATGCCTCCGGGCAGTTTAGCATGGAAGGCCAGGGAGAGCGATGCAAACGAGACAAAAGACTTGACTAAGGTGGCACAGAGGACTATTCAGCAGGGTTGAAGCTCAAGCCCAGGCTGGCTGACTCCCAGTCTCACAGCCTGTCTGCTACAGGGTGCTGCTAAGCACTTCCAAGTATCTCCCATTCTTCTTTCCTTTTTTTCTTTTTTCTTTTTTTTTTTTTTTAAAAAAAAAAAAAGACCAAGTTTTTTCCTAACAAAACCAAATTACTTTGGAGGCCAAACAGTAGGCATTGACTCCCTAGTCCCATGAGTTTGAATCCTTGAAGGAAAATATTCTCTCTTTCATGTCTCGGTAACACTCACTGAATTCATTGGAGCTGGCAGGCTGAGCAGCCTTTGAAAGGACATACAAAGAACCGGGAACCTGGCTGCTTAGCAGGGAGATGAAAGATCTCCCTACATCTCCTGAAAGAGCAGAACTATGTCCCAGCGTCCTTTTCCCAGTGCTCCTTTTTCCACTATTAAGTTGTCATCGGCTGCCCATATGGGTGCTGTCTCCACTATCAGAGGTGACTCTGTTTCAGGGGCTGGCAAAATGGTTCTGCTTTCACGTAAAGGCTCCATCCCCTGGTGCAGCCATTCAGCCAGAATTACAATAGCCCATTTTCCCCTACTACATAGCTCAGCTGAAATCACAGTTTTATTAAGGCTGCTGCAGGCTCACAAAGTAATATGAAGGGCATAATGGATCTATAATTAGTGTCAATAAAAAAAGATATCATTCTTTATGGGCATTATTTGAGGGCTAGCCAATTGTTCAGAGTTTATGCTCTTTGGCAAGAAGAGAGATGTATTTTAAAGTTTTAGGGAGGGGAGTTTTACTTAATAATTTTAATCATTTTATACTCAGATTAAGCAGAATGAAAAGCAAACAATTTCTGACGGGGAGATGTTAGGTGGCTTTTTTTTCCGGTCAAATACCTCCTGAGCACCAAAGATGCACAGCAGCCGGCTGGATTCCTCCCACCAAATGCAGATAATCTAACGTCTTGTAGGGAAGAGGCTGGAAATCATGCACAATGACAGGCAAAGAAGGAAGCACGCCCCAGCTTCACTCTCTAACCCAGCCTGTGACAGCGGCTGCAAACAGGATAAAACACGTGTATGGCTTTTATACACCCTTCACTTTCTACTCCCAAAAGGTGCCCCCATTGAGAGTGAGAGAGCCCAGCTCCCCAGTGTCCACACGGTGCTCCAGATGTCTGAGGATAGCAGTGGTCATGAAGGCAGTGTGAATTTGAGTGGAAGATCCTTTGTCAAGTGACAGAGCAATTTATTGGGCTTTCTAAAAATTCTTCTCTCTTTAGCATGTCCTAAGCAACAAAAATCTTTAGGTTTGATCAGTTTGGGACACAAATCTTCCAAAAGACTCGATGCAAAGAGGCATCTTATCTAGATCATACCTACTTAGGCTGTGAAGGGTCTGATTTTTGCCAGCCCGAAACCACCAAAAAACAAAAGCCGTTAAGATTTATCTTTTGCCATATAAAGTCAAACTTTAAATGTCAAGTGCTTTAAGCCATTTCAATCATAATGGGCTTTAAAAAAAAAAAATACTTCTGCAGTTTCTAATTTATTCCTTTCCTGATAGGTTTATGCCTTTTTTTTTTATAAAAGCTTTCTTCTGATTCTCACCTATCCAGAGGCTCACACACTGCATGTGGCTACAGAGCTTTATGCATGCAGCACCCACTAAAATGAAAAGAACAAGTGAAATCACAGCTCCCAATGAAACACCTTTGACCTTTAATTTGGGTTTACCTAAATGAGTCAGAATTACTATATCAGTGAAGACAATGCCCAATCCTGATTTTGAACAGCCTTAGTCACTGTTACAGCTGTTCATATGTAGTTTTATTAATTTTCTTTACAGTGTTAATTACTTTGAATTAAATATGATTATTCACATGTATGTTCCACAGAAAAACTACATTTTGTTGAACTAGGCTTAGGAAGGCTGCTTAAACTGAGTTGCAGGATCAGATCAGAGTGTTGAGCACTTCACAGGTGCAGTCCAGAACTGGAAACATGTTTAAGCAGCTTCCCCTACCGAGATCAGAGCATGATGCCCCTCGTGCCATTACTGTGTGTCCAAGGAAGCTAACCAGAAACAGTGGACCCGGACAAATGCCATGTTCCTTCACGGACAGATCACCAGGTACTTGAAGAAAAGGTTTTGTCACAAAAGCCCTGTAACTCAGAAATGGTGTGTGGTCATGGGCTTGTGTATTGTGGGACATTTATCCCAGGATCTTCCCTCCTATGCAATTTAATGTAGTTGTGCTTTCATCTTTCCAGAGCCTGAGTTTGTGAAAATTATCTTGGTACTTTTATAGGCTTTTTATAGGTTCATGGGAAGAGAAACAGGGCCCCTCCTGCTGCAAACCTCCTCCTCACATCACTGGAGCCCCAGTGAAATGACAGCTGGGGAGCTCTCTGCTGCAGGAAACCAGCATATCAAGGGAGCTTCAGCAAGCCAAGACAAGCAGTTGACCCCCGCATTGAGACAAATCAGGCGATTTGGGTATTCTGCCTACCTCCTGTGCCATCCACAGGGAGGCCGAAAACTGAATGTCACAGAAAGAATATCCCCTTAAACGACATCCTCAAATCAGCTTCACCCTGAGTGCCAGCTACCCAGGGTCAGATTTTTCTCACTGTGTCTGGATGAGTCATTCCATTGAGGGCAGCAGTATGAATAAAATGAGCAATGTTTGACCCATAAAAGTCAGGGTTTGTTCTCACATTGCATTCACCGAAGAATATTTTCTTTCTTGTTTAGAATAAAACAGGCTTTTGAAGAAGCTTGAACAAGTGCAGGAGAGTTTCAGTGGTTTGTATTAATAGAGAAAATTCACCAACATGCTCCAACTACTGATCACAAAAGAGAATCCAAACTATCTGTTACTCTGGCTGTACTTAAGACTCTTGCTCCTACTTGCTCAATCAAGAGGAACAGATGCAACTGTATTCAAAGTAAAACACCCTTCCATTTTTTAATAGGTTTGGCTTCTCTGCCTTTAAAAAAAAAAGGACACAAATTGGTAAGGGAAAGCACTGTACCACAAGTTTCACCAACTTCATGTGCAGCTCTCCCTTGGCATGCACTCCACCGAGAATCCACCCACTAAATGCAGAGATCATTTTTAATGATATTTCACCTCTAAGAAATACAGTCCTAATTAACTTCATCAAAGCTGTCTATGCTTGACCTCTGTTTAAATTATTTGTTGCTTTTTGTAAGAAAAAGTATCTTTATTAATCCTGAAGAGGCAGTTTGCTTCTTTTATTCATACGTATTACAGACTGCATATCCTCGCCTTCATCAATTCATCGGCTTATCACACTTGACAAGGGAGCAGGATTTGTTCTCTCTAGGTTGGTTTAGAAACAGTAAAAAAAAAAATCTACCCTATGGGATCGTTTTCTAACCGTTAGTGTTGAGAGATATTTCTTGTCTAAATTAGGACTCGGGGCAGCTGAGATTGGATAGATAAGGATTCCTTTTGTGTTCAGTTTGCCTAGCTGCAGTAACAGGGTTAACAAGACTTTTTGAACTTTGTTGATGGTCAGCAGAACCCATTAATTCCCTGAAATGCTTGCAGAAATGCATGCTGGAAAGATGCCATTTCCCAGTCACAGAAGCAGAGAGAGTAAAACCGAAACTGCAGAGACAGCGAGTGACTGTGGATATGCAGCCAGCAAGAGGAACCATGAGTCATGTTGTTTATAGCTTACCAAAGTGAGTTTTGAAGTGGAACTATTTACCCAAATGGGTTTGTTTGGTATTGCCTCTCACACAGCTGTCAGAGAGCACCAAACATCTGCCCAGAGGAGGAATCCCAACCTGTCAATTCTAAGAATCTTTAGATCCCTTAGGTCTGGAAGAACATTAACCAAGGATGTACATGTGACCCCACAGTTGCCTCTTCCCAATATTTTCCCCTTGCACAGACCTGGCATTTTCCTGAACCCCAGAGACTGGAGTACCACAGCTACAGCACGCTGCTTCACTGCTCATCCAGCCTGCAGAGGTGGAGGCTGCTGGCTTAGTGTTCCCTTTTCCTCAGAGAAGGAGTGCAGAGTTTCCTAATCCGTGTCACAGGTCTGTCATAAGGAGGGCATGTCCTGGAACTGCAATTTGCACAATGCATATGCTGTTTTCAAACAACTGAACTGTGGAACAGAGCTAAAAACTCTCCCTGCACTCTGGTAAGTCCCAACCCCTGAAGAAATTGGGGAATACCTGTACTATGTACGTGTTTAGGTGGGGCAAGAATGGGAAGTCTGTGGGTAGGCTAATGACGAGAAACACCAACAGAATTGGTGCCTTGAGCGTTTCTTCATTTTTCACAATTAAAGTTGGCACTGTTTACTGTTCTGCCACTGGTTAAATTAAGCCCGCAACATATTAAATTCAATTACCCATAAAATAATTATATCAGTATTAAAACAGACATAATTTTTGCAGCATAAAGATGAAAGCCCACACTTGCATGCTATCTGTAAAAATCAGTGGTCAGACAGTACTTACCTCACTAAGTATCAATATTTACTAAAATGTTCAAAGAAAGATATTTGATCAATCAAATCAGCTCCCAATGGAGTTTCAGCAATTTAATTTTTTAATAACATATTTTAATGAGCTATTAAATTGTCATGTACTTCAGTCTGCACTGTAGTTCCTTTCTAATCAGTGCTGATTACCAAGTTATTTGTATCTGGCAGACTTGCTTTCATTTTATAATTATCCTTCCTATTCCCTTCAGAGATTCAACAGCACAGTCCAGTTTCTGTAGCAAGGACATTATGACTGCAGAGTCCAAAGCAACTGCCTCAAGAGGCATCCCTGGAATTTGCAGAACTACCATCTCCTTCCACTTGTGTTTCTGTTTTCAATCCAGGGATGACAATAATTTCTCTACTTCTGTATGGTCCTTTGAATATGATGATGAGAAGCATTTTGGAAGAACTCAGGGCTGTTACTAACACCCCATGTTTCTGACTCTGCAAAGTGTTAGACAGTGGTAGATGATGGCTGCAGGTTGGGTCTCTAACAACGCAGCCTCACACAGCTGGAGGCAAAGGGGAATAGGAACATGGGAGCGTGAACAAGCTCCTCAAACCTTGACTATCCTGCCTAGAGGCAAGGCTTCAACCAACCCCAAAGTCCAGGTGTAGCATGAAAATCACTGATATCATTCAAGGAAAACACTTTCCTTTTCTTCATGCCAGGAACAGAGAGGTAAACAGGAACAGAACTTCCTGAGAAAGGTGTCTAGATCATAGTATTCACTATCAATAGCAAAAGTTCAATTGCCCATAGCTTTTCTAGCTGAAAGAATTCTGCATGGCAGCAGGGTCTATAAAGTCATATCCATTTGCAGTTTGGGGAACTGCAGTTAAATACAGGAACATAATTTTTTATAGGCCAGTAGAGAGACTAATGGTAGAATGAGTGCACAGAGCATATGTTTTCTACTTGCTCTCCACTGGGAACAGTAGCAGGCAGGCTTGGGTCTGAAAAGAGAGACCTAGATTGTATTTGGTGTAACATGGATATAGAGGCAGAATGGATTCTTTCAGAGATGTTACCTTGCCAAAGGCAAGTAAATTCCCATTCTCTCCCTGGAGCTTGACTTTGCAGCTTCTAATAAAAATACCTCACCACATGGAAAACATCCATCCCCACAAAGCATTACGCTTTCCTTATGCTTCCAGAGGTACTGAAAATCTGTCAAGAACTGTAAGGCTAGTTTGCAAGTCCTATATTTGTAAAATCATTCGACCTAAGTGCAGTGTGTGGAAAATGCTGCTTCCAGATAGAGTAAATGGAGAGTTTCATCCCCACAGCACACAGAGCACCTGAGAAGAACAGTGAATCAATTACACTGTGTTGTCTTATTATCACGTACCTTCCTGCAGCCTTCCTTAGTTGGCTGCTACAGCTTTAATGTGACGGCTCTAATGGATGTAGTAGACCATTATTTACTCTGCTAGCCATTCTGAGTACCTGGCTAAGCTATATTAAGAAACCTTGTCCTTTTTGGGGGGAGTTGTGAAGAGGGGAATATACAATAACATTTACATATATAAAAATTCTTCATATTTTAAATTCTTACACAGGAAAATTAATCATTGCTGGTGATTGATCAATTTCAAACAGTCACATGTAATGCTTTAACAATTGATCTTCTCCCTTACTATCTTCACGTTGTGCTGAGAATGGTCACAGATTCCTATGAAATGCCATTCCACAAAACCACTTAGCTGACCAGGCTGACTATGTCGCCATTTGGGAGCTATTACAATCAGTGCACAAACGCTCAGATTTGGTCCCTGCAGCCACAGCAATAAACCCATGTTCCCCAGCCACAGACCTGCCATTACCCACACTGTGATTGCTGGTGTACTGCATGGGGTAAGAGAGATCAAAAAGGTTGTTGCAGGGGCAGAGGGATCTGCCCGAGGAAGGACTAAAGAGTGGTTGTCTAATGGAAACTTGAAGTGCTCAAAGTGGCCCGTTCTCCTGTTTAGCAATATAACAGGAATTACTTCAGACTCTCTTTGAAGCACTAATCTTGCAACAGAAAAAGTAACATAAATCATAATGCAATCACAGAACAATGTGTTCATCCCAGCTGCCAGGTACAGAAGGGAGCAAAATATTCAGGAGAGATCTGACACAGACAGAGAATGCAGGGAAGGAGAGAGAGAAAGGAAGGGAGCACCCGGCCTGAGAAGAGCTTTCGTAGCCCTAGATCCTGCAAACCTATCAGGCACTGAGTGTCTTGAGCAATCTTCCTCTGAAGCAAAGAAGAAGAGGAACCCACAGAAGCCTTCTGTGGGACATCAGTGTTTCTAGGTACTTGCAAGTATTCTTGGGATATGCTGGCTGTGAGGGCAAGGAGCCAAGCAGAATGTATCAGTCTTGCTTGTTGTATAACCGAGAGACTCATACACGGCTGCCAGTCCTGCAGCTGCTGTGCTGATGGAACACGTATAAGAACAGCTGAGAAGCCACCAGGAGCAGAGGACAGGAAGAGGTGGTGCTGCTGAAGACCAAAAAGCACCCGAGCAGCACAAGGGCTGTCACTTTTAAATGCTAATACTCTCAGGTCTCTAGAGAACATACCACCTCCTCCCAAGGCTAGTCATCAGCTAATAGCCTTCTTCTCTCACACGTGAGGAATTGCTGCAGAATGGTCTATGGGCTAACTCACCACTGTTTTTCTCTTCATGTGGAAGGGTTTAGACAGTAAATGGAACCACAAACTGAAATACTCCGACTGCAAAAATGGCTGGTTTAAGTTTTACCATCCATAAGCAGCAGCATGCAGACTGCAGGAACTCAGAAACCTGCAGACAGCTGGTCTACCATCATTTTATCTTATCATTTTGTATATATATATATACATATACATACATCTCACAGTATTTTGTGTACACACATATATACATATGTATGTACATGTATGCATATCTACATGTACATATGCATACAACTTGTTTTTCGTATCACTTCTGCTTCCCAGCAGTGTGAAAAAGACGAATACAGTGGCTACTCCAGCTTAAGGCGGTGATCTTCCCTTGTTTAGTTTTAGTTCTACTCTTCATTACTCCAGTGGTAGAACCTATTTCAGTCACAGCTGTCAGACCAGTTTAAAAGATAAAACTTGAACAGGACACATAGAAAAGTTCAGAAAAAGAGTATTTTCAAAAGTTTCTGATAGTTTTAGCTAAGTTTATTTCCCAGAACACTTTTCTATATGTCACTATTATTCATAGGTAGTTTCCAGAGCAGCCAGGATGGGCAATCAGGAGCACATGGGCAGTATGCTACCATCACAGATTCAGTATGCCCTTTCCCATTTCTGTTCTGCCCAAGAGGCTGTTGTCATGGAGGGAAAAATCGCCCACTCTGGCCACAGCTACTGACTGCCAATCAGACTTTCCATGGCCACCTCTTCTCTCCTTCTACTATGGAGCAGCACGGAAATATTTAGATTGATGTAAAGATAGATGTTGTGGATCCTGAAGTGGATGTTTGGCTGAAGCTGAATGACACTTCAGCTCATTTCACAAAGCCCTCTCTGTTTTATGTGTTGGACCCTAATTTTTCCCTTTCAGTGGCATGGAGGTAACTATTTTTCTAGACCGATATATGGGCTTGACGTGATATCTTCACTATCATCGGACAAAGTCCATGCCCAAACCAAGAGCAGGATTTTTCCCTCCAGTGCAATCCTCTTTACCACCTTTCGAGTGTACTTTGTGCACAAGCAGGGTACTAAAAACATCATAAAAATAGATCTGGAGCAGGAAAACCCAGTAAAATATTAACCCCGTGTTGCCCCTGTCCAGCTCATACTGACCCCTTTGCATTGCTGCACACCTGAAGTGCCCCCAAATACAGGACAGAATTCCAGGAAAACCTTAGTCCCTCATGGTCACTTTCCAGGCTCCCTGGTTCTTTATTTCTGAGATGGAAGGCACCTCTCCATGGCAGCCCCAGAAGTGCAAGCTGGGTTTAATCAATTAACCTCTGTGAGGTGATTTGCAGCTGCTGGATTGATGGCTCTGTGTAAGTGCAAAGCAAATTAATTTCTTATTCCAGTACTCTTTCCAGGATATGATGAGGACTAACTACATTTTCTTTTTCACTGCCAGTGAGAAGACCGAATGTACACAGCACCAAAGACATTTCCAAAGCCATTGATAAAACACTCATTCTTCAGCTGGTGGTAAACTGCTAGGAGAAAACTCCATGAGCATCCTCCCTCTGCCTCCCCCACATTGCAGTCTGAAGAGGGACCCGATATCAAATACAGGCTTGCAAAGCCCTGCTAGAAACCACTTGATGCTCACCTTGACAATAGATGCCTGACTGGATTTGGAGGACCCTGGGAAGGGCTCTGAGGTCCAGAGAATGAATGAACTTCTCCAGGGTAGAGGCCATGGTCCGCAGCACTGCAGCATGTGGGTCTGGCACGTAAGGACCAGTGAAAAGTTCTCGAGGCAGCAACACTCTCAGCCTGGTGCATGCTCTGCTCGGGAGCTCCGTAGCAGAGGGGAGGAGTGGCATGGGGAGGTACTTCTGCTTCCTTCCCTCTGCGGCTGCTTCCTCCCATAGGTGCAGCTGGAGTGCAGCGAGGCAACTGGTGGCCCCATCAGCTGGCTGTGGCACCCACACCTACCGGGGGTCTGTTCCAGGCTGGGAGATGTGGGAGGTTGCTGTGGCTACTGGGCTCCAGACGGGAAAGGGGGATCTGCTACAAAACTCCGTTTCTTCAGTGATGGTTATTGACCCCGTGAAAAGAAGATACTGAATATCAGCCCTGCATAGAGTCTGAAAAAAACCCCTATGCCTGGAGTGGGATTTTGTTGGTTTGCTGGGGTTTTTTTCACTCTTGGGACACAGCAAAATATTTTGGTGTTTGTTCACTTCAAAACCATAAATAGCCTTTGAAGAAAAGAAAAATCTTACCTGGATTTAAGACATACAAATAGAATACAAATGACTTCATTGTCTAAATGGACATTTAAACACAATATTGTTATGCAATATGGCCAACATTTTCTTATGCCACCAATGATTTGTGGGAATTTGATTTTGAGATGCTTCGACTGGGAAGGAATTTTAAGAGACCAGGTGAAAATCAGACTGCACTGGTAACAAAACCCCAGCACTGATCCCAGCTCGGGCATTCTGAGCTTCACCAAGCACTGTTGTTTCAGCAGGGCTCTTCTGAAGAACAAGGCCGTCACATATAAGCAGCAGACTCAGATCATGAGGAGAACTGAAGTGACTGTGATTTCGTGTTTGTTTACACTGCTCTCCTGTCTCCCTGAGGGATCAGGGGAAGTAGAAAGCATGACATTGTGATGAAACAGTGAGCAAGATAATCAAGCATTTATTTTCAAAAAGCTTGCTAGCTTCATTTCATCTATATGTAATATTTGTCAGGAGACAATATTACTCACATATGAAAAACTTTACAATTAAAACTCTCAAATTTTTAGAGTGGGTGCACTGGCCTTTCAGGTGCCAGGCTACCTACAGAGGTTGAAATGTTTGTTAACTTGGTTTTAACAAATATTTCTCCAGAGAATGTGAAATAGGTTTTATAAGTGGGAACTCTGCAGGTGCAGAACTCTCTATTGCCAGTCGCTAATGCTGCAGGTGCTAGAGGAAAAAGGAGTAACAGGACTTTGGATCTAGGAGTCACAGATATTAGTAAAGCCAAACTAGAGAACATGCACAGCCAACAACTCACCAACCATTTTAATGCAATACAATACTTATTCTCCCCTCCCAAGAAAACACATTTGAAATTAAGCAAATGTAATTGATTTGAGAGAGAGCTGGGGAAATCACATGTATTCAGTGCTAATCAAAAGACCCATATTGTAAAAAGCTGGTTCTTACAAGCACAAAACATTGAAATGTGTGAATGATTTCAGTTATTTCAGTGGGACATCTTTGTATTTTTAAAGATTACATGTGCAACTCTAGCAATTCAAAGCCAGCTTTCCTGGTACCAGCTCCCAAGGCTGTCAGGTGTTGTGCCAATGCCAGCAGCTGGGCTTTACCTGTGCGCATTGTTTTGATCAATGGATAAAGAGCCCCTAAGACCATTTCTACAGTTCCTCAATTCACTTGTATTTGGCTCTTCACTTTGGTAAGACTGCCAGGAACAACACCACAAAAGAACATTTAACATGAATGGCAAACACACACAGAAATTAATAAATGTTTTCAAAATTGCTTGAATCCAACAAAGCAAATGCACAAACAGACATGGGTTTCACACAAGAAAAATTCAGAACAAAACCTGGTTCGTGTTGCTGAATCCAGCAGCCCAAGAGCATGGAGAAGGCAGCTGCAATTCTGTGCTCCTATGGCCAACCAGCAGCATGTGTTTCCAATAGACACAGGCAGACAGATATATACAGCACCCATACACATAAATACACTGTCAGGCACACAAATCAACCTATACAGAAACCCCAGCAAGCCCCAATGGCCACATCCTGTTCCCCTTTCTGGCTGATTGATGTATTAGTGGGAAATACACACATGTTTTTATGCAGTGGGGGTCTCTCCAGCAGCTGAACTTAGGCACAGTCCACACAGTTGCCTCTGCTCCTGCTGCCACTGGGGCATGCAAAGAGCTCTGGAGGCCCAGAGCCTCTGTAATGTGCCTGGGAATACCCTAGAAATACCTCTGGGGTTCCTCTATCTACTGTTATTCCTCTGTGCTTCTGTGTGTGCGTGTGTAGAAACCAGCCTTTTGTCACATAACCTAGCAAAACCAATCATCTTAGCTGCAATGAAGGAACTAGAAATGCACTTGTCTGAAATTGCAATTTAAACCAGGAATGCTACCCACTGGTCTTATGTTATCAGAAGAGTCCCCAGCTCTGCTAACACAGAGACTGGTAAATGAGAATCGTTGACCTCTTCTTCCAAATGCTCTGCAGGAGCTTTTTCCAGTTTGATGTGTAATGACAAGTGCAGAGGAAAATAATTTGCCATCTCCAAACCATCCTTGACCTTGGAGAGGGAGATCATCACACTGTCGTCATGGACTACTGGTAATAAGAGACCCATTGGGGAGGTTTTCATGTTGCAGGCTAAATTCTTAGGAGGATCTTTTTGTTTTGCCCAAGTTTCAATATTGAAGATTAGGACAAACTGCTGAAAAAACCATATGTATACTATGTTGAGAGGAGGCAATATCTGAACCCATTCTTCCCATACGGAAAGAACAGAGATCACAAACCTCTCCTTACCCCATCTTCAGTTCTAAGTTATGGCATTCTTCACAAAGAGCCTGTCAGGACCTCAGTGTTACCTCTGCCCTGTGTGAACCTGCGGGTACAATCAGCTTGGCTGCTCCATCTCTACTGCCAGCGATGCGGTGAAGTTGCACAGCCAAACCTACAACAGCCAAAGTGACCGTGAGTCCTCATGCAGTCGCGGTGTTGGTGGCTCCAGCTGCTCCGGAAGGTGCACGCAAACAGGGACCCATGTCTCCCCAGCTGGAAAAGCCCTGCTTATTCCCCAAGATGGTGGCCAAGAACCAGCTGTAGGGGAATGTGACTGAAAAATAGTCGTCAGCTAATTCAGAAGGATGGACATACAGGCAAAAGAGAGAATTTTGAAAACTATACCCAGGAGTATTTTTCTACCTTGGTGATGGGTTTGATTATTGTTTTTCAGAAAGTCAATAAAATGTTCCATGTTTCCAAAGAAAATCAGTTCTAAACCTGTGAAGGATTTCAATATTTTTTGAGCTCAGACCATTCGTTAGATAAATGTGGCCATTAACTGAGCTGGTTGAAGGGAAACTTTAAAACAATCCAGTAGATATGAAATTAGGCATTATGTCTACAGGAAAATATGCACCATCTATTGAACTTTTAAACATAAGGGAAATGTATTTGATATGGCTGGCAGAACAGTAATTCCAAAGAGGAAAATGCTTTAGGGAAACTCAGAAGAGTCAGGACCTGGGAGGCAGGTGTGAGTGAGGCTGAGATGGATGGTTACTTTTGAATGAAATTCAGCCTGCTGCAGGAAGTTCAATACACTTGCATATTTTTTTCCAGTGTAAGGTTGTTATGGTTTAGGACTGATATTCTCCAATTTAGTACTCCTTCTAAAAAAAAGCACATGATGCTTCCCCTCCCCATCCTCCAATTGGAGGCACAAAAGGCAAAGATCACAGGCTGAGATAAGAACAATATACTGGAAACAGCAATGAGATAAGAAAATGAACAGTAACAACAACAAAATTAATTATCAAAGTATACAAAAGAGAAAGTGATTCACATGTAAAAATGGTCGCCACAGAGCCTGCAACAATAAACAATACCGGATGGCCCCTCTGCCGTGGTTTTTTTTGACCAGAAGGAGCCCCTTCTCCTTGGAAGCAGGTCCCTTTTCCCCTGGCAATGATGTGAGGTGGTATAGAATAACCTCAGTGTCCTAGCCATGGCTTTTACTGGCTACTGTAAAAAATGAACCCTGTCCTGGGTGGAACCAGGAAAAAGGTGGAAACTCCACCTGCCATTAAAAATAGAGTCAGAATAATCTGTAGGGAATTCTCCCTGACACAGGTGCATTGAGCTGTGAAATAATCTCCCGAGGGAACAGTGGACTCCTGGAAAGTTTTAGCCTTGAATAAATAAAGTACTCTATGATACCATCAAGAACAATTCTGATAAAGAAAGGGAGAGAGGCCATCTATTCTTATGGGTGATTGGCAGTAGTGCCACCTTTCATTTACGGGAATCTACTATCTCAATACCTAAGTCAAGTGAACGGGATTATATTTAACCATTCCAGAGGCGAGCTGAGCATTAAAAGAAGCTGCAGAGACTTTCAGGAGCTGTGATCTTCCTCTCCCAACCCACACTGGTTCTGGTAATATCCATCAGGTTTCATACAACCCACCCAAGAAGCACAACACTGAACTGACAACTGTGCCCTTCCAACGGCCCTTGTGACTTAAAATGATGGTCTCAGCTTGAACAAACTGTCCCCAACATGAGAAAAAATCTAACCCCTACAACGGTACACTTGGATTATTCCAAGAGAGACGGAGGCTGAATTGGCTGAAACATGAACTGTTGTAACATGAGTTACAACATGATGGCTGGGTCTTTGTGCAAGAGCTTTTTCTGCCTCTTCGGTATGTATAGGTGGGTAGGATTATTTGCCCAATAAAGCCAAAGGTGATCAGCTCATAAGCACTAAAATCATTCTATCCAAAGAAACCTAACTTTTAGGTTACTTATCCTCCAGCACCTGCAACAATTGCTTCTAACTTTACCTGAAAATATAAAGCACTCGTTGCACAGAGTGTTGCACTGAGCCCAGAAAGCTGGTTTCTTTTTGGTTTTGTTTGTTTGTTTGTTTGTTTGTTTTTTGGTTTTTTGTTTTGTTTTGTTTTTTTGTTTGTTTGTTTGTTTTTTGGTTTTTTGTTTTGTTTTGTTTTGATTTGGTTTTTTTAAACATTTTTTTTTCCATGGACAGCTGCTGCTCGCTCTCCCCCTAGGATGTGTCAGTTTGGGTAGAGGACTTTTCAAATCTTCAGAGGCAGAGAAAGATCCTGCTGGAAATTAAAATTAAGAGCCATTTTAAAAAGCAAGGATCATTACCCACAGAATTTTATACTGCTTCACCATCAATAGAAGTCCACAGATAAAGATAAAAAGTCTGCCTTTCTAAAAATATAATCTTGCTCTGCTCCAAGTTTTTGCACTTGGCATAAAAATGATTGTGTTGAAAATCCTAACGCCTTCACAAAGCAGGTGGTCACCCGTGTGAATTGTGGTGGCTCCTGGCTCTAAAACCTTGGAACATTTTAATGCCCTGTGATTTTATTGTGAGCTTTTCTTTATATTTTCAGGAACTACATTTCGGGTACTTTGACATTTCCTTGCAGTTTGACAGAGAAATCTTTGACATACTCTTCGTATGAAATTTAAATGGCTTAGCAGGTAAGAACGAAAGGCTGTTAGCAAAAGCTCCTGAGCCCACAGGGTTATTTGCCAATGTTTGACTCCAGTGAACGGTCTATTGAAGAGCCAGGATCCCCTAGTGCTTTTAAAAGAATTGAAGCACATGTACACACATTACATTGTGAAAAATAGTAAGTTTTTGGCTGACTTTTTATGGACTGAACAATAATAACCTGTGGGTATTTTCTGCATTTTATTGAGCAATTCTGTACCTGCCGGAGTCAGAAAGATCTTTTCATTGATTTTAATAGAAGTTAGAGTAGATTCTTAATAAGGAAGAGTTATGGCTTTCGGCTGGTTATGGCTTCCCATAGAAACACCTTGCTTATAACAGCATTTCAAGTTACAGTCTTGTGAACAATATTGACGAGAAGTTTTCCAAAGTTTCTTCAACAAAGAGTAATAGCTCTGTATACACCAGTAAATTATAGAAAATGTATCTCCAGAAATTTCTCCCCAGCTGTTTGCAAGTGTGATTAGAATCATGGTCTTAATAAATGCATTTAAAGTGTTAGCACCACATATGTATTGAACACTCAACCCCCTGAAATGTTTGAGTGCTGAGAAGGCAGGCAGCTCTGCCAATGCTTTGTTCAATCGCAGAGAAAAGGACACTATTTCAGATTTCTAGGCTCTGTGCTAGTATAGGCTCAAAGCTAAAAATAGCCTTGACAGTATAGAGTCTCAAGCTAAAAATTCCCCCATCTATTGACAGGTATTAATGCTACCTGTCTTTATAAATATATTAAGATGATTGATACTGAAGTGTTTATAAAGTATTTTGAAGATAAAGCAGGATGCAAATGTTTAATACAGTAGGAGTTCCAATACAAAGAGGCACCTGCCAAAATGCCTCTTTATACAAAATGAACCATCCAGGCAATCATCAGCTGATGTTACCACTTTTTATTTGACAGCACAGAACATGAACTCACTCTTCCAATGGAAATATTTCTCAATCTGTGCATGGCCTCACACTACAAAATTTATTCGGGCAGCCGCAGTGTTCCAATGGCTAAGCAGATATTAAATATATTTGGGTTCTATCTTCCATACTCAGTTTGGGGGTACCATTTTGCTTGAGTAGACTCAGAGCAGAGGACTTACAACATAACCAGGGCTACGTAGAAAATCTATGGCAAAGCCATGGACTTGAGTCCTGATCCCTAAAGCCCAGCCTGAATCCTCTCAGCACAGTAACAATTTTTACTTTTTCTAAAAAATAAAAAATTTTACTCTCTGTAAAAAGAAAAAAAGTCAAAACCAAACTCCCAACTCAACAGCCAAACTGTGCAAATTTCATAATTTCATTATCTGTCTGGTTTCTATGGATTGTTGGGGGTTTCGTGGTTTTCTTTGTTTTTGTTTGTTTATTTATTTGTTTTTGGGCTTGGCTTTTTGTTTGCCTTTTGTTTGTTTGTTTGTTTGTTTTTGTGGGGAAAGAAAAATTATGGGAGGGACCTAAATAAAAAGACATCCTACAGCTTTAGGGAGAAGTATGGGTCCATTAGAGATGGAGTAAAGATTTTGGCAGTAAAAATTGCTTGAGATATCTTCAAATTGCAGAAAGTGTTTTGAAATATGTTTGGCATATCTTCAATGCGTTTTTGACAGCTGGAGACACATTGGAGAAATTTTTGAATTAGTTTCAAATATCACTCTCTCTCTTTGCGATTTCTTGAGTGGAGTGGGCTGTAATTTATTTTTAAAGAGGCAATGTAGGTTTCAAGATGCTGTTAAAGGAATCCAAAATAATCTTTTTGCACCCTGTCACTGTTCAAAGAAAAGGACACTGTATTAATTTAAATATATTTGTGAAAGATTGATTCCCCCAATGGAATTTGCATAGCTACTTTCACTAATTATTCCTGAAGTTTCACCTATCAGCTGTCAATTTCCCACAGAAGGGAAGCAAAACAGTTTGACTTTTCCTGACAGCAAAGAGCTTTAACAGAGCTATAATGAAATCTGGCATCTCACATTCCTTACCTCCCCAGTGTCTACACTACCAGAAAAAAGAGCACTAATAATTCCTCTTTATGGGAGCAAAAAAAACATATTTAGCCTAAACAGCCAGTAAAAGAAATCAACAAAACATTTTGTTTAATAATGGTTACCTTGAATGTTTTTTCATCCTTAATATTTGTCTTAAATGACAGACTTGTCTAACTTTTAATTTAATGATGAATTGGTGGCACTGAATATATTTGCTCATTTTTATTGAAACTGAAATACTAGCTGTCATTTTAAAATGCATACAAACCCAAACTTGCTCGCTCCTTCTTTCCTTCCTTTTCTTTTTTCTTTTTTCTTTTTTCTTTCTTCTTTTTTCTTTTTTTTCTTTTTTCTTTTCTCCTTTTCTTTTTTATTTTTCTTTTTTCTTTTCTCCTTTTCTATTTTATTTTTCTTTTTTTTTTTCTTTTTCTTTTTTTTCTTTTTTTTCATCATTAATGGGAGCCTTTCTAAAAAGTCCACAGAAAGATAGTCTGTCAAGAGCACAATTTTATTTGCCCGATTTTAGAAACAGTTTTAGAAAGCTGAAGAACAAACTTAAATGTAATTACTTCCATTCTGTGTATGAAGTTGAATCTAAAAGCAAATTGGTTCTGCAGGAAAAATGTGTTTCATTAAAGAATAAAGGCTTCATATAAAATGCAGTTAACACTTGCCAACATATCCGTGAAATTGATTATAATTTCCTACCTTTTCCAAGGCATTGATATTACCCTGCTGCAAGACATTTTGGTTGCTATTATAATTTACCATGTGAAAACTCAGATGTATTTGCTGTCTCAGTGTTCTGCATCCATGGTCTTCTTCCAGGTGTCCCTAGCTCTTTCTTAAGGAGAAGAAGTATAAAGGTATCAGTGATTGGTGGACTTCTTTCTTGGAGGTTTTTTTGGGTTTTCTTTTTGTGTTGTTTGCTTGTTTTGTGATTGCGTTTTTTGTTTTGGGTTTTGTTGCTTTTTATTTTTTTTTTTTAATTAAAAACACAGGCAAATTGAACTTACATGAAGGAATTTGGAAAAGTCTAAGAAAGCTGTGGGAAAACTAAGATCTGACATAAAGAGTTTAAAGGTTCCTTTTATTTGAAGAGGTAGCCCGATTCTTGGGCTGGCACCTGCCAGAGCTTCTGCCCATGGGAGAAGAGAGTGTGCAGGGAGTTCTCAGTCTGCCCTCATGACTCCTTATCCCTAGGGATGGTAGGCTGAAGGCTGTATTTGGTCCAGCTGAGATGAGGTTTGTCTGCGTTTCATCACAAGCACAGATACAACAAGTTATTTATTTTATGTTCATGTCATATGGGGGTTTTTTTTATTTATTTATCAGCCATAAAGCTTTTTGGTTTCAGGGAATGATCTCAGTATAATTAAATAGAGATAGGTTTTTAAATTAATGCAGAATCCAGTACATTTGGTCATTAAAAAAATCTGAGAGCACCACAAGCAGTGTGCATTTACTTCATAGCAAGCAAACATAAGCATCCCCTTCTTTTTCTTTTCCAGTCCTGTTCCTCCCTCCCCATGAGCCAATTGCTGCTTTTTCTGCCCTTCCTGGTACCATTAACATAGATAGGGTTGTCACCAAAACCCCTCTAATGCCCTCAGTGGTGACACAGGTTCCATCCTCTTCCTCACCCAAGGGATGGCTGCTGGCCAACATCTTTTCCAGTCCTACAGAGTCATCATTCTTGTGGTAGCCTGTGACAGGCAGGGATATCACTAACAGCATGCAGCATATACTATGAGAAGCTAAAACTTCAGAGACTCGTTTGGGAAAACTGCCGGAAAACAAATGTGTTTCCTTATCAAATTGATCAATAAGCCTCTCTTCCTACCTGGGGAGGAGGAAAGAGCACAGGCATTCTTCTCCAAAACAACCTATAAAAACACCACAAAAAGACTTTTCCTTCTTGAATAGGTAGCATTTATTTTAACTTTTTTGTGTGTGTATTTTAGTCCTCTCCTATTAAAATACTCAGTCCAGAAGGTTTTCCATGTGCAGGTTCATGAAGCTAAATAAATCTCGTTACTTCTCATGTGAAATGGTAACTTACTGGGTAGCACACACTGCATCCATTTCTTCTTGTAGGCAGCTTTGCAGTATGGAACATATGTTGTGATGCAGCCAAGGCCCTTTCACCTTGTCCTTCTCCATGAACTTCATGTAAATTATCTAAGATTTCAAACGGTCTGTAAGGAAACATCCTGGGGCTCTCAGTTTGGAGTATAAGTCCTTCTGCCAGACTTTCATCTTGATTTCAGTTTGTTGCATGTACATTTATTTGACATCCAAGAGCATTTGTGACCCTTGGGCATCTCCTTCAATGTGTTCCTAGCACATGTTCTCCTGGATGAAGCATAGAGCACAGCAGTTGGACCTTCTTCCTTTCCTCCTTTCTTCCCTTCACCACACTGCCAGAGACCCCGGAGCCAGGGGATGCTGAGAGCCTGTGGGGCACTACAGCATCCTGGAGCTTTTGGTGCTGAGCGTGATGTGAGATTTAACACTCAGACAACATGAATAGATAGATACATTTTGAAAAATTAAAGTCTGTGACTCCCTCCACATCTCTCTGAGCAAAGTATCTATAAATGTTCTTGTAGAATGATGTTAACAACTTAATTCAGGCTTGCCAAGGCTAGAGGATGAAATCTACACAGCCATCACTTACACTAAATTCTGTTCTACAAACAATGTATTTTGTTAATTTCTTTTTCTGAATTCTGCTCTCTGCTCACCTACGAAATCCACCAATGCAATATGGCTGAAGATGAGCTTGTCAAGGAAGATTTAATATATAATATGAGAGAAGGTACTTTAAAAAGGGGGAAAAAACATCCAATCCAAAAGCTCAAACTCTTCCTAGAAGAGAGAATAACATGAAATGAAAGCAAGCAGAGTCACAGAAAAAAAAAGCTCAAACCAAAAACAGTAACAAAGCCCGACACAAACCAGCCCCAAGATTCAAAACAAATGCTAGAGAAAATTTGCTGATTTCGGTTTTAGCACAGCTGAGGACACTTCCTAAAACTAGCAGGTAACCAGAGCCCCTTGCCCATCCAAGCCTGCCATGTGACAGGCACTTATCATGAGCTATTCCCTGGGGCTGTCCTCTCTCTTGGCTTGGACAGGAGCAAAAAGTGCAATCAGCTCAAAAGATGCTTTTAACTTGGGATGCATCACCACATTTTGGGCAGTTATGGTTTTCCCCGGACACTGTATTTCTGAATACTAAAATAACTTTGAATACATAAAATATTATTTTCTGTCCTCAGACTGTGTGTTCTAACCCAGCCCCAAGGCAAAGAGACAGGAGCATGTCTCCCAGCTTCCATGTGGACACCAACAAGAGTAATATTATTGGAAGCTGGCTGTGGGACAGTAATTTTTGCCATACTCCTTTGACTAGTTAATTTAAAAGTGTCATTTAAAAATTGCTTCACAGTAGCACATTTCAGGAACTGCCATGACAGAAAGTCAGTTACGCCATATGCGCTGGAGTACGTGCATCCAGATATTCCTGTTTCCTTTCCCTTAAGACCTTAGGATCTTCTGTGGAGATAACGAACCTGCCCCCATACATTGTTGGGTTAATCTTTTTCAAACAAAACGCACCTAAATATGTCACGTACCAAAGTTCTTCCTGCATTGTTTCATGTTGTTTTAAAGCCCACTGGCCTTTAAAGACTTGGAGACACCCTTAAAGAATTGGAAGGGAGAAGGTTTTTTCACTTTTTCCCCACCCCAGAGAAACACTGGAAGGAGCAAAAGATCAATTACAGTTATTTCACTTTGGAATTAAGTCATTGCCATCCTGCTTAAAAGACTCAGAAGATTTTGAATGACAACCAGCAAGAAGCTTGCTTTCAGAGGTGCCAGCTGACCTCAGATGAAGGTGGGATGTGTTGGTCCAGCTATTTAGTGTAAATTTGGAACTACCTGTTGAAATTTTTTCTGCTGAAAAGTTGAAATGAGTTACAGAGATAATACCATGTTCCATCCATGCTTGGTTTGCTTCAACCTGTGCTGAGTAAAAAAACATCAGTGAAAACAAGGATTAAAAAAATAACAAACCAAACCAATAAAATTGAGTGACCTAAAAATGTCCTTTTGCTGGACCCCAGTCAATTTACAAAGGCCATTGGAAGAAGAGGAAAAATCATCAGGTAAGAGTATAGAATCTAGTCTGAAAAACACATAGGCTTGAAAAAAGATGAGTATTTGTCTTCCTTAAATGTTTGTGTGCCTGTAACGAGTTCGGAATAGGCACCTCCTGGCAAACTCAAAGTAATCAGCGGGATCAGGATATCATAGTCCTGTGAGGAGTCTTTGCATGACCATGCAGGTGTGTTACTCAAAGTCTTAAAAGTCAAGATGTGGAAATTCAGACTTGTATGTGTATATCAACAAAATAATTGTCACATTCTAGTCTCTGTTTTTTCCCAGGGTTATCTGACAATTCAATTTTTATTTTGCCATGCTGGACTGTAAACTCCGACCAACTTGAAGGTCATGTGCCCCTCCCCAGTCCAATTTTTGTAATTTTCCCGAAATGTTAAATCATGTAGGACTCTGAAGCTATTCCTTTATGAAGTTGGCTTCTGTTTTCAGGACACTCAGAATTCTTCTTACTCTTTGAAATCTTCCTTTACTGTGGCTTCTGGAGGACACAGTAAAGCACCTGCCTCTCAGAGTGCTCTCCTAAAAGATGCTCTTGGCTCTCAACCCTGATCTCTGATGTTGCTTGTCTCAGGATAAATTTTCTTCTTCTAAGAAATGAAAATTATATGTATATATATATATTTATATATAATTATGCTAAAAAACAAGCATCAAAAGGGAGCCTGCACAGTGGCATTTGGTTTTCACTTAGCAGTGAGGTAGGGGCTGAGACCAACCCTGTGAAATCTCACCTGAGCTCTAACTTGCTGTCACATTTACTTTACTTCTCATTTGTTGCTTGTCCTCAGAACCAAGATGAGTGGCCACGTTCAATGCTGGCAGCATTGTTCTCCTTTTCTTGATTGGCATCAACCAATATGGTATCACAAAAACTGCACCTTGTGGGCTTCAAGGCAGACTGACTCCAGAAACCTACTGGAGTTCATAGGTGATAAAATGAGGCATGTGACCACATCCTCAAGTTTCTTGCCTGTGCTAAGCCTGGTTTAATGGCATTATTATTTTTTAATGTTTCAAAATACCTCTGCAGAAATATCCTTTATTGAAGGATCTGCTCACTTAAATTGCCATTTCTTTCCTCGGCACTGTCCCTTGCTCAGCATCTTTTATCCTCAGTGGCCTAAATCAATTGCTCAACCTTCCTTGACCACAAATATGACACTTACTCAATATTTGAAACTTTTTCACTGACTGAAGCAGTCAGAATTTTTATATCCTTCCATATATTTCATTACGGCATGCTTTTTGGGAAGTTCCAATATAGTCTAGCTTTTTATACTTTCCATCCTGCCTATTCTTACATCCAAAGCCAGTGCTTCCTATGCTGTTTCCAAATCACTGGTGGACAAGATTCCTATCTTTGTGCTGATCCCAGTCAGTTAATTGACTATTTTTATTCTCTGTCTCTTGCACAAAGTTTATAAATCCCCCAGTGCAAGGCCTACTCCTTAGTCCTCTGCCCATTGTAGTCACCCCCGGAATATTCCGTAGGACTCATAATGCCTGTCCCTACTACCTTTAATCCACATACCAACAGCCTACTTGTGTTTAAGGACAGAGACTGCTGCAGGCTGTGATTCTGACTACTTAAAGGACTATCATCTTAGAAGGGGTCTGTGTAAAGCAAGGCTATTATTTGAAGTAAACAAAATGCCTGAAAGGAAGGTACATTGAAATGGAAACAAAGCCTGCACTTCTTCCCTGTTTTTTAAAAGAAGTTTTTAAAAGCCTTTGCCACAGACAAAACCACACAGTTGTTTTCTCACAGCTGTAATTACAGCTCACTGTTGCACTAGCTGAACCACCTCGTCTGGCTGGAGGAGAAATATTAGAAGAACCTATAATGTGCCTAGTGCTTTTATACTCTATCTTATCCTCACCCCTGAAGAGTCTGACCTATGAGAACTGCTGCTGTATTTCTAACTGCAAGGTAAACTGGAAACCTTGATCATCTCAGGAGATGAAACCAAGCAGCAATCTATTTATACTGTTTAAACCGCACCAACTGAAGCTTCAATGGTAGATTTTGTGCAACAGAAAAGGCTACAGCAGCATCACAGCCTCCTATTTCCACCCAGTTTAAAATGAATGCATACACCCCTTGAGCAGGGGGTTTCAAGCATTTTCAGTACACTGAGGCAATTTTGCAACGTTAATCTTGATTTTCAGTGAGTTTCATAACGACTTCACCCTGAAAGTGAGGAAAAAGGCTACAGCACCAGATTCTGCACTGAAGATAGTTCAGACCATGGGTCCAGATGTGCTATTCATTGCACCTGTTCATTGATACAGCAAGTGGGTCAGAAAGACTAACAAAGTATTAAGTAGTTTAATGTCCTTGATCACAAACAAACTTTGATTTCACCTCTTGCAAATTAAGCAAAATGAATGTCTTCCAAAACTTTTCTGAAACTTACAGTTTGACTTTATGGCTACTACAAAAAACAACTCACTCTGGTTATCTTGAGAGAGAAACCCCATGGACACTGTTATCTTTGGTTTCATGTTTGTTATTGGAATGCAAAAAGACAGTCACTTTCTTCAACATTTCAGGACTCCACAAAGTACTGTGTCATTTCAGATACTATTCTAGAAGATTAGATACACAAAAGAAAGACAAAAGTTTTGCACTGAGAAATGGAAAGAGCTCACACGGGTTTCCTGCACCTGGCAGGAAAATGCAGAGATATTATCACAGTCTGGAGGCAGTGTTTTAACAGATGCCATTTCCGTGCTCATTACCAAAGAGCTCCAGGATACTCCAGAGCTTGCAAGAAAGATCATGTTTTGCTTCCATGTCCAGTAGACAGACGTTTTTGCTGATTTTTTTTTAAACATAGACTTCTTTTTTTTTCTCGTTTACTTAGAGATTTGAAAAAAATCTCTGAGCATATGGGGATTTCAAATTTATCTTGATGTAATTCATGAAGTAAGGGACTATTTTCTGTTCCAGATGGAAGCTAGAAGGCGTTACAAAAGGCTATAGAAATCAAGTTGTTGTATCTCAACAAGGCACAAAAACATCTGTTCTTTGTTGGCCAAGACACAGTTAATAAACATTATTATTCGGTAAGCATCCTATTGTGCCTGTCATCATACACGTCAATCTTTGCATAAATTAGGACTCTAAACTCAACAGCAGGGAAAGAATTCATTTCTGAGAAGCGTGGGCCAAAATAACATTTATGCCTGTCAACGGCCACCACAATCTCACATCATCCTTTTACTCAGGCTTAAAGGGAAAACATCCAGGAAGCTTAAAATAATTTAGAAACACTTCTCTATTCTCAGTATCTCAATGTTTGCTCAAACAGAGCCCCTAGTTAAAAAAAACAACAAAGGTTTTTCTGCATAAAGTTGAAGGAAAATTTATGGGACTAAATCTCTGCATATTCTGAAAGTCTCATCCTCAGTACACACAATCTGATCCCAGCAGATCATTCAACCCCAGAAACTAATGACATAGGTGAATATTCACAGACACCCTTGACTATCCTGGATTTGCAGAGGTTACAAGATCTTTGACTGTTTAACAAAGACCACTAGCAATAAACCAACACAAAGGTTCTTTTGTGAGATTAGGATCACTTTACTCAATTCAGACCTCTACGTGACACAGGAAAGTACAGCAGAAAATGAGTTACTTTTCTTTTCAGTACAGAGCAGAGCATTATAAAAGCAGCTTTTACATTTATTTCAGGATCTCAGGGTTTCTTCTGACACTGCAGCAGAGTGAAGTTTAAAAGAGGCCCTTTATACAGTCATTTGTCAGTCCAGGTGGCCTGGCCATGCAATGATTCTGCAACGTTTTTTCTCAGGCTGTCCCTTCCTTGTACTTTAATATTTCAATTCACACTTGAGGCTCAATGACAAAGTACTTGCCTACCATTGCTTCCCGAGTCTGCTTTTTTTAGACCTTTTATTTTGGAAATTGTTAATTGGTTTGAAAGAGCACACTCCTGCAGTAGCTTTAGCTTTCATGTTTCCCAAAGGAGTATTCTGTTTCTTAATGTAGTATGTAGGACGTAGCATAAACTAAGTAAATATATTAACTGAGCAACTTCCCAAATGAAATAAACCCAGTAACTGCTTGCATATGCTGAAGATACTAAGATTCAAGCTTCAAACTTATATGCCAGTGACTGTTTTCCAGGAAGGCAAAGCCTCTTTCTAAGTTGTTTCCCGATGGCATCATTTACCCAGGAAGCAGGAAATGTAAATACTAGGATCTCATCGACCATCTGGGTTCTGATCTCTCAGGACCCAGATAAAAGGTCAAAATCTGAGTCTCTTCACACTTCCTTCTGCTGGAGTTTTGTCACTATGAACAAGGAAGGCAGATTCAGAAGGCTAAAAGAAAAAAAAGATAGCCACTCACTATACAGGGTGCTGAGGTTTAGTAGCTATCCCATCGCAATGATACTGCTTTAAACATTTCCAAGGTGTTTGACGCCTTTTATGGTTCTTCAGTGTTGGACCCTAAGATCTGGTTATTCTGGGAAAATTCAGGTAATTTCAACATTTCCCCAAATTACCTTTTTGATTACTGGCCTATAGAAAATGAACCAGAGCCCTCCAAGTGACTTACAACTACACAGAGCAGGACACCGTGGAGTCATCACTTCTCAGTTTTAGAGCAAAGAATAACTTCTTGCACATAGCAGCCATGGTTTTGGGAACTTGTACCCTCCTTTGGTTACTTTCATTATGTGATATTTAACCAGTTTCAACTTCATTCATTTCAAATTTGAATCATCTCACATACCTCCATGGATGAAGCTTTTCGCGCTTCTCTGTGCTCTGCCTTGATGCCCATTTGCTTTCTGTATTTACATGCATGAGTCCAACCTTCTCTTCATGCTGCTGAGGAAAGCAGAGACAATGCACTCTGCAGCTTTAGCCACTTGACTGAGTCTGTGCTAGTATTTCAGCAAGGATAATAGCAAGCAGAAAGATTTTGAGGAGTCTTGAACCCGATGGACTGCTCCAGGTCAGGAGATGCTGGCACACTGTGATACTGATGCTAGTGGCTTTTCACCACCTCAGGGAGCGAAACATTTCCCGCTTCAAGTGTCCAAGGTCAGGAATACTTCTGTTCTTCTGCTGCACACCCTTTTTGGATAATTCTTGCTCTTTCTCTGCGTCAGGTTTTCAGTCCCCTCACTTCTGTTTCTCCTGTCTTGCATGGGTGTTAGAAAGCAGCTTTTATCTGGGGTAACAGAACAGGTATCCTCAGAAAACAAAGCTGGCATTTGCTTACACTGGGTGAGATAAGAGAAGGGAAAGAGCTGCACAATGAAACAGTCTGTCTCTTCCGATTTCATACTAAAAAGCACATTCTAATATTATCTTTTTGCCTAAGAGACCCTCAAGAGATACTATTACTGGAGAATGATATTTCTGATCTGCTTCTCACATACATACTCCCTCTGCGTACTTTTCCCTGACCTTGCCAGGAAGAATTTCCCAGAATTTTTTCAATCAGGAGCTATTGCAAAAGCTCTTTAGATCGCCATAGTCAGCAACAGTTACATAAATTACATGAGTCTCAGAGTACTTGAACACTGTCAGAGTTCCCCTCTGCAGAATAAGAGGCAGCTATAATCTCTTCTAGCCAAGTGGGATGCTCCCAAGGAAGATTCTTTTACAGGTTCAGTATGCTGCAGTGCCAGGATTTATACTGGCACTTGCACCAGTCATGCTTACTGTCCAGGGGAAACTGGACTCAAAGATTTAAACCAGAATGATGAAATTCTGATAGGAATGGACCCCACTGTCCCAAACACAGCAGCTCTCCATGAGAAAAGCTTCACCCAAAACATAAATATCATTCCGGGCAGTACAGAATGTGGCTTTTGCATTCCACAACCCTAAGAATTACTCATCTCATCTGTCACAAAATTAATCTAGACTTCTAGACTAATCTTCTCAACATCCTTTACAGACAACAGAGGAAGATTTTTCCACAGTCAAAATCATTTAGTGCCAGACAGATGTCTAACAGGCAGGGTGCATCAGGCATGCTGTTTCCACAAAATGTGGTGACCAGACAGTCAGCTCTAGGTAAGACCCAGCACTTTGACTGCCAAAGTTAGCTGAATGCCATTTCCTTACAGGGAAAGCTAAGAATGTTGCAAAGCACGTGACTTTCCAGTGTGGCAGAAAAAAAAATAGGGTAATTTGAATATTAAGAAGCCAGACCCAGTGAACATTTCAAACCTTATTTATTTACCTTGCTGTTCATAAGTAGAAATTAACAGTGGGTGACACAAAAAAAAAAAAAAGGTGGTTTAGATCTGAAAGAGGTGGAGCTATGCAGTACAGATGGAGGCACTGAAAAAAATCTGAGAAGCAGTGTTTCTCTAAACATTTCTCTGCTGTATATAGTGTTGAATGAATTCCATATATCTGAAGGAAGAAATTTAGGACATACAGATGACATGGAGCCTTATGACATACTCCCTGAAACACCGGGGTGAAAAATAATACAATTTCCTTTTGAGATTTTCCTTATCCAAATATATTAGTCTTCCAGACAAGAATGACTCCTTAACAAGGACAGTAAGGGAGAGGGTATCAAAGTAGGACAAAAATATAAAATAATCTTTAAATAAAAATTTAGTTCACTCTTACTTTACAGAATATTTAAAAGCACCATAGCATTTTACTGTCAGTTCTAAAAATGACCAAGAAGAGACTGGAATTATTTTAGCTGGTAATACAGAGGAAACTTTGTGAAGAAATGGATGCAAGCTAAGTAAAAGCAAAATAATATTCTGTACACCACAACTATAATCAGAATCTGGCATTGGTTTATTCAAATTTTGCTTTCTTGGAAGCAAAGCTTACATGTTCGTAAACATCAAATTAAACATTGCTTAATTTTACAATTTGCTAAACAAATACTTTTTTACCCTGAAGGGCATATGCAGACCCATCTATTTGTGTCACAGTTCTCCTGTTGATCTGTGCTTCAATATTTTTTAAACAATTGGTTTCTGTACAATTTTAATGGATCTTAAAAATTTCTTCCAATATTGTGCAAGTCATAGGCAAGGCCATTTTGAAGTGTGCACTTCCTTACATAGTTTTTTTATCAGTACTTAACTAATGCAACTGTGAAAAACTATACATTTTCAGGAAACTGTTTAGATTTTGGTCCTGTACTTAAAGACCTTCTATAATCAAGTTGTTTACATGAATTTGAATCACAAGCATGTACACAACAAAACCACTATACCAATGTTTCTTGGTCTATGCATAAAAAGTATGTCTTCTACTTACACTAAAACATACAAAAAATAAACTACAAAAATTGTTTACACTTGATTTCAGCAAAAAAAGCTTTCTTCAAGAAAAATGATTCTTCTTTTTTTCAGCCATCAAAAAAGGAATGCAAGTAAACAATAAATACATGTGCTTTCTCCATATAGACATATTTACACATGAGTCTTTGGCTTATGTTTAAGTTTCTTTATAAAGATCTTTATGTGATCCAGCCATCATTGCACATTAAAACAAAATAAGCCAGTTTTTCTTTTACTATATATAATATATATATGCAACACTTGAAACGTATAAAGAATGAACCTTACTATCAATCTGCACTGTTATTGTACTTTAACAATGTATCAAAAGAAAAAAAAATTAATACCATATAGGAAATACTGATACATGCAACAGATGGTCGCTCTACTGTATTTGAGAGACGGCTGCATATACACACACGAGAAGGTCCTAATTTGCTCAAATCTCTTCTGACTCTGGTTTTCATTAAATAGTATTTATGTGGCACTAAATGCTGATACTGTATACAAGCATAGAAACAGATTGAGTTCTTTTATTAAGATACACAACTTCATAAGAAAAATACTTTGCATTTAAAATTTAAAATCCCTCCCACCCCCCACTTCCCCTAAAATCTTTCTTCACAGGATCAGGAACTGTTGTCAAAACAGCTTATTGAGATTCATATATTTGGTGAACTTCGTCACATCCTTTCCGACTAAGAGGATTCCAGGTACTCCAGCGCAACATCGTAGCAGAAACGATATTGCTCCTTTAAGGGGAAACAGAAACAGAAGTTACATTAAAATCTAAAATCCTAGCAGCAATATCTATAACCAAGACCATTTTTTGCTAACTAGTACGCCAGACAAGCTTGGATTTTCTATTTTTCCCCCCTCTTACACAAGTATATTAGCAGCTCTGATTTAAAAACTCACCCTAACCAATAAAGTGGAAAAGGACCCTGACCATGGAGAGCAATGATGTGCTTCTCTGATTTTTTCAGCCTCTGAACTGGTTTATCAAACATGAAAAGCTCTCCTCTCAGTCAGAGCATTCTTGCAGTGAAAGCACCTCGACTCTGATACACCACTTCTATTTGAGTTAGCTGGTACTGAGCTAGCTGGTGCCTGCTGCTTGGGCAGCCAGAGAATGGATGGGGAATACTGAGCCATGACACGGAGCTGCTTGGGGTCCAGAGCCCATTGGTACAGTCCTGTTGATGTAGCATCCAAAAAATCAGATGCACATTTAAAAGGGATGTTAATGCTCACAACCTCATTGTGGTTATTATTTCTCCTCTACAGTGCTGGCGTTGAGAGCTGATACTGGGAGACAGGGAGGAGGAAGGAGAGAGGAGAGGGGAAGAGGAAGAAGAAATAAAACTAAGGAAATTAATTTGATGTCTATTGTCCTTATGACTTAAAAACTAAATCTGCCTTTGTGATTTATTTTTGTTTGCAAAGGAAGACAGTGTGATGCATTAACAGGAAGTTGTGGGGATATCTTAAAGGCTTTATTGTGCTGCTTCTTGTTGTTATCTAATCCTGTTGCTGAATGTAGGGCACATGACAGTGCTATATATGCTATATAGTGGTTTTCCTGGTTTGGTTTCTAACTAACGACTCAACAGCTTCTGCTGTTCAAGAGTTCTGAATAAAAATCCACACAACACAAATACATAACTAAAAAAATGTAGCAATTTCAGTGTAAAGCTACAATGGAATTCAGGACTATTTTGAAATATAATACGCAGAGCATTTATCAGAAACAAACACAATCTACCTTGGCCTCCCTTTACAGAGACACAAATAATTTTCCATGTGATCTGACCTGTTTTCTTGACAGCAGTGAACTGAAATCCAGGCAGCAATTCAATATGTTGTGTCTCAGATGCCTATGGCACAGGAGAATGCAAAGCATTTGCAGCAAAAGCAGCAATACCTAGCCCAGTGTCACTGCTGCTACAGGATGTTCTGTTTGTTAGCATGTTAACCATCTTCTGAATTTATGTGGTGGCAAGGGATAGAAGTGATGCACAATAATTAAGAGAATCAGGCCACAGAAGCTATTTGATATTAAGCAAACACTGACACCTGGAAAAAAGGGGAATATGGGAAGAGGCAGCTACAGCCACTTTGCACAATATGCAAGTTCACAGGGTCAGAAGCAATTTCCACTATGCGTAAACTACAAAATGTTTTTAATTTCAATTGGCATCCCTGATTTTTATGCTGTAGGCAGCCATCTGGCTGAAAAGTGACACCGGCAGCTGGCAGTGTGCGACTCAAATGGCAGGAACTCCCAAACACTATATAACCTGCTTTCATTCACCTACAAAAAGGAAAAACATCCATGTGGGAGAATTTTTTAAGGACCTTCGAGTCCTTAATGTTCAGTTTTTTTGACTGAAGCAAACATTAGAATGGATAGGCACCTATGCTGCGTGCATAAAAGTTAACCAGAAGATTCAAGGTTGAGTTCTGGCAATGTACATACAGATATTTACTCTTGCAGTTTTGCTAATTCAGGCTCATAGTGTTTATATTAGTTTATTGTTTATAATATTATATTATAATATTATAAGAAAATATGTTTAATAGAATATGTTTATAATATTATATTGTATTACAAAATATATAATATTTTATAATATTATATATAGTATATATAATATACTTTATATTATTATAGAACTGTTGGACTCAATGGTTTTAAGGGTCTTTTCCAACCTAAATGATTTCATATATTCATTTACAACATACTAGATCCAAGTGTTTGATTTTAAAGTTCTGAGGTATCATTTTGACTACTACAAATCTGAGTAACAAAGATTGTCATTATTCAATACAACTTTCAAAGCAGCAGATGTTACTAAGGAGCAAAATATTCACATATCCAGCTACGAATCTGCACTTCCCAGTTTATTCCTACCAAGGAGAAATGCCTTGCTCTGTAAAATTTCAAGATGGCTTGTGTGAGTGCAGCCTGCTGCAACTTCCTTTCAAACAGATCAGGTTATTTCAGGAGTTTAAAGTGCATTCTGTTAACTACGAATGCTTTCTGTGAAAAGCATGCAACCACCACAAGAAAAGGAGTGTAAAATGCTAAGCCTGTCCTCTCATGATGCTGACTTGCATTTACACTCAGTATGTGTCCTTTCTTCTTGTTGCCCATGGTAGGTTTGCAATGTTCTGTGGGCACAGGACTGAAAACACAGCTCACACATCGACACAGCCTCTGGCCCCCTGGATGTTTGCAGTAACCCTGTGGGGCTGGCACTTACCGGAGTTTCTACCATGTTGGGCTTACTGTTCCGCAAGGTCTTCACAGCGTGGAAAACGTCCACCACATTCTGCCTTTTTACCATCTCAACCACGATGCCGATGGCACAGAACATCCCGCTCCGGCCACCGCCGTTTCTGTGCGCAAGGAAAAGAGAGAGCTAAATGCCACTGTGGCCTAAGACAGCATCAAAAACGCATTTCTGTTCTTTCACTCTGTAAGCACGAGTGATTCCTGAGTCCCAGAGGGAGACCAGACTTTAGCAATCTCTTTGCAGTCCAGTGGGTTTGGCCTAACACATTTGCTTTTTCTGACCTTCCTCTCAATTACTACTTTTGAATTCTGCCCTTACATTCCATCATGCTGCCCAACCATGCTATAAGTCAAATTACATATGCATTAGAAAAAAAAAAAAAAAACAAAACAAACCCAAGCTCAATGGCAAGAAGGACATAATAATAAAACCAAGTTCAATGCCAAATACATTTTCCACTTTGTTCTGGAAAGACACTCACTTAAATTAACCTATGATATGAGGATTATTCAACCAGATATGCTAAGGCATCACTGATTTAATAACTTGTTGACCTTTGGGGACACTTCTGAACTATTTTAATCTTAATTTCAAAGAAATTAGGGTAGGTGTAGGTATTTCTTCTTATTAATTTTGAGGTGGCGTAGGCAGAAACGGGTCACTAGTTAATTCTGAACATTTAAACAGAAGCCTTTTTTTCAGAGTAAGGAGAAATGCATAATTCAATTTCTAAGTTTTAAACATCATATTTAAATAAGGTAGGAGACTGATTACTCTCTGCTTAGGGAGAAAAAGATGCTGTCTTTTCAAAACTCCCAAACCAGCTTCCATTGAAGTATCAGGTAAGCAGCCAGCGGTCACTTACCAACGATAGTTTTAGTATTATGTGCTGTAACAGAGCTTTTTTCAGATTTCATATATCCATAGTTTTCAGTTTAAATCCCTCAAAATATTGTAGGCCTTTCTTTCGGGAAAAAATGTAGCACACTCTGTGCAAAAGAGACACAAAAAACCCCCTGTTTGGCACTCAGTATAAAAGACTTCCTTACTGAAACCAGGCAGAAGAAACAGATCTGTACATGTCTGGCACCTGAAAAACATGCTATTATGTACAGAAGATGACAGTATACACAGTATTGCTGTAGTATCACACCCAAAATACTCATTCCTTGGTCTGACACAGAAAAATCCAAATTCAAAAGTTGACCAAAAACCAACCTACAATGGTAGGCAGTGGTACTTTCTTTTTTTTTCATTAGAAATGTAACAGGCACAGATGCAAAAGAAGGTATCCATAAGAATACTGCCTAAATTATAGCCAAGAATTAATTTATAAGAATTTATTTGAAGAGCAGCAATTGACTTTCTCCAAGTTACTCACAGACAATGGATGATGGTCCGGCCCTCCCCTTCCTCACATTCCTCTTGCCATTTTTCAACCTGGAGAATTAACTTCAAGAAGGATCTCTTGGAAGCTGGTACATCTCTGTGAGAAGCCCATCCCAAATACTGGAATTGCTGCACCATTAGATAGCCCTCTTGTGGCTGAGGGAAATCAAAGAGCTTTAGGTCAAAATGGTACCTTTACATCTTGGTTTAGGAAACCAAAATACCAAACTAACATGAAACCTAGATGTTTATATTGTGGACAAATTCTAATGTGTGTACATTGCACGGAAGGGCCTCCATTAATTTCTACCACCTAAGCTCAAGGAAGATGTCAGAAAAGGTAAAAAAGGGAATTACATTGAAGACAACATCACAGTTCATCAATCACAAATGCAACCTATCCTGATTCTAAATCAACAAATTCCCTGGATTCCATAGATTCTATATGCCAAGGTTGCTTAACACCACTAATCAAGTTAAAACACCACTATTAGATTCTTAGACTCACAGAAATTAGGGAGAGATACATTTGGCTCCTATGCATGAACTGACCCCATTATAGATGAACAGCAGGTAATATTGGTGCACAAACATGACTACTGCCCTTGAAGTCTTCCCTTTGTGCCAGACAACGATAACCATGACAGCCTAGCTGCCAGTCTCTGAGCCTTACATGTGCTAGATGTGACACGGGGAGAGCTCTGAATAGAATTAAGGCTGTCACAAGAAAGGCCTCAATAACAGGAAGAATAAATAGTCTATCTAGTTTCTTGAAGCTGAAGATGACGAGTAGGAATGTGGATTTTAGGAAAGGAAGAACAGAGCAGAGAGATTTTTAAAAGCAAGACTTATGAGCAAAAGGGCATGGGAGACAAAGAGAAGTAGAGGAGTAGAAAATCAAAGCATCATAAAAAAATGGAAAAAAAAAAAAAGAGGAAGTCTCAAAATACAAGAAAAAAGCACTATGCTGTAATATTTGCCAGTGTGCCCACACCGTAGTTTCCTGTAGTTTCCAAGAAGAGCTGAAAATGCATTTTGTAATTCTGAATATAAGCAAAAAAAAATTGAGTAAAATACTAGCCACATGAAAACAGATCTTTGCCCTCTGAAAAATGAAAATGTGACCAAAATAAAAGAAAACAAAAATAAAATAAAATACACGAAAGATCTTTTTGTACACAGCAATTATTTTCCCCACAGTTTTCTTTCAAGATTAATGAGAGTTAAACATATACTCAAGATACACTAGGAATTGGTAATAAGTTCAGTGCTGGATGGAAGATAAAAAGCAGTCTTGGTAGGTAAAAGAGGGATTGTTGGTTAATTGTACATAGACTGGTGGTACCAGTGTCTGTAACTCTTTCTGGTAGGCAACATAAATAAGCAATTCACAGAGGTGAGCTAAAGAGGAAACACTGTGTGGCAAGCAGGGTTTAAAAAGATGCTGCGAGAGTGTGAAACACTGTGGGACAGCAAAAAGACAAGATGGTGCAAGGTATGAAAGAACAGACAAAAATGCAAGACTGGCACTGCTACTGAGGTTGAGAAAAAGATGATAAATGTAGGTTGAGGCACAGTGGTGGCAGAACCCTTTAGAGGCAGAGGAACTTTCAGAGCTTTTTCACACCCTGCTTTGCAGGGTGCTACAATCTGCCTTTCCTGTTGTGGTGTTCACCTCTTAGGCTGAGAAGGTGCTGGTTGTATTATCAGCCTCAGTGTTTCTGTTTGTAATTCACCACGGAAAACCTCTTACCAAAGCTATGAACTAAATACCTGTCAGTGCATGTTCATTACAGGGATATTTCTTTTACTGTACACCAAAGAAACAGAATACAGAATACTTCTCACACATCAGGGAGAATGCCTCAGAACAACATCCATTCACCTTAAAGCTCTCTCTGCTTAGCGTAGAAAAGTACTGTAGCTGTAGAAAAGTACTAGAAATCAGTATTAGATATTGATGCTTGACTGACTCTTTTCTGAGTAATGTCTTATGAGCATTAGGATTTTACTATTATTCAAAATTAAAAAGCACAAGAGCCTAGAGAGCATTAAAAATTATATATTTTTCTGTCCCATATTTTTAGAATAATCCTTACTCTTGTTAGATTGCATATCCTGAAAATTCGGTTTATGACGTCGCAGTCCATTGAACATGACATGCATTCCACTTGGATGGGGCCGTAGCGCAGGATCCCTTCCTCGGGCCAGTATTGTGGGCAGCCCTGTGCCAGAGCAAAACAGGCATAATTAAATGGTAACTTACAACTTGAGCATTGCCTTGTTCCACTGCAAACCTCTCACCTAACCTTTGCTGAGCAACTGGTGTTGATTAGTTGCTGTAAAGCAGAGAATAATTGTAAAGTCACTGCATTGCTCTACATTTTCATCATGTAGTAAATCCAGAGTGATTAAAGCACGTGATGGTACATGGAAAACTCAAGCTCCAAACTAACCTGTGCTAAGTCGACTTCATTTAACATCACGAGGGAAGTACAACCATAGTCGTACACTAATCTCCAGAAATCTTTCACAGTGTTTGGTAAAGGATGTTGTGTGACAATAAAAGCTGCTGGCTGCCTGTAGCTCTGTAAAGGCAAAAAATGTTATTAGTACCGATATGGGAAGCAAGTACTTAACTTCTCCTGAAATACTGCAACAGAAAAAAACATAAAAGTAGAACAAAGCTGTGACATCAATTACTCCATATTTCACCAAAGATGTAAAAGTTAAAAATATATCATCTCTGATAAGAACAAAGAGGTTACTCTGCTCAGGTCTGCCTTCTGCTTGGTTACAGAACAAGCCCTGTTTTTACACTCAGATATGCTCTAGGCACTGAAGATGTTCTTCGTGGCTCTATGGAGTTGAGGCTCCAGCAGCTCTGCTCTAAGCACTGTGCCCAGCAGCCAAGCAGGAAACCTTCACCCCCTGATGCAGAGAGGGGTGCAGAGGTCTCAGAGGATCACCCTATCCACAGCAGGTTAAACATGGACTCTGGGACCGAACCAGGGACTAACTCAATCCCAAACTCTGTTTCACAGTGCACAGCCACAGGGACAGCCACAGAACTGACTTTCAGGACCACTGGGGCCCATTTCCAGCAGAAAGCATAAGCTGAACAGCAAAATACTATTTCCTGCCATGACCGCAGGTTCCATTTTCTATATGCTGTGTTATACACAACTGCAAATAGGGATTTCCAGCCTTGCACAGTAACTGAGATTCAACTAACAGCTAAGGGGCTGTTTTCCTGCTGCAGATGTATTACAAGCAGCAAGCAGAAGAGGAGAGATTAGAAGTTTTTTGCAGGCGGTTTGTAACCATCCATGGAAATGTAAATTAACCCAGGGGAAAGACCTGGTAGGGTAGATAAACCACTTTTGCTATGGAAGCTTGCTTATTTGAAGATTGATCTAAGGGATCTTTATGTGCACTGTATCGACATAGCCTCCAATAACTTGTTGTTAATGTCTTTAGCATCAGTACTTGTTTGACTAGAGATTAAGGAGGTTGCTGATTTTTTTAATCTAGATTTTTGTTACCTTTTCTAATGCAGAAAGGATGTTGGGGTAGTAGTAGCTCATATTCTACTTCCTACATCTGCCCAAGGACAACACAGGGACAACCAATTTTGATTCTTCCCCTGAACTTTTAAGAAATAAAACACGTCCTAGCTGATGTTTTCCTACCCCCTTTCCTCATAATTTCTATTGTTTAACAAGATAAGAGAAAGATAAGGGGTAAGTGTCTCTTTCTGTTTTGTTATTGAAAGTCCATTTTTCTTGTCCATGAGTAGTTCCTCTTCTCTGAATAAATAATTCTTAAAAGAAACAACGAGAAGAGAAGAGGAAAAAAAAAAAAAGCTTGTATTACGCAAAATTTTAACCCTTTACTTATAACCTTGTTACATGCCTTCATTGCAATATAATACCTTTTTTTCCTGCTGCTTTTTTTCCTTTTATTACTACCACTGCTGCCTTTTCTAACTTGCTTCTGATGGCCAATCTATTAATATATTGCTTGGTTCATGTCCTTACCTGCCACATGCCATTGCACACTCAGAGTTCTCCTGCCCCTGACAGCCTGTGTTGTGCTCCTTTCACCCCAAACCACACTCTGCTATGCAGCTCTGTTGGTTGGTTCATAGCACATCAATTCTTCCACGTGCTTAATGCAATTTTAACTGCAATTCTAAACAATTTTTGCTACCAGAGGCTCCATTCTGTTTACCGCTCTAATTCATCTGTTCAGCCCCGGTGACACCCTAACATATTGGTCTTACACCTGCTACTCCTCTATTTTTTTGACACAATAAGCTAGTTGTGAGATTAGGGACTGCATTTTGCTATCAGTTCATTTTCTGCACTAGCTCAGGCAGAACTCAAGGACGACTATACCAATCAGTGTTGATGATTTCTGCTGCTATTTGCCATTTTATTTCAGCATCTCTCCTTGACATGGCAGTTTCTGACAGCATTTCATTTTTGAGGAAGGGGAGATGCTCCTGGAAATCAGGCCACTTATTTAAGTATTTACTGTAAAAGTGGCTTTAGGGGCCTAACTTTGGAAATGCTAATGGGAGGCACAGGCAGGTATCTGGCAGCACATGAACTGCTTTATCGATCAGACACGTACAAGCAGGTTCAACTGCATTTTTCCCATTAATTCACCTTTTCCCCTGACAGTACTTCTGTCACTCAGACTTCAACTTTAAAGAGCTGCAACTCAAAATATAAACAACAAAACCCCCAGCCCTATACTCTATACCCAAACATGCCAAGAACATAATTTTTTTTCTTCCTCTGTTGCTTCTGCCTCAACATAGAAAGACTTTTTTACAAAATAGCGATAGTAACCTCATGCTCAGATAGATAACATTTACTTCTTAACAAACAGCAGATTTTTGAGATCCTGCTGAGATTTGAGATTTGGAGGTCTGGAGACTAGAGCTTTATATAATGCTGTTAAAAAGGTGAGATTTCCAGTGGGTCCCACAAGGATGCCAAAGACTAAAGATAACAAACCTTCTGAACAAAAAACACAAGCTGGTGGGGTTTCTTACCCTTTCCCCCCCACCCTTCTTCATAAGGACTGTTTTACTGGGCACTGCAGTAACAAAGAATCACCCTTTCTTAAAGCAGCAAGTGCTCTCTCTCACATTACAGAGCTTTCCACAGCACGCTATGCAGACAAAGAAGGTAGTCTCTTACGTCCATAAGAGCAGCATTGATGTAGTTGCTGCTCTCCCCATCAATAGTAATTAAGAAAGGCAGACATCTGTCAGGTGGCAGCATATCCATGAAGCGGTTCTTGTCGTGGTTCCTTGGCAAGCAGGCAATGCTGCAGTCCTCCGCCTGCAGGCGAGGGGTCACAGAATTCAGGGTCTAAGGGAAAGAGGATGCTTGTTTCAGCACGCTGAGCTAACACACATTGGACTCGAGAGTCCCCAGTTTTACTGTAAAATATTGCAATATGAGAAAACATGAGGCATTAGCAAGAAGACATTAGCAAATGCAAGCTCCTATCTGTTTGTTGGACATGCTGGGGCTTTGTAAGGGGGGTTAAGCCGCAGGTATTAAAGGCACTCCATGTACCACTGAACACATTCCGCACGACACCATCCCTTCCAAAAGGAATAGAACAAAGAGGATCCTTTGGAGCCCTAAAGCTATGCCTTTGCTGTGCAAATGCAAGCCAAAACTCTCTCTGGCTCCTACTCACTGGTCTTTATTTCAGACAGATATTTACTGCAATTTTATTAAAAGGAGGATATTCTGTATTTAAAACAATTTTGCAAAGCACATAAACATGGGTGCTTTATTTTCTGACAAAATGTTAGGGGCCAAGTGCTATAAAAGTGATATGAAAAACCTTCTCCTTAAAATAAATTAAATGTATCTAGAGGCAAAAAAATTGTTGTCACATCAAGAGTTAGTAGGAACTGTGAATACCTGAAACTCATCTTTGAGATGTGAAGAGTTTGTCTGAGAGTCTATTCTAATCATATCAAAATAAGCAGCTTTGAATTCACAGACAGGAATGGCAGTTTCTCCACACAGGCAAGCTTCTAGAATGGCATCGTGAATAAAGATGTACTGCTCCTGTCAAATTAGGAAAAGAAACAAAAATTGTTGCCATTTAAAACCAACAGATTTTTCTTTCTTTTAGGATAAACAGGCCTACTGCACACTCTTAAACTCATTCAAAGTACTGTCCATCAATACATTAAATAATGCTTTAATACAATCTTGTTCTTATTGGAGTGCAGTGAACAAGGTTGTTTTCTTCAGGACCAATTTAAATTCAGTAAAACTTAACGGAACAGGGGTAGTAATTCATTTAACAGGAGATTTTCAGTTTTCTTGCAGTGCTTGTGGGTTTCTGCGCATATGCCAAAGACTTGTTGGCTTTACCATTTTTTTTAATAGCTTTCAATCTTCTGATGTTAGCAGAAAGTGTAAATTGCTTCAAGTACTACTAGTGTGATTAGCCAGTATTTGGCACGCTGCATTCTCCTTATGCATGTGCAAGCTAGTGCATCAGTTGTCTCATACTTGGCTCTAGGCCAGTAATAAATTCCAGTGTGTTCCAACGGAAGCACCATTTCTTCCTATTTTTTGTCGACTTGCCTTGAGACAGCCTGGGTCCTAGATAACTGCATTACTATTTCAGCTAGGCCTCCTGTCAATTTTTTACACAAAATGCCCATTATATTTACTCACCCTGAGAGTAATAGATGTAAACTATGTCTAGAGCTGTGCCAGCCTCACGTAGCTATTGTGAATACCAATGAGGTTCTTAAGAGAAAAAAATTTAACATGTGTCTGGAAAAACAGCACATGTCCAGGGATCACAGTCATCTTCTGGCTCTACAGCCTGTGTGCCTTACCCACACAGCTGTGGAGCTATTGGCACCACTGTTGACTATGTGATCATCACAAGAACTTGATGCAATGACAGCTTTATTTTGCTGTGCAAGTATGAACCTCTGAGAGAACGTGAGAGGTAAGAGGCAAAAGGCAGAGAAAGGAATAATAGTAGATGTGTAAATTCACACGTAAGCGCAGATAAAACGGGGAGGGTTAAAGCAGTCACACTGAAACGCTCCACCCCATGCACTTGCCAAAGGTTATAGCCCTGTAGCAGGAGTAGTTGACCAGGAACATCTATTGTTCAACTGCCATTGGTTGCAGCATGGAATAAAAGCTGCACCAAATTATACTGATATGTTCGGCTGCCAGCTGCAGAGATTTCCACGTGGTCACAGGTGAAATAACATTTCGGGTACATGTCACTGTGGAGGGCAGGAGAGAGAAGTGGTGAACCACTTCAGGTAATCTGCCAACATAAACCAGTAACCTGTGTTTCTTTGGAAGCTCAGTGGTACTCTGGTGGCAGAATGGGAACTATTAGAACATCATTCCAAAGGCAATGGTTTTGTTGTGAAGCTGCTGAAGGCATGTTGAATGACCAAGAGTAAAAATATGGAAAAAGATTCACAGCAAGGTTAATAAAACAAACAAAAACAGAATTGAAAAGAGAATGTGAAATGGACATAAAGCTCACAAGTCAATTTATAACATGTTTGGAGATTGTCCAAAACAAGTGGCAGCCTGCTGAAATTCCACCTTTGGGATCCTGGGATTGCTGATACCGTAGCTGGGAAGAGACATCCCAGACTGGCCTAATGTAAAGTCTTCCCTGAAAAAATCCTCCTTTCTTTCCTTTTTGTCACCAAGTTAGTTGGGCATTTATTTCTGTGAAGACTACAAGAGTTGGCAGGTTTGTTGCACCACTCTGGTTCTGGGAGCTTTTACACTGAGCCACGGTCCCCAGCGGAGATATCCCCTTGACAGGGCCACTGCCTGCTCTTTTCAGAGTCCCAGTGAAATTCTGACCTAGAATGTTTCAAAAAGCATCAGGTGCCTCAAAGGCAAACTGCTGTACCTCAGTTTGTACCATGTTGATGCGCCGGGACCGTAAAGCTTTGACACAGTTGTAGATATCTACTACACCTTCTCTTTCTGCCATATCTAACATGATATCGATCACGATGTAACAACCTGTCCGTCCAGCACCAGCACTAAAAAGAATCAGTAAATACGGTTAGGAATAGCCCCAGAAAAACATCTACAAACTTTATAACCATTATTGAGAGCATTTTTATAAGGTCATTCACTTTTTCATCACAGCCACTACCTAATTTTTATCTTCTCTCCTTCTCATCATAATGTCCTTTAAATCTTTTGATGTGTTCAAAACAACATTTTCCCATCACATTTGATCCACCAAGTAACAGAAAAAAAAAGAAGTTTATTCCTTTGATCACCCAAATCAATACTTAAATTAAAAAAAAGTTAGTTTAACCAAAATCTGAAGAATGATTAAACTTATGCACTTCAGAATACTATAGATCTTGTTTTTCTTTAATAACACTAAGAATGATTTTTAAGTGATCTATTACAATAAAAAACTCAAATGTATGTTTTACCAGCCAAGTTCCAAGCTAGTTCAGACAGCACATTTAACAATATCCAGAAGATTCACTCATGATTTATTTCGGCTTTACATAAAGCTATGTACAGTTTCTCCACAGTGAATTATTAAAATCTGTAAATCCTGAGTAACTTTATCTACAAAATGTAATTAAACATTTGAATAAAATATTTAAATAAATTAAAACATTCGTAGAAAGCAAATTCTATTAGCCAAAGGACTATGTCCCAACAACATAACCTTGCAAAATCTGCACAGGAGAAACATTCTGTATTTGTTGCCACTAACCTCATTCCATCTTTCTTCATCTACTTGCCTACTTTGCTTTAAATTAATAATCTGTTCAGACATTATATGCAACACCAAGCTATCAAAGCAGATGTATCTACACTCATTCTTGAACGCGGTCACAAAATTGTTGAAGGCCACCTAAAATGATAGCCTGGAGTATCACGATTTAGCTGGTGCAGCTGTTGCAGGAAAAAGAAAATCTCAGACTATTCTATTCAGGAAAAGTGTACCAGAATCTGGTTATTTTCAAACATTGCTGTAGACAGCCAAATCCTACTGCAGTGTGAATTAGGCAATTCAAAAAGGGAACAACAAAAACAGAGAACTTCAAAATGATGGATGCTTCACAAGAGACTACTGCAAATAATCATATAAACAGTTGTGAAAAATATCAATCTACTCCTTCCGTACACACCTGCAATGGACAACAATAGGCCCTGCACTAGGAGGGTTAGATAATTTGACTCTTCGTATAAAGGAAAGCAGGCCTGTGGCATTGTAAGGAACTCCATGATCTGGCCAGCCAGTGAAATGAAACTGTTTAACTTCACGGATTTCATTGTAGCCCCTCTGTAAAAGGCAAAAAAACCCAAAGGTTATGAAATGCCAAGTATTTCATAGACTATCTGACTCAAATAATGATCACACATACTGATAGAATCTACATGCAGTTTTCATCATTTCACCAATTATTTAAAGCAAAGACCCATAGGAAGCTTAGAGATGTCATTGGCTTATTTTAATTTTGAAGTTTGTAATATTTACTTTAGACATTAGGTATGCTAGTTTTGCTGCACTGAAGATTTTTTTTTGCAATAGACTTCAATGCATTTCACATTGATTTTCAGAAGTTTTGCTAACTAGGACAAGGGCCTGCTACATTTAAAGGCAAGTGTAATAATTTAGCATAAGACCACAACTGTATCACATAGAGTATTCACAGAATTCATCCTTTGATTGAGATTGACTCAGCAGCGGTCAGGACAGAGTGCGTAGGGATGAACAGCAGGCATGACTCATAATCTGGTACTTGAGTTTAGCTCAGAAGTGTGGCTGTGGAGAAGAGGTGACTGTCAGAGAGGGGACGGCAGCAGTCAACATTTCTGGGGAAATTTAAAGTCCCACAGTGAGACGCATGCTTCGGTAGCGCTGACGCAATGCATAAGTCCCATGGTAAGGTAAGGCTGCCTACACTGTGGCCCTGCTAACAGGCCAAAGGGATTTGGTATTCCACAGAAACATCAGCATAGCCTCTTTCACCTTCCTTGCTGCCAGGAAACAGTATTTTGCTAAGCCCTTTCAAAATGTGCTCACCCTTCCCAGAGTGAAGGTCCTGACAACGTATTCCGCAAGGGGCTCCATCTCTACACAAGTCACTTTGAAGTCCCCGTAAACTTCAGTGTCGTCAGGCCAGTACTTGTAACACTTGACCTAAATAAAAAATGGGTATGATTTTACACCAAGGGAAAAGAAAAGCTTGAGGATACAGCACTGCATGTACTGCATTACAGCTCATTTATTTCCAAAATGTCCATGCATTCATGTGGCTTGTCATGGCTAGTGGCTGTTATGTCAAGTTAAGCACTAGCTACAAGGAGTTTCCACTGCTTTACACAGCTGTACTTAGGTGCTAAATTCACTTCTAAATGAGCATTTGTATTTTCTTTAGTGCTGAGCTATGGAATATATTTCCACTTATGCTAAACTGTGATGCATTTTGTACCTATAATCAAACTGCTGCAAGTAATCCAAGATACTTTCTAGACCTCCCTGAGGTATGTGTTACTGCTAAACTGTAAATAATTTGCTGATTTCTAGCCACTGATATAGAAGCACACTTGCTCCACTACTCTTCTCATTTGAGTGACAATATACAAATCAAATCTGCTGAAATATGATTTTTTGGATTCAGACAATTTTCCACTACTCATGAAAGCAACAGATCATCAGTTTTCAGAAGTTTCTTTTAGACAATATGAAACTGCAACATTGCCTGGACTCCTCCCCCTTGCCCTGTCAGCATGCAGGGCTGTCCTTCATAAGACCCTTCTACATTCTGCTGAGTCTGCAGTTTTTTTTTTTCTTTAAACTTGCAGCATTAAAAGAAAAACAAACCCAAAAACTTACTCTTCCAACTTCCACTAAATTTGTGACCATCACAACACAAGCTGACTGCTCCTGCCATATCATTCTCCAAAAGTCATACACAGTCTCGTGAACTGGACCTGTAAGAAAAAGTTCTAGGTAATATTCTGCAAAAAAATAACGAAGTGAATGCTAAAAATAAAGTCAAGTATGTTTAAGAGCTGATGCATGTGAGCACACTTGCTCAGAGAAGAAAGCATTGTGAAACCACACCATCATACCATTGTGCCAGTTTCCAGATTATAAATTGTTGCTTCTAACCAGTGCTGAATATTCTCAATTTATCTGAATTACCACTCGAAAGAAATTAATGGCAGGTGTTTCATGTAGTAAAATGGCAGAAGTTGCTTGAGAACTGCAAGGACACAGCAATGTGTGACTGCATCTGTAGTCACACTTCCAGTTTTGCTTTACATTTGTTAAATATAATGTGTTGAGAGTGAGTTTCTTTAGATGCTCACCAAGGAGATGCCCATGCCAGAGCGAAGTGTCAGGCAGGAGGGCTGCTGGTACAGACACTGTGCACTTACTATCCAGTTCCTGGCAAAGCATGGAAGCACAAGTAGGCACTGAGCCAGGAACTTCCCACTGAAGTGCATTTAAACTAACTTAACTACTTTTCTGTGAGGCAAATGAGAAGCACATGTTTCAGCTTTGCCTCCTGCTCTGCTGCAGAGATGTTCAGTTGAGTGACAGAGTCCTTTACCCTGTTACGATAATCTCCAAAACAGCTCCTTTACCACCATGCCAGTACCAGCAGTACTATAAATATTACTGTATATAACAGACATAGAATCACAGAATTATCTGGAAAAGTCCTTTAACATCATCAAGTCCCACTGTAAACCTAACACTGCCAAGCACAGCACCAAACCTAAGTGCCACATTTGAAGACTCAAACATATTCCTTCATATGCTAGACCAAAGGCTGCACACAAAAGCAGCAATATTTTTTTCTCTCCTTTAAACACTGTTATGTGCAATGATTTGCAGAGTAAAACAGATATAAAATACAAATGTAAACTTAATTCCATATAGAAACCTATTTAGGCAGCACTCACACAAAAATGGAAAACAGATGTGGACAAAACTTTGAGCATCCTGCTTTAAAATAAGTCTTTACTTCGACTTTCCTGTGTGCACCTACAATCAACTGAGAGACAAATAACAGGATATTTCCAGACAGCTGATTATGCTCACAGATCAAATAATGGCACACCTAAATCTAATTATTTTTACCTTAAATCATAACCTCTGATATTTCAATGCAATGTTAGATTAATCTATTTGGTTTTCCTCATTGTGAGGAGTTTTATCAGAAACAAAAACTGAAAAATTTCCATAGAAATTCAGGGTTTTTTCTCTAGCACCTCTTTTTATTAGTATGGTGTTTTATGATAAAGATTTCCCTCACTCCTTTGTACAAAGAGTCTTTGTCCTCTGGCCTCACTTTACCCAGATTTTCTGAGAGAGTTTAATTCATCATTATTATCTTCACTGAATCCTGGACTAAGTCACAGACAGTACAATAAAATATTGTAATATGGAAAGAAAAATGCCTCAAGGCAGGTTGAAACTGTTCTCTTTTCTGTCCATGTCTCTTTTCTCTATTCGTCTTCATAATTGGAAATCATGGTAGTAGGTTCTGACTTTATCAGCTAAATTTATCACTGACAGATTTGCTCAATAGGTAATTAACATGATAAATTAGTGCAATTTTTGAATTTATTCACATTCCACCTGAACATGCCACATTAATTTACCATAACACAAGATGACAACTCACAATACTGGGTATGCTTGATTTTCATCTACTTATTTTACCAAAACACTGCAGAACACTACAGAGAACACTTGTTTGATTTGATTAAAGCTGGCAGATCCTTACCTTGGGTTGCAATGTAGTGACTTGGTCTCTGATATCCCTAAAACAGCAATATAAGTTGGTTTGAGTACCATATTACTAACAGCGAGTGGAAAATAAAAGCATAAGGATGCTACAGAAACCTTATCTCTAGACAACATTTTCAGAACAAACCAATATTTAAGAGCAGCATGAAGCTCAAAACCTAAAAAAACAGTTAATATTGAAAAGGTTTGAATGACAACAGATAAAATGAAAATAAGAACATCTGATTTGAACAGACATTGTAGTGTACCAGGAAGGAGTACTCTAGATTGGTCCCTTGCACATAAAATTGAGTCCTCTATTGACATTATTTCCCTAGCTGGATACATTGGGGCTTTTATTTAAAATTTATTAAAAAATCTCTGCCACCATACGATCTCACAGTTGATCTGTGTTCCGAACTTAGCCAATATGAAAAAATACACACCTTTTGTCATCTTCTCTACAGAGAATCACTGTAAGGCACAAAGAGGTATGTGCCCCAGCCCTAACTGAGGGGGACAGACACACTGGTGTGTGCACAGAGTCAAGGTCCTACTGCAGCGAAATTTTCTGCTCGACTACACAAAGTGTGCATCAGTTATAGTGGGCATGATACACACAAGTATATACACAGTCTTACACATATATATATATATATATATATGTATAGGTAAATAGATAACCCTACACATCTAAGCCTTTGCAGATAGCTGGATCTATGACAATGCTATCAGCACTATACAGCACTAATTGTCCACATAAAAACTACAAGACAAAGAGCTACTGCTCTTAAGGAAATAATTCAGAGTATATTTTGACCAGTGCCAGCAATTTAGCTACAAAGAGGAAGGAAAATTTAGTGTTGCTGGTGAGAAAACAATACGGAATTTCACAATGTGCAAAAGTTAATAACTCCAATTATTCTCTAGGTTAAGTTTAATTAGGCCACTTGCTGGAAGTATTGCATTACAGGGGAGTACAAGCCCTTGGATTCCTGGTATTCACATGATGCTACGAAAGTGAACAATTTAAAGTCAAGGAGTTTATATTCTTTTTCCACAGACTGCTTCATTATCCCATCCAGAGTGAGAACAACTTCCTCTGGGGCTTGTGAAAAAACTTTTGAATATCTTACTCTTGGCTTTACAAGAGACCAAAATTGCATCAAACGACGAAAGAATTTCTCCTGAAGTCCTTAATATCAAGCCACAGCTTCAAATTATGGAAGCTGTGGCTTAAACCTGTGCTACACGAGTTTACACTCAGTAATGCTTGCGAGAAGAAGATAAAAGTGTCACTTAAAAATTGTAAAGTGCCAGTTTTAACTTGTAGCTTTCTTGTCTGTTTTTAATGAGATTAATTTCACTCCTAAATAAGAAAATCAATATCCTCAGGGAATTATTAAAAATCTGAGGCAGTTTTCTTGTTTAAGGCCCCAGGCAAAATATCACAGGCCTGTCATTTCACAGAGATTGCCATGTTAAAATATCCAAATAAAAAGACAGAAATATATCTGGAGTGAAATCTTTATATTCTGGAAAGTGAAAAGGGTCTTAAATAACTTATCAACTAAAAGTGCTCAGGAAAAACTACTAAGGTGCAATTAGAAAGAAAAGCAATCAAAGCCATATATTTTAAAAACACTTGTCATAACTACTCCACTACCTTTCCCACTGCTTTGGAATTAATTTGAATACAACAACTTGTTTATTCTTAAGGTGTTAGTTAGAGAAAAGTCATATTGTGTTAATCAAAATGCCTGGCAAAATTTGGATCAGTTTTTAAAATTTATTAACTAATTTTTATTCTGATTAAAGTATGGAATTTCAAACTTTGGAGATTTCTTGCAGAAGTGAGGAAATTTCTGTGTTAATATATATATATGTGTTTGTGTATATACTTTGTAATACCTAAATTAGCACCTTAAAACAAATGCCAGCTAAATACTGCTTGTCTAAAACATTGTTAAAAACTAACAAAAAGAACCCCCTCCAACCTACAAATGTCATCATCTTTTTTTTTTGCCAAACATATATTACGACTACTCCACAGGTATATTTTCAAACAACTACAGTGCAGCATACTATCTAGCTTCTTACATATACATGGGAAGGGGAAAAGAAAAGCTAGTGGCCAAAATCACCACTAAAAAATGGGAACAGGAAGCTCTCTTTAACAGATAGGCTCACCTGAGTTACCTAACATCCAATAATTTTCAGAGCTAAGCTAAAAGACTAAATTATCTTTTCCAAACAGGTACAAAAAATATTCACACAAAAAAGAAATTTTTTAAAGGAACAGATGAGATAGATGAGGCATGCATAGTTATCAACTGATAAAAATAGAAGAGGAAAGTAATTAATAACAATATCTATATTAAATATTTACAATAGGATGCTGTTATTCACATATAGTGGTACTTACATCCCTGTACAGCCAAATCTACAGCCCAAACCAAAGTCAGATGTGAAAGAAAGCACAACAATGTCAGTGAGTACTAGGACGTAGAACAAGGAAAGTGTACATTTGTTCTTAATAAAAGAAAGCTTTCAATAATTTTGTAGCATAACATGCAATAATTTCACATAGAGAAGCTGGCAAATTGAGAGGGAGAAAGCTGTGCATTCCACTCACATCTATGTAGTTGGCATTAATGTAATCTGAAGATGGATCATCTTCAACAGGTTGCAAAATCACCCTGGAGTGGTCATCTGTAAAAACCAAGTGGTTACGGAGCCTTTTTGAAGTGTGATTTTTAAGATATAAACGGTAAGTCATCTAGAAAACCAAAACCAGCTGGCATAAGCGCCTCACAACTTACAATCCTTAAATATGAAGTGTTTACACAGAATTACAAAGAACCATTTTGTCTGAGGTCTGCAATTACTTCAAAAAACATTCACTACATTTCATTAAGTGCAGCTGAAAGGTATTGGCACTGTTACATGTGGTTAAAAAGACACAAAGAAACCAGGTTACTTGCTCAAAGCCCCTTTCAACATCAGCTCCACTGCTGGTAGTCTAGAAAACCAAAAATGCTGATTACTGTTTCCTCACTTCCAACCCAAGCCTGCTCAAGATCATGTTGAGACATTAAAGAAATCAAGACAAAGGAGTTAGCAATGCACTTGGGATTTGATGAAGAGGTAACTCTACCCATTCAGGGACTTCTCCGGCACCGTGATTCCTGCGTGTTCAATTGCATGGGTAAAACAATACAAATTGCAAATAAACAGAATCAACATCCAGCGTGTTGCTGATATATGCTTACCACAGCTTGCATAACAGAGATGCAAATGCGAAATTCAGCCTGAGTTATAAAAGGAAGAAAGTTGAACTGTAAAGAACAGCAGCAACAACAACAACAAAAAAGCTGAAAAAGGCACTGTCCTGCTTCTCCGCTGCAGTTATTAAGCAGCTGTGCTACCAGAAACTTGCAAAGGAAGAGAGAGCACAGCCTGAGTAACACACAAGTAGAGCTATCGCTCAAACCGAGGACACTGATACTCACATGCTATAATGTTTCCATAGCGGTTCTTTGTTCTGTTTTGATCCTTCTTAGCGACATCCCAAGAAGCTGACTGCCCCTCAAAGAAACTCTATAAATAAAAATGTTCCGAAAGAAAACATTCTGACCATTAATTTATCTCCAAAAATAACACTTTAAAAGAACTGCCCCACCATAAAGTAAGTTCAGCTTTGCTCGCCTGCCCCGGTCACCCAGGCAGTACCACGGCACAGAAATATCTAGAGAAGAAGGGAGCCTCTCTCCCTCTGACTGCTACCGGTAAATGGGCAACTCACTGAGGAACTCCAGAGGGATTTCAAATCCTGTAATTGCCGGAAGGCTACACTTGCTTATACATCCTTGCTATGGAGGAATGACAGTAAACTGAGAAAGCACAGAGAGACTGATCACTCTTCTTACAAAACAGCGTAAAATACAGCCTGTTTACTACAGCATTGCATTGCTTTCCACATATTACTTAGTAAAACATCCTTCCTTCCTACAGAGCCGTCAGGAACTCTCCTCTGCCAACATTCATTGTTCTTGTTGCCTTTCCTCATATCCCTCCCTCTAGCCACTAGCAAAATTATTCTACATTTTTGAACTCTTAAGAGTTTGATCTCTCAGTATTGATAGAAGCAGCTTTTATTTCTCCTTGGCTTTCTCTTCATTGCCCGTAGATATTTTACAGCTGTTGTAGGTCTATGCTATTCCTTCCTTCCAGATGTTCTCTTATCCTGGGTAAGTTATCTCCAGAAAACACACAGTAGCCATGGAATCAGAACTTTAATGCACAGTCAGAAGCCCAAAGCAGGGAATAGATGTCATGCATAGCGACAGAAGAAGCAGCAAACAGGAAAACACCTGATATGGCGTCAGGGACCACCCTCCCCCCAGCAGTGGCTGACACTTGGGCTTAGCCTTGAAGTTAGGCAGAGCATAACAAAGCATGTTTAAGTAAAAGAGAGGAAAAGAGCATAATATTCTTTTAAAAACCACACATTTATTTATTCCAGTTCTTTTGTTTACAGTAGAGACAGCTGCAGAAAGGAGAGAAGGTTGAAAACTGTGTCAGAAGAGATTACTTACTCAGAGAAAACTCATTGTAAACCTAGCTGTATTGTGAGCAACCTTGGCAGTCCCATTCCCATCTTTACTGTGTGTCCTGCCTGATATCCTAAACCCAAGAATCACAACAGATTCAGAGATCAGAAGTGAAATGAATCTGTACTCATCCTCTACCTCCAGTGCTGGGAATTTCTTGCTTCCATTTTAACATTAGAGCTGTAAGTAGACATGCTCAGGCAGGTTTAATTAGAACTTCAAGACGTTACTACCCTCATCATATCTTTACTGCTTCTCAGATGGAGTTAAGTCCCAGTATTTCCCTACTGAGATGCTAAAATAAATCAGGAGAGTGGTTCCAGTTGATGTTTCTTGCAAAACCAGGCAGGTTAAATTCTTTACTTTAACCTGATCCAGGAGATCTGCACTAAAAATAGCTCACATAACTAATTACATCATTTCCACTAAAGAGCAGCAACAAAAGAGTGGCAACTTCTTACAATACGTCAAAAAGATTCTTTTTATCCCCTAGGGAACACACAGGGATTTTCTACCAGGCAGTTGTAAAGGCTCAAACCACTGGACTCCATCTACTATTTCACTTTTGGCTTACATGTATAATAATCTTACGCCTGTTAATCTGTTTTTCACTTAAACACATGACATTTAGTTTGATCCTTTTGCAATACAATGCAAACAAAAAGCTGCCAATTTCAGAGGGATTTTTCCTAGCAAAGCCCCACCACTGGAGATCTCACCTCATACTCCTCTTTAAATCCATAGCTGTCAGAGGTCTTCATTAGGTTAATATGCTGCAGGAGATCAGCCACCCTGATGGCAGGGTGCAGCTGCCCAGTCTGGTATGGAGATTCTGTGCCTTCGCAGAGATAACGAGGGACATCCAGGAGTCGGCTGGACTCTGCTGTCGCACTGTGATTTTCATCTGTATTCACAAGAAATCAGTGCATTATGTACCCACAGAACAGCAGCACCTGCTGCTATACATATCAACATCTATTTTGAACCTTTTCCTTCAAAAACATCTCTAATTTCTGAGAATGCAAAGCACTTACTCTCCAGCACATAAATACGGTGAAGTACATAAAAGAATTTAACAGCAAACACATACGAAAGTTTGCAGTCCTTCATCCAGCAATAAAGATGTCTGAGAAGTATTTTATTTGAAGCTACAAAACTTTATGACATTAATGTACTTGGAAACTCCAGACTCTATCAACCAAAGTAACTTTTTAAGGGCTAATACATATCAATAGTAATATTACACCTTAAACAATAAATTAGAATAATTCCATAGTGGTATCAGCACATAATTTGTCTAAAGCCAACAAAGAGTGAATTGAGAACCCAGTGAAAAAGAGAAGCAATTATGCCACCACTTCAGAACACCACCTCCACTTAGGAAGATGAATCAGCACTTCAGAGTGGTCATTTTAACTCAGGTCTTTTAGTAGAAAAATGAAACTTGAGTTGAGTATGCTGATTTCAGTCACAATTTTTGCCCTGTATAAGCAAAGAAGTTTCTTCTAATGTTTTGTGCTACACCAGTTCTCATATCAAAACCAAATGTCAAAGCTGCATGAGGTGATCACACTTTATCAATCCCTTCTGTGAAATAGTAATTTTATTCACATTAGTAATTATCAGATCAAATGAATTTGCAGAGGAAGAAAAATTCTAATCTAAGTAGCTACTGAATTGAGAAGTGGGTAGTCAACCTCTCTTAAAACTTCTTTGAAATCTGTTTACTATTTTCCTTGCAAAGGATCCAGATTAGGAGGCAAAACACTAGGAAAAAAATTAACGCCTCAAGGGTTGGATTTTGTACAATTACACCAAAATGTAAACACTATTAATGCCTTCTGAAATTAAATCTCCTGAGAAACCCGACTCTTTGAACTGTCACCCGAGTTGCTAATTTCAGTACATTTATGCCTCACTAACCTGCCTAACAACATGAGTGACATGCAGCAGTCACTTTTTATTGTAGTGTTACCCATACTAAATCACACACATTTCAAACCACCTCAGGATTTGTAGTTCTCCCCATTCCTCACAGAATACTTACCAGTAATAGGCACTTTAACCCATTGAAGCAGCAAAAAACAATGAGTGAACAGAACATGAGAAATTTATTTCAGGACTATATTAGAAAATGGCTAAAAGAAAGTGACATTCAAAGTTGTTAAATCTTCACAGTAGGCAACAATGAAAGCCATTTAAAAAATATAAGAGCCACATTATTATACTATCAGTGTAATAATAGGGACTTGGGAAAAGCAAAATTGTCATACTTACTTAGTGCTAATGTACACAGAATGGAGAGCAGCATTAATAACTTATACATGAAGAAAAACAAAACTAGTGTAGCTACAAAGTAATAAGAGTTTCATATAAAAGAAAGTGTTCTATGATTTAGAGCCCATAAAAAATTCCTCTTCTCTAAATAAGGCAGAATAGAACTGTTTTGTCATGCTGGGCCAAGCAAAGGCTATATGAAAATTGAGTAGGCCAAATGATGCAGTTCCAAAGGGACAAGGTTACAGGTACCCAGCCTCTACTACATGGTGTGCCCAAAAGCTTGTACACTTCTCTCCACTATTTCAGTCCACTCAATGAAAAAATATTACCTCTTCCAGCTATCAATGGTTTGCTTATATGAGGAGCTTATCATGCCCAGAGTAGCATTACCAGTAGACGGAAAAGCAGACAGGAACTATTAAGCTGTTTTTCAGTTAATTCCTTGCCCTTGGTATTCACAGCTGTCTGTGTCTGCCGCAGCAGAAAATACCATGGCACTGAGTGGGAAGGTGTCACGAGCACTTCACAAGCACAGGATCAGATTTCAAAGGTATCTTAGTTATCTGGGAGACAACGCGAAAATCGACAAGGTGAATTGAAAGGTGAATGCAACGATAGCGTGTGTTGGAAAGGGAAGTCAAATATATAACTACAGAATGGAGTAATGGACTGGAAAATGATAACTGTGATTTCAACAGGTAACTCAATGCAAGTCAGCAACACGAACACAATAAAAAGGAGAAAATACAGTTCAGTTAGCAGAAGCAGTAAAAGTGGGGCATGGGGGTACCCATTCCACTCAGCTCAGCATTAAGACTTCTTCCAAGAACTGTACCTAATTTGGGGCACTGCAATTTAAAATGCAACCTATGAGTTGGAAAGTTGGAAAGCATTCAGAGGAAAATAATGACAACAAATTTAGAAAACATCAGCTACAAGATGATGAGTGAAAGAACGGGGTTAAACTCAACTAAAAGAGAAATAATTGAGGACACATGAGCCTTTCAATGTGTAAAAGACTGTTTTGAAAGGACAGAAATGTGCCAGTTTTCCATATTTCCTATGGGTCTCTCTAAAGGAAATGGCTCAATCCACAGCAATGAAGATTTAGTCTAGATTAGCCTAGTTAGGAAAAACTAGGGGTGAGCATTAATAATATTTTGTAGTAACACCCAGTCAGTAGTAGTTAATACTCAGAAAATTGACTTTTGGGTCCCAAATACTACTAATATGAATTGGAATTTATTTTTACTAAGGACGACTGAGGCACTGGAACATTCCACTGCAAGAGCAAAATTCTGTTCCCTACAAATTTTTAGAACATAATGAGACAATTTCCAGAAAGAATCTGTATTATATGTATAATGTCCCTCCTCAAAACAGAGAAGGGATTTAACTGCCCCCAGGTCCCTTTAAGCTTTATTTCTAGGAATCTAATTTTCAACTCGTCTATATTCATACCCACTTCCTGATATTTGTCTTTTATCCTAAAACAACCTCACCAACTGACTGAAACTCAATACTGCACATTGTGTTTATCCAACTGAGAACTTGGGTACAAATGATACTTTTACCTTTTTATTAAGGAAACAAAACAAAACAACTCTAAAACCTGCAGTCAGTGTTAGATGCAGCATTGATATAGGCAGCCTGTCCATTTCAAAGTATGTCCTTCTTTTTAAAGTAAGTACAAAGCTGAAAAATGTACTAGTTAATGCCAATTGAATTGTGTAATTAATATAGGTACGCAGAAATACTTGTTCAGAACATGCGAAGAAAGTTATTGTTTCCTCTTAGATATTCTGACGGTTTTTCCCATTTCTATTTTTCTTTTCATTCTTGTTACTTACAAAATTGAGCTTTGGGTGCCAAAAAATGCTAATGTAGACCTGAATTTTATTTTTAAAGATCTCTTAATAGAGCTCTAGTTTCACATGTCAGCTTATTGTAACTCAGTTTCAAAGCTCTGGGGAGAAAAATTTTAGTATTTTCCGTTTACGTATTTCCTCATTTACTCTTCAGTTAGCAGTGACTAGGAATAACTTCCTATTGAGAACATAAAATAATTTTTGTTCTAAAATTGTTGTCAGTTTAATTCTGAATTGATGAACTGAGTGTAGAACTATTTTCTGGCAACAGCATAGTTTTACATAAAACAAGCTGTTTCAACGTTCAACCATGCAAGGAGACAGAACTCATGCAGGAATGGATAATGAAGGACTAGGGTCCTCACCTAACACAGCTGTCGGCACAAGCGGATCATTGGGCACTGTAGGAAAACAAAGCCCACGAAGAAATACATTACCCTTAATTTGTGTATTTTTAAGAATAAAAACAATATACTTCAGAGTATAACCAGATGATAACTAAACTCCATTAATTTTATTACAAGAAAAAAACAGAATGAATACAGTTCCAGAAAGCATCCTGAATAAAAGAGGAATGAAAGGCAGTGATTTTGGACTTCAGAAATGTAATGATAAGAGCAAAGAGATCCTTACTGAAAGGAAATAAAGAAGACACTACATGCAATTTATATTTTGAAAGGGCTCCTCCTTCACTATTGTTTTTTCACTTCATGATAAAGGTTCACTTTCATAGAACTCACTTATTTCCTTTTAAACCCATCCTCTCATGTAATACTTGAATAGCTAATCTCCAAATAAAATGGTATTTCTATAAAGTTTTCCAGGTAATTTAAAAAAATTATATACATTTTTTACTGTTAATAGCTTTTTTAATGTGCAGTACCAAAGAGATTGCTTGTAATGAGTATAGGAAAATCACAGATACACAGATGCAGATGTCTGAATAAAATTCATAGAATTTTATCTTTCATTATCACAACTAGAACCATGCAGAGATAAATGTGCTGTTTCAGAAAGAAATGGCAGAATCCAGGATTTGCTTTTGTTCCAGTCTGGAACATAAAATTATAATGTCAATGTGTCTGCAACAGAATTGAGCTCCAGTCCTCAAACAATCTGACTGAAAGTTTGTCACATAGCAGGAAACCCTGAAAGCTTGGAAGACTCGTCTCAGCACAGACAATGATCAGGAGAAACAAATCCTCCAATACACAAAAAAAAAAAAAAAATCACATATCTAGGATGTTAGAAACCAGTCATGTCCGACTTCTTTGCCAACCAACCAGGACAGCTGTGGTGACAGGAGCTCATGGGCTCTTGGTATCACATCAGTCCATCTGAAAGGCTGCCTGAGTGCCTGGCAGCCCTGGCTCACTAATAGCCATGTAAATTCCTGATAAATTCTTAGCCTGGGATCCACCATCACAGTCCATATCAAATAGTCTCTGCAATCCTGCCTCCACAAATTTCGATGACAAGACATCAAACTTTGGAGACTTTTCAAACTGTTCCAGCCAAAACTGTGTAGGAAAATGACCAGGCTGATACTAAACTCCCATTTATAATTGGTTATGAGACACTTAAAATGTTAGCACTTTGCAGTTCGGTAAGCTTCAATAAACCAAGCAACAAATCCTCATCCAAAACCCATTTCCCTTACAACAACCAGGAAAGAGCTTAAGAGCCTTAGGGGATGTATTTTGCTCAAGCATGGTAAGCAGCGCTGGAGACGAGAAGAGACTTTGGAGTGTCATTCCCAAATGGTGGCAATTCACAAGCAGCTCAGGCTGCTCAGGTCTGTTTAAAGCCAAGCCACAAGTCCATGGAGCTGTAAGAAGCCCAGGTTCATACCACCTCCATGGCAGAATTGTATCCCTTTGTAACTTATACACTAGTTTTGAAATACTCGGTCTGCCAGAGGAGTATCTTGGTTTCGGCAAGGTATAGTGCAGATGTTGGGAGGCAAGAGTGCTGAGAGTGGCAGCTATAGCCCTTAACGGTCAGAAACCCAAACTTTTTCAAAACCAGACAGCTGGCATGTCTATAAAAAATGAATACAAATATAGAACAAATTTGCAGATATATTAACAAGCTTGTTCCTAAACTTCACAAACAGCAATGAAAATTGTCAGTGTTTCCTTCTGTTGTAACACCCTTACTGCCAAAAAAGTAGAAATTAATTTGGATCTCATATTATTATTCATTGCAGACATGGTGTTACGCAGTAATATTTAACATGCTGGCATTAAATAGCCTCATGAGGCAAAACTCAATTTCAAGTTTTAACTGAGATATTCTAGAAGTATAATACTTTCCCTAAAACAAATATCATTGCATAGTGAAAGCACATGCAAATATTTAATTAAATAATTTGCTGCATTCCAATAAGAATAACATACAAACGCCCCTACTCAAACTTTTGCTTTACCAGCATTGCTGGAAAACCCGGAGCTTAAAACAATTTTCCTTAAAAAGCAGAATTGTTTTCTGTGTTTCTGTTTTCACCTACACTCTGGAGTATCTATCACTGTCTACTTACATCTGGGGCTGAAGTTATGCGAGTCCATAAATGTGATTGACAGGGGATCCTCTGCATGCAGAGTGCTCTGGTCAGCGTAACTCCTGTCCATGGCATTCACCATGTGGGTCATCTCCTGGCGGGTGGTTCCCATGGCATCCTTGCGCTTCTTTGCAAGTTTGCTGCCCAGCCAAAAAAAAAAAGTAAACCACCTTAATATTTGATGAATGTTGATGTCTACAGTAATCATTCTGTATAATCCTGAGCGACTGAAGTTTGACTTATTTCCCTGTGCACAATTTTTTCAGCGTGTAATTGATAAAACTGTGCACCCTGCTATGAAACAATCATGGTCTTGTGTTTTCTGTACACACACAAATGCTGCAATGGAAGTGCTTACTTCTGTACCCTGGCAGTAATTTTTTTTTCCTGTGGAGTAATTACACTAATATAAACAAATTAGAGAATATAATTACATTTTAACTGAAATGACAAATACGAAGCATCTGTGCATGCAGTTTTATCAACCATCTCCATTTAAATATGTTTTGATTTTATAAATGGATAATTCATTCCACTTGCTTGCCTTGTTGGGAAAAAGAGTCATGTAACCTTCTAAATTACTTTGTTAGTCAAAAAACCTATGAAGTAACAAAAGAAGCATAATTATTCAATACATATTTATATTATGTTTTATGTATAAGGTTGTGCTGCCCATTCAGTACACAAGATATAAGAGGATACCACACTATGTTCCTGGTACTTAACTTTGGTTCTTTGAGAAACAAAACCACCCTTATCATTCTACCCTTTCATGCAGTTTGAGAACATCCCAATTTTGACATTAACAGTCTTACCCTCTGACTGTATCACAGTTAAAGACCAACGTAATCTGTACAACTAAACCCCTCAAATTAACAGCCAATGCCCTAAAAGTGCACACTTCAGAAATATCTCTCAATTCTTCTCTTTTGATAAAGAACTGGAAGTGACTTTCACTGTCTCCAGGAGTCAGATGGAAGCAGATAATATATTTTAATTATAACTTAAAGCATATATCTCAAGTAGCAGGAAGAATGCAGAGCAGCATGAGGTGCACCTTGGTTTTGCAGAAACCTGTAACATGCATTAAACTGTTCTGAAATCTCCGTTTTCAGCTGAAGTCATGACTACAATACAATAGATAGTCAACCTGCTTAGCTGGATAAATCTGATACCACATGGGAGAGACACAATCATCACTTAAGATACAGAGTTCTTGAAAATGTGTGTTTAAAATACAGCTTATCTTCATAAGCTTTCTCTGGATAGAATACCATCAAATGCTCTGGTAATTGTTTAGACAGTGTTTATCTTACATTTCTCTTGACTAAAAGGACTGCCAACTTTAAATATTCCATGCACATTTTAAGAGCAGACAAGGACAATATTAGATACTTATTACATATAAGAATTCTAGATGTTAGGAAGAAATCCTTTATTATCAAGGTGATGAGACGTTGACAGCAGCTGCCCAGAGAGGTTGTGGACTTCCCCTCCCTAGAAGTGTTCAAGGCCAGGCTGGGTGGGGCTCTGAGCAATCTGATCTGGTGGAAGGTGTTCCTGCCCACAGCAGGGGGTTTGGAACTAGATGATCTTTAGGGTCCCTTCCAACACAGATTATTCTGGGATTCAATGAAGAATATTAGTGTAAATTATCCATCCATTTACTTGTTCAGTCCTGGGAATGTTCACCAGAAAGGACCTACACTGTTCTCTAGGGCAAGAAGTACTTCATGCTTATGCATATTTAAGAAAATATTAGAGGGCTGTTTGTTAAGTTAACAGTCTTGGTTCATGATGAGGGACCATGATGTAGAATATGGATAGACAAAGCCCTACTGTGAATAAGAGATTCTTCCACCAGTCAGACTCATGTTCTTACTTTGTCAGATTTCCCTCCTCCCCCCTTCTTTTGTTCCATCTACAGATGGAATAGTTGGAAAATTACTACTCAGTAACATTCTCACTACAAAAATCCCAAAGGTGGTCTCTAAACATATCATTTTTTCATCTATCTATTTTCAAACTATTGTTTGATGGGGTTCTGTATCAGTGGTTACATGAAAAATAAAAAAAATCTGTTGGATGTCCCCCCTAAAATGCTTTATTTTATACATTTACTCCACACTTTCCTTTCAACTTAAGAGGAGCTGGTTAAAATGATACTCTGATTGAACCAATGAAGACCATAAGAACTTCCAAGAGTGAAACTGCTTGAGCTTTATAACTGGTTCCCAATACTATCAAAGCCTTCACGAAACTAGCATTTCTAGTTCAAAGTAGTTTTTCAAGTTTCAAAGCCTTTCAGATAGTCTCTATACACTGAAGATCACCTTTTTCTAATGTCACCTTAGAAATGGAACAAAAAGACTATTGCATCTCATATCTCGATGATATTAAGCTTTTCTTTGAAGTATCACTTTGTAACAAAACCTGCTAGCTATGCTAAATAAATCAACAGCTATTAAGGCTTTCACGTTATTAGCTTATTACAGTAGCTACTTTCTAATTCTTTTGCCCTGCTTCAATGCCTTAAAAGGCCTATTGTGTTGTAGCACTGCAACCCAAAGCTGCTGGGAAATGGGAGGACAGCTTTATTGTTCAACAGCTCCTGGGTCCCTTGGGGTTTGATGACTCCTTTTTCCTCTCCTTTCCTTTTCTTTTTTCCTTCCCTCACTCAGCTGAAGGCACATGCAATCTATGCTTTGTGATAGTTAAGCGAATCATTAGGTTAAAGAACTTGAGGCTGACAGAAAGTGTAAATGATCCTCATTATCTGCTAAAGGATTCAGTTGGATGAATCTGCTCAGGTGGGTGTTACAGTGGTTGGAGGGGAAAGGTGCTCCATCATACGATGAAACTGTGTGGTTAATTATCTTGAGTAGAAGTAATTGTTATTTAACAAGGAAATTATAATTTCTTACAATAAATCAGAGAATGGCAGCTAGCTAAACCAGCTTATCTTTTTTCTTTATTTAATTTTTAAGTTTGTTTAAAGAAGTCAACTAATTCTGCGGAAGAGCATCATTATCCGACACCACCAGTTCATCAAAGCACTCGAGTGCATCCTTAGAACTCCTCTGAAGTCAAGGGCTTTATGCATTTATTTAAAATGAAGGATGTGTGTAACTTCTTGCTCAATCACAGACAATATTGTCAGAGTCCTCACAAAAACTCATTTGGTCAAAAAGTATAAAAAAACTCAGTTTTGCTTCAATGAAGCAAAACTTTATAAAAACCAATGTCATAAAATAAGATCCACACTTTAAGATGTGTATGCAAAGCACCTCAAAACCCAAAGAGGCAGACCATAAACTATTTATAAAAGTTTGGCATCTGCCTACAGCCTGCATAGGAAAAGTGGTGCACAAGATCGCTCCTGAACTGATACTCTAAGAACGTAAAATTTGTGATTTACAGGCACAGTTCACTAAATAGGAAATGGGAAAAGAGCTTTTCTCCTTAGTGTGATGTGTTGCTGTGAATCATAATGCAAACTATGTTTACAATAAACTAAAATGATAGTTATGGAAAAAACTGTAGCAAAAAGCTAAAGTCTCAATATACAGTTAGAAACACAATATCCCTTTAAAAAAAGAAACAACAGGGTAAGAATAACAGGAACAATGATACAAGCAATTTTTCAAGCCTGGAACATGGAAAGGTAACTATAAATAAAACTTTGGAAAAATTGTAGAGACTGTTTTTCTTTTTTAGAAAGGGATACTGCATCTTTAAAACACATAAAATAGTAAGTCACCCATATTCTACTTACAGATAGTAGGAGTAAGAATAGTAGCTCCTCCTGGCAAGCAAATCACAGACAGTGGAAAAAGAGAAGCAATGGTGAATGAAAAGCGTGACTCTGTCACATCCAATAAAGCAGAGAAATGTGCGTTTAAAAAAAAAAGTTGAAAAATTCATGTTTCTTTGGTTAGCATTTCAACTTGCTCATGCACAAACTAGCCTTACTTTGCCATGCAATTAAAAACAAAAAAAAACCAAAACCAAAACAAAAACAAAAAAACCCTAGCGTATAAAAATGATTTGTTTTTTAGAAAGATCACTTGAGAAAATTACATGCTGAGATTTCACTTATTGCCAAAAATTTTGAAAATTAAATGGATTGTGTAATTTGAACATGCAGTTCAGCATAATATAATGATTACTGCCTAGATGTCATGACAAATGAACAGCTGTGTACAAATCTTGTGCAGTAGATATGCTTTTTACTTTTCCATCACAAAAAATAAGGGTTCCATTAATAAATACATTTAATCAGAAAACAATTTCTTGTCATTCACTTTTACATCTTTATCAGTACACAGTTGTATACATATATGTTTGTATGCATACTATGTGTAGCTGTATGAGTACACACATTTTAAAGAAAACTGCACATTTCCTGCAGACATGTGTGTACTGGCATATACACCACACATTTCCTGAATGCAAACATATGCTTTCTATTTTAAAATCTTACAATTGGAAATGCTGATGTAGTCATGCTAAGCATTAAAAACATGGAAGGTAAACAAATGGAAGGAAATGAAGGACATTTGGAAATAGTCCAACAATGATTTTGAAAATAAAAATGGCATTGCTTGTTAAAGATGCAGTATCCCTTTTCTTAGCTGGTTTGATTACTCCAGTAAAAGTCTATAAAAGCTGTTAAGAGCTTCATTCAGGAAAACTTCAAACCAATTTGTACAAAATAATCAGGCAAAGCCTAAAACATCTCAAGCTCATGGACAAAACTGCTTAGTACTCCATTTTTCAATATAATGTAATGCTGCATTTAATCAGTTTGAGATAGTGGTGGCTGTGCATATGACTTAATAAACCAATAAAAATGCAGAAACCATTGTTTTATTGACTTTTCCATCTAATAAGCTGTGGTCAATTCAGGTACCAAAAGGGATACTACATAATGGATCACTGAATAGGTACACTACAGAGGATGATTCAGACGGATCGGTTTTCAGTCCCACCACGACTAAGTGAAGCATGTTTTTATATGTGTGAATGTGTCAGAGTTTTTATAGCTGTTTCTGGCTTCATGACATGAATTGCCCTGACTCACTAGATGGACTGATTTAACTCAGGAGCACAGTTCTGTGCTTTTTGTAAGAGATCTTGACTAAAGCTGGTATGAAAAAAGTGCCCATTTTCACTAAAGGCAGAGTGGGAGAAGAATGGCACACCTACAACATATGCAATGGACAACCAATTAAACAATCGTGACGAAAAATTGCCAAACATTAAAGATTCATTAAGCAGGTTAATGTCTCATCTATTTAGAATTGAAAATAGTACAGGAGTTTGGAAATATTATGGGCTTTAGAATGGTAATAATTCCTAAAATGATACTGCCTTCACAGGTTCTGAGGAGGGAAGGGGGGAAAAGGGGAAATTAAAAAATATTACTTCACAAATATAATTAACTCACTTTGGTCAAACAATTCAATAGTGAAAATTTGAGCCTCAAAGGACTCTGAATGGAAGAGGCAAAAAGGATGGGAAAAATGAACACATGGATTTGTTTGTTTTGTTACTTGCAAAACTAGTCAATCACATCTGGAAGTGACTGACACTCCGTAGTGTTAGACAGTCTCTCTCTCACACACAAACACACATGCACACAGAGAATTTTCTATTAAACATAAGGGGACCACTGTAACACGCACTAAGATGATACTTCCCAGCACATACCTTGCTACAAAGCTACAATATAGAGATTCCCTCCTAAAAGCTGAAAAACAACTTTTTTGTTTTTCAAAAGTCATGTAAATTAAGAAAACGGGCTGACTGTATGTCCTTTTTGCATATGGTGAGTTGGACCTTTTGCATACGTGTTAATTCTCAACCACAGAGGTAAACAACGGAGAAAAGTAAAAGCACTTTTGGGAAAAATCACATATGTAGCTAACTAACACAGAACACTATAAGCATACCTAATGTTTCTAATGCAGACGTTTCTTCTCCAAGTTATATATCTCCAGGGATAATTGTAAAAAGGCAATAAATTAAAAAAATCTAATGCAAACCAGTAATTATAACATATAGAATGATCTTAATCTTTAAAAATAATAGCAAGCTGCATTTCAGAGGAATATACGCAACAATTACAAAAATACTTTTATTATAACTGCTTCAAAAGGCAAGAGAACGCAACGCACACACCATGGGAAGGCAAAGGGCTCGTTCTATCCAAGAGAAATCAGCTTGTGCCGCACGAAGGGGACCCGCCAGGGAGGGAGTGCACAGAGAGAGAGGAATTAATTTCTATACTATAACTACGGAATTATAAGGATGTATTATGGACTTTTATGCCAGGTTAAAAGAGTTGCAACTACTGGGAAGGTTGGGCTTTGAAACACTGACCAAGCAATAGGATAACACAAGTTACTACAGGTAGGAGGATCGGGACGCAGGGATAGCATTAAAAAATGCCAGAAGATGGCGATATTGCTTACTGTCTAAGAAAGCACTGAAAAAAATTTAAATTCACTCAAATTAATATACTTTTAAACAATTTCATGCACTAAGGACTCACTAGATAATTTTACAGTGATATGGTATGACTTTTAAGAAAAAACTCCAGGTTTACAAGAGCACAAACAGAGGTATAAAATTACATTATTGTGCAAGTTGGGTAACATACAGATACAAATAACTCACTAAAGCTGCATAGAGAAAATAATATTCATTAAGTGGTTAAAAACATGAAAAGTGCAATGAGTTATTATTTTTTCTTTGCTTTAAAAAATAAAAAAGGCTCCATGAATTTCAATTCCACCCACTTTAACATTCTGTACATTCTTCCATCTCCAACTTAAAAATCCTGGGAAATAAATATGTATGAGAAAATGTATAGTTCTCAGATATTAAATATAAAGAAACCTTATCTTTAAAGACATCCTAAGAATCACAGCAAAACCAAAACAAAACACAAAGGACTAATACAAAAATTGATCAAAAGGACCTACCAGTCCTAAACTTTTTTTTCCCTAAAGACCTGTAAAAAACACCCTTTTTAAATTGTTTGATAGAGAGGAAAAAAAAAAAAAAGATGAATCAGCACAGATCATTTTCTTACCTTTTTTTGACGATCAATATGACAACAAGGAGAAGTAGGATGAATACCAGAATTCCAGCACTTATTCCTGCTATTTTCACCACTCGATCTGTTTGTTTAGCTGGATCCGGAATCACCTCAGGTTCTTCTGTTGCTGCTGCTAAATGAATCAAAAAAAGAAGTTATTTAAATGTGTAAGCACTAGAGACAAGGAAATAATTTTTGGTGATAATTTTCAAATATGTGTGTGTCTTATTACAGTAGTCAAAATACAGAGACAGGCATCATGTGTTGAAACATCTACACATGTGTACAGAGACGCACTATAAATTTAACAGAACTATAGAATAAGCATAGTCAGAAGGGACCCACAAGGATCATCGAGTCCAACTCTTGGCCCTGCACAGCACCATCCCCAGAAGTCACACCACGTGCCTGAAAGTTTTGTCCAAACACTTGAACTCTGCCCAGCTTGGTGCTCTCACCACTTCCCTGGGCAGCCTGTTCCAGTGTCCAACCACCCTCTGGGTGAAGAACCTTCTCCTGATATCCATCTAAACCTCCCCTGACACAGCTTCAGGCCATTCCCTCAGATCCTGTCACTGGACACCAGACAGAAGAGATCAATGCCTGCCCCTCCTCTTCCCCTTACAAGGAAGCTGTAACTGCAATGAGGTCTCCCTCAATCTCCCCTTCTCTAGGCTGAACAGACCAAGTGTCCTCAGCTGCTCCTCATATGGCTTTCCCTCAAGGCCCTTCACCATCTTTGTTGCCCTCCTTGCAACAGCAAGTATATGTGTATGTATACAGGTGAATAAATATATATATATATACATATACACACACACCTCCAGTCCTAGATTCCCAAGTTACTGTATTAAAAAGCAGAAAACAAAGCAGAGAAAATCTATCAGCTTACCACCATTACTTCATTTAATGTTATTTTTTTCAGATATTAAATATGGAATATTTAACACTGAATAGTAAGAAAACATTAACACACATATAGTAAAACACTTTTTTCCAAGCCACAATGTGAACTCTAAACTGCAGTACTTCTGTCCTCCATATAGTTTCAGTCCACCTTTGTACATTAATTCACCTTACAGCATCTGGTGTGAGATTTGCATTCCACTGGGAATTTTGATTCTCTAAGTAAGGTCATCAACAAAGCCAAGCCTAAAGTCAGCAGTAGTTTTATTTTTGTTTATAGGCCCTGAAAAAAAACCCCAAAACCACTGCTCTACAGAGAGATGAAACCAGTTCATAACACAGCTGAGTGGGCTGAGGCTACAGGTTACAGCAGAGAGAAAAATGGAATATACATGAAAGTGCACAGGCATTCTGTCTGCACCTCTTTGCATAACATCCTGGTGTAAAAAGGATCAGGAACAGGAGCTTGTCCAGCCTGGTAAGAATATGAAAAATATAAATAGGTTTCAGCCAGGGGTAAAATTCCGTGAGATGTTTACTCGTAGAATAGAAAATGGCTTTCCAGTTCTCTAGTTCCTGCTTTCTAAGGCTGTGGCCTTTCCTCTACTCACTGGCATGAAGGGGTATATGTGTGTGCTCTCCCTCTGGCCCTTCTCTCACTCTCCACCCAGCGTGCAGCAGATACCAGTTAACCTCCCCCCTCACAGCATCTTCATGTGGAATAGTCACAAACTGTTGGTATCATCCTGGCTATGCCATTACGCAGAAAATGTCCTTTAGTCTGAAACTAAGATGCTTCTCAACAGATCACCAAAAGCAGCAGAAGGAAAACCAAGGCGAAGTCATATGAGAGAAAGGCTACTGCTGCCCTGAAAATCTTCTTTCAGAAAGCCACTGTAGTCATTATCAGGGATAATTGGTATCTAATACCTTCTGGGTTCAACCGCGTCACACAGATCATTTCTATTCAGATTCCATGTGCAGGAAACTATAGTACCTTTTGAGGGAAGGATAATGCTGTTGTTTAAAATTACTCTTTATTACTTGCTTCTGTAACCTTCATCTCGGCAGTATCTGAACCATGTACTAACAACTTACCCTCGGAAAAACCTTCTGAGTTAGGAACGTGCTCTCTTCCAGACACCCACACGAGAGCAGACAGACAGTGAGAGATCTGGCATGCTTTAATCGTAAAACATAATCATCATCATAAGAATTCATCATTATAATCATCTCTCTCACTTACAGCTTGAACTCTATCTGCTGAGAAATACTAAATGCTTCCTTCTCTATGTAAATAAATGCCTGCATGCACACTTGCATATACAACCTGTGAGGACTGAATACTATGTATTTTGGTTGTATTATGTATGTTGTTGGGGTGCCAAAGGGTAAAAGTGGGGATCAGGCAAATGGTGTGTGCATATACAACACACACGAGCTAGAATTAATGTCGGATACACATATGATGCTGTCTAACAGAGGAAACGAGGGGCATGACTTTTGAGGCAGAACTGGAAGATGAAGGTATTCAACATTCTCGATGCTCAAAATGAATCAACTCCCAGTCCAGTATTAGCTGGGCTGGATGTGACAAATGTGAATGAACATTTTATAAGCAGTAGAGCCAAAAGGCCAATCAGTAGAGTCAAAAGACAAATCTAAGCTAAATATAAATGGCTTTATATGCCAACGGGGAAAAAAGAACCATGTTTGCTGTATAGAGTACTGAGAAACAGCAAGGACATAGGAAGGGTAGAGAGGGAGTGTGCAGGAATGGGATATTTGCTGTGTCTGGAATTGTACAACGTGGGTGCAGCTGGGCAGCTCTGACCTAGCAAAGGTAAGAACTACTCAATCTGCAAAATAACTAAGGCTGGAGTGAGAGATTTAGTTGTGTGGATGGAGATTTAAGGCCAAGTTTCTGAGAGATTTCAAGCTACGAATCACAGGGGTTGAATGTGACCTGAAGATGCACTTCAAAACTTGAAGGCTCAAAAATACATCCAACAGTACAGGCTTTGAGCTTTGATCAGGACAGTGGTATTTTCAAAGGAGTATTAGTGATGAGAGAGTGAAGGGGAAAGAATGACAGACCTGTTTCACATTTCCCTGGAGAAAGATAGGACCCTTATAACTTGATAGAGCAAGCTGCAATACATGTGCTTCTCAGAGTCATGTTTAAAACTATTGCATGGCCACACATGTAGTTGTTTCATTCAGAGAAGTTACTTTAGAGAAACAACTATCCACATCTCAGAAAATCTGAAGGAAAGGTTACTTAGGGTGTTTACTTATTTGAATAACTTGTGCACAGGTGTTTTTGATACACTCTCTAGAAAATTATTGGTTTGGATCATCAGTAATTTCAAAACGAAGCTCTCTGTCAAGTTTTTAGTGGAAAGCCAGGGGGATACCAACTGCTTGATCATTTGTTCTTGTTTCCTTACATTAAGGGTTTTGAAGTAAGGGACAGCAACTCATTCTGTGAACTTTAAGGGTACTTATGAGATAAAGCTGGTGCCCACTAGAAATGTACCACAGAGTCCTAAATTAGCTGAGAAAAATGTCATTGAATAGCCATACACTAAGCAAGTGTATAATCAGTGGATGAGCATCCTATACCCAAAATGCTAAAATCTACTGGCAAAACAATACCTCTCTCACCAATATCAGCAGAAAAATTGCTTAAATGAAGCCAGGATTATTATATGTATATTTCCAGCAACAGATAATATATGCATTCTCTAGACTAAATGCTACATTAGGAGACTATATGAAAGCAATCATAGATATAAATCACACTGTAATCTATGTGCATTGCATGCAGTGATTATTTTGAGGGAGCTATTGAATGTAGCATAGAACAATTTAATGAAACTTATGAATTCGAAAGCATTTCATATTACTTGTGGTTTAACTTTGATAGCTCAAAGTTTATTGTTATAACTATGTGAGAGCTTACCCATACATAACCAAAGAGAAAAACAGAGAAACCTTGTGTCTATGTGTTAAACCTACATGGATAAGTGAGTGTCTCCTGGATGCTGGTTGCACAAGGACTACAGCAATAAGTAAACTTCTGCTTACTCTGAGAACTTGCTTTCTCTACCCTCTCCAAGACAATCAGGATTTAGTTCTCTGAAATGGCACCTCTGTAAGCTGAACTGCTGATTTTGTCAAATAATGCACCTGAAGTAACAAAGGCTTCACCAAGGGCAAATCTTGCCTAACCAATCTAGCGGCCTTCTATGGAGTGACTACATCAGTGGGCAAGGGAAGAGTTACAGATGTCATCTATCTGGACTCTTGTAAGCCTTTGACGTGGTCCATGACAATATCCTAACACAACATCTCTAAATTGGAGAGATACAATTATTTTGATAATTGGAGTTAACTACTGTATATTTCTAAAAAGGGCAAATGCTCTAAAATTATTTAAGTTCTAAAACCACCTGCTTTACTAATTTTTAATGTTCACTTTTAGTAATGTAGTCCTGCAATCCTCTCTTATATCTTGAACATCAGACTCTATTAAAAGGTAATTTATTGATCTGAGAAAGAACCTCGCATGGTAACAGAATGATGATCACACAAAAATGGACTCTATTGACTACTACTTCCTTTGGCCAGCCCTCCTCTAACAGACCATGAATTAAGTGTTAATTTTTACAATGTCTTTGCCTTGCATATCAATATGGTTTTTTTGCATTTTGATCCTGTAAATGAGAAGAGATAACCCTACAGTTTTCAACCCGTGCAAACTCATCTTCCTTAAAATTTGTGAGAAGAGTTTCTGATCTGAAACAGAGCGTTAACTACATTTTCCCCCCATACAAAAATAGCTGCCTACTGAAGATTTATGAGCTAGACTGGGAGGAGAACACTGGATTTTAGCAATTTATCTACTTGCCTTTCTTCTGAACTAATGAACAGCAACAACAATCGTATTCCACAGTCCCACTCACAAAGTTCATAAAATAACTCGGTCCAGCGATTCTGACTCTGCACATAGCCAGTGATAGTCGCCATATGAGAAGTTGTTCTCCTTGTTTTCATAGATACTAAAGGAGAGTATTCAATCAGTCAATTTCCATGATCAATAGCATGAAGTTCAACTGTGAACAGCACTAAATTAGACTAGCATTGCTAACTCTCTCAGGGACAGTGAAATTCTAAACGGTTGGTGAGGTAGAGTCCAACTTCTCCCAATTTCCTGATGTACTTAATTACTCTAAATTTTTTAACCACATTTTTAATCAAAGACACCAAAAAATCCAATATCCACTTCTAAAACTGAGCATATGCACAATATTTACACTTAATTTTTGGAGTATACTGTGGCATAAGGAATCCAGTCACGGCACATATTTCTTTCCTGTCTTCTCCTTCCTTCTGTGGTTCAAAATTTACACACAGCCTTGCAAAATTGTCAGAGAATTTATGGCACTCAGCACAAAATCTATTCGCCTATCCCTTCTGAAGAAGATGGTGTAGGAATCAAGATAATGATATTCTACTTGCTCATCCAAACACAATTATTCAAGCAGAAATTCTGGTAGGATTTTGCAGGGCTGTTTGCATGGTATCACTAAGAGAACAGCCAGCCTTCCAAAAGACAGCTTTTAAATTAGAGGTTTTGAACAACATTCTTGTATGTAACCTTATCACCATATGATTTGACTCTCTTAACATTCACAGCATTTTATCCTGGGTTCCCTTTGTGTGAGCAAGGGAAGAAACTCGGTTTTATGCATGACTAAAGCTGCTATTTTATTACACTGCATTTTCTTTGAATGTTAATTTCTGTTTATGGCAGATCTTTGAATTCTCACAAACTGGCGTTATTGCTGCATAGCTTGATATTCAAAATAGCTGTTCTCAAGATAATCTGTTTGGCACTTTTGTTATGTGACATTCAAAAACTTTTAATTAAATCCAGGAAGGACATCTGAATGAGTTCAACAAGGTAACATCATGATAACATCAAGTGAAACTGAAGGTAGCTCTGGAGATGTCAGTCTACCACCCGAGAAAAACTTGTTGAAAAACTAAGGGAGATTCTCTGACAAATATTTTTTTTAGACTGGTCTGCCCTGTGTTTTAATCATCTGCCCAGAAAGACTGTTCTGCCTGCATCAGTCTTGTTTTGTTACTGCTTTGCTACAGTGATAATCATCGTGCAATTAAGGAAATTTTTATAAGTCTGAAATTTAATTATTAAATTCCAGTTCAGTGACACATGATCCATAACCACTTTTAGCTTTATTAAGTTTTAAAAAAAGTCTTGGCTGATTCTATTTGCTGAAAACATTTTAAGGTATATTTGCAGGGATCAGGAGATAGGATGTGCAACTTGTCCTAGCAAACCACGCACACAATTCATGAGGTCTTACAGATATCCTCACATGGGTCACTTTGGTACAGCACTACTGAGTTTTCTTTCTCAAGTTGAAAGTTGAAGATATATTTAGTGGGAAAGGAATCTCCATAATTCTCCCTCCCCTACAGATCCTAAAGAATTTCTCTCTTGGAGTACAGCTTCTGGGAGATTAAGGCATGCCAGAAATTCACTGGGGTTTGGATCCATCTTAGATGGTTGCTTCCAGGATTCTAAATTACAGATTTTTAGGGTAGCATTATTAGAAAGATAAATTGTACGTGATTGTGAACAGAAAGTGTGATTCCCTGAGCTGTGCTCTGAAGTATCAGGTTCATCCCTGTCACCACGGCAACCAAGTTCATGACTGTCCCAAGGAAGAGAGTTTAACAGGCTCTGCCAGTGAAAAGGAGAATCCTAGGCACAACCAGCCTCTTCTCTGAACTTGTCCTGAAAGGGAGGGTAGTGAGGTGATGCATAGATAAAATCTGCTGTCTCACATTTGTGTTGCAATATACTGTGCCCAATTTACCCTCAAGAGTGTCCCGCGCAGGGGGAAAGGGGCAGGTGTTGCCACATCCAGATGCTGCCAGATGAGCCGAACAGAAGGAGCCCTCAAGGCCCCAAAGCTTCGTGATATTATAAGTTAAGCCTTCATATGGACAAAATTATGTATGACTATGTTCTCTACATAAAAGGTCATTGCTGCAGAAATTGATACAGACACTGTTTATGGGCCCCTTTGATAGTTTATGTGCATAAACAAAATAAATGCAGCTTCAGACTAACCTCTAGTTAGATTTGGGATGGTGTAAGGAGCTGTAGAAGTTAAGCACGGGGAGTCCCACAGTTGGCTGTGCATACAGATATGGTATCAAGTAAACAGGTGACCACCTGCTTACACATCCTGCTTTCAGATAACGCAGAAAAATAGCCTGAGCTTATGCTACTGGATGCTTTTTAAATTATGAACACAGAGCTTATAAATATTTATATACATTTTAATTAATTAAACAATCTAGCATGGCATATCTTGCTCAACAATAACGGTAATGCTACCTGGAATTCCAGTATAATGTATACATTTATGTATAAAAGACCAGTTCCTGACCAGTGTTGTTAAGCCCTCTCAAATGTTGATAAATGTTGGTTTGATAAGTCATATAAAATAAAAAAAAATCAGACACATCTCTACAACTCTCCAGGACTTTCAGATCACTTCATTGATGGTACTACTTTGGTAAGAAACTCTAAGGAAAACAGAATCATGTGAACCAGGTCTCTGCTGCTATAAGGGCCTGAAATGAAAATTAATGAGGGCTCTGAAATCAGTAATGTCCATGAATTTATGACCAATTAGCAAAAAGTTTACCTCAATAGATTCAGAAGTATCAAGTGAAGAAAGTGCTGAGTCTGTTTGCCTCACTTGCTGAGAAACCTTGGACATGAGCAGATGAAGAGGGCCAGAGCAGGAACAATGCTGAGGAGACAATGTTCCTGCAACACTGCCCTGCTGTCCATGGGTCACATTGAAAGAGAAAATTAGTGCCATCAATGTGTTTCTACTACATTTGCCACTACGATATACTTCTGGAGCCATGTGCTTTGCAGGCACTTTACTATCTTTAAAACTATGGCAAGGATAGGATTTGTTTATAGGGAATTAGGATGTTCAGTGAATGTCATAATCTACAGCTTTTACAGCTTTTGAATTGCAAGCTGCTCTCCTCTGCAAGGAAACAGATGTTTATGCTGAGATAACTAAGTTAGCTTTAAGGGATCTGGCTCAGTGATGCAACCGTGCCCCCAGGACACAAAAAGCTCTGGGCCAATACAGATGGCAACTGTGACAAGGCATTTTACACAGAGGTGTAAATTGAAGTTACCCTGTCAGCTTCTAGTTCAGTTGTCTGAAATGGGGACAGGACACGAGATAAAAATGTGGGCTAAGGCTTCTGAAACGGCACCTCTCAAAGCAAAGAGCAAGCACCAAGGTCAGAGGAACATGGCCCGTCCCCAAACCTGCAGCATCACCGCCCAAGAGAGCAGGGAATCCTCCTGGTCATAGCCCACGACAAAGTACAGGTGGCTGAGCTGCCTTTGGAATTTTCAACTCCAAAATATTCAGAACAAATTATGTTGTTGAGTTTTACATGTGGATAAATTCGAGTCTATTCCAGAAAATCCATGACACAACCTTTTTTCTCCCCACCCCTTCTGGACTGCTTTACCTTCAAAACAAATGACAACAAATATTTGAAAGGAATCAGGATATCATATTTCAGGGGTCTGGCTCTGTGTTTTTTCAATCTTTGAAGTTCTCTTTCAGGTCATTGTTTCAAAATTGTCAACAACAGTGCAAAGGCTGGAGATTTACGTGAAAAAAATCCTAATCTACACAAGAACTCGGGTTTTAGAAATTTATAGATCTTCTAAAATATAAACTGTGGACATATTAAGTGCTTGTTATAAAATACCAGACCTCATCCTGTAACAGTTGCATGTTTGAAATGTTGGAAAAATTCAGAGAAATACCTAATGTGATTTTATCTTTTTGGAAATATGGTTTATTTTCTGTGTCTTGCCAAAAAAAAAAAAAAANAATAAGGCTTTCTTGAGCCACTTGATGTATTTCTTTCAGTAGCCAATATGGAAGTAGAGATCTGAAAATTCAAACTGAATTTTTTCATGGCATGTGTACTAACAGACCTTGAAAAGAGTACATAAAAAAATAGATGTAGAAATACATAGCATGCGTGCTGTAAAGTATTGGACTGAAACAATGAAATATAAACCACTATTGCTCTCTGATTTTCTGGAAAGGGGTATTGGCTAAGAAGGATCCTCTGAGCTACCTCATCAACAAGCCATTTAAAAACTCCTTGTTGGATGGACTGTTACCATTTCTTAAGGTCACTCTGATTACTTCCCTTATAAGCACAATGGACCTGTTGTTAGACCTGTTGCAGCATTTTTTCCTGGGAACATATAAAAGCAGCCAGCCTCCTGCTAATGAGATAATTTGTTAAGTTAGTGTTTGGCTACATTACAAATCAATCAACTTTCAAGTTTTACTCTAAACAAACTGCCTTCAAAAACATGTGTTTTTAAAGATAAAATCTCTCTTGATGTTATAAAATTTCAGTTGTGCAAGACACTGCACTGAGAAGTTACCCGGTGTTGACAATGAGTCCTATACAGCTCAGAATGAATTCTTAAAAGAAAATTACTAAAAAAGCAACGTTTGGTAACAAATATACAAACAGCCTTATTTTTATGTGCCTTTCCACCAGATAGCATTTAAGAAGATTAGCAGAAAAAGTACATTATAATGATCATTATTACTTATATAGGCACATGACATAGTTTATGGGGAAAAATATTACTGTCAAACGTCTGAAGTTCCATTTTGCTATACTTATTGAAATAACATTCTGTGAATAACTTCTGCTAATTTAAGCAACTATAAAATTGCAAGTGAGAATTCACTGGTAGTGTAGGAGTTGCAGAGTTAATGCAGACCTGTGTAATTACACTGAAGGCAGTAAGGACAACTTAACTCTCCCCCACCAGAAAAGTGCAAACTGTCATCCCGAACCATAGCTTGAAATACAGACATTCTCAAGATGAAAAATTTTCTTATAACAAATGCAGTGCTAATAACATTGCAGATGGAACCAAAAGACAGAGGTAATGAAGAAGAACAGAAATAGCCTTTCCTTTATCCTCTCCAAAAAAACAAACCCACACAAATTAAAGTTTATATAGTGCTAAATCTAGCCTTTGATAGCAGCCATCAGTTGTTATTTGCCATTCAGAATGGTGGAAGGTGAGAAAATAAACAGAACCCCTCCAAGAAAACAAGTGGTTAATTCTTCCTTTGGAGGTAGGTCCTAGCTTTTTCAAACATGCATAGATTAAATTTTATACATAGCATATATATATAATTTATATATAATCTTTAATAGCACCCATCTGTTATTTAGTATTCCAGATTATTACTGTCATGACTGACAGCCTTCAGTATTTTTTTTCCTGCGAAATTTGATACTTTTTCAAATAGAGTGAAAGAGTAAATACATACATACATACATATATATATATAGACTGAAGGAAGAAAAGATGCTTTCTTTCACAAGAGTTATATTATTCCATTTAGAGAAATTTTTCACAACTTCTTCCGTTCTATAATACCTTAATGACACATTGCAGTGTTTGTAGGAGTCCACTGGGCTGGCTGAGAAACAACTGGAAGTGCAAGAGCCATGGCAGAGAACCTTTTTTTCCTTTTTAAAGCCTTCCCATCTGAAGAGCATCCTCTCCCAAAAAGTTACATGGGTCAAAACTCTTGAGGTTCTCCTGAACTTTTCAGCACTAATATGTGCCTTAAGCAGCTGTATGTCTGGGAGCATGAGGGAAAGGCAAATATCCTCTTCCAAACCAGTGGGGGGTATCACCCAGCTGCACATCACAGCAGGCTGCAAGTACTATCTCAGCCATTACCCTAATTATGCAGTTGCTCCCAAATCTGCTTATCCAAATACATTTGAAAGGTCTTATGTCAGCCCTTTAAGCTTGGCCACCTGATTTCAGACTGAAACATCATAGCCGTGGTGCTTATCCATGCTAGTCTACCAGCTGTGATGTGAGGGCAACAGCCTTTAGCTGGCTAAAAGCTTTGTCATCTTCTGCTACACTGCCATTTCCAACCCAAATATGTTACCTAAGCCTTAAACCCTGTGTAAGAAGTCATGAGCCTGTCCATAGGGCTGTTTACCACATCTGACATCTACGAACACAGCCATAATGACACTGCAACAACATGCAGCTAATGCAATGACAACTGTATGAAAAACACGTCAATAATCACAGCTCTGGCTTGATTGCCATCGATTATTGAGTTCAGATCAGGACCTGTAATGATATTAAAAGCCTTTCACACTGTGTCATTGCCTCTCTTTCTATATATTCCTACATTATTAATATGTCAAAGAAACTCTCAAGCATGAAGAAGAGATGGCAGTCCTGCAGACTACAGAACAAAATATGCCTGCAAGAAAAAAGACTGTTAAAGTGTATTGCCACTTTCTGAACCTTTGGCTCTACTTTTTCACATTTTTTTCCTTTTAATACTGAAGTTTTATTACCTTCAAATTTTAAACTCTAATTAATCTCCCTCATCTGAAAAAAAAAAAAGTTTTTGTTGTTTCCATTCCTTGAGGAAATATTCACACAAGACTATGATGGCAAACCAGGTGTAATAGAGAACTTCCATGACTAAAGTTAGATTAACTTTTTCTATCTGTTATTATACTGGTTCACAAAAAGTAAAGATGAGGCATTTTTAATTTCACAAAGCACAGACTGGCAGAAGACAGCGAAGCTGCAGGAAAGGTAGTAATGGACTGTACAGTATGCAGAATGAAATTTCAAACTATCAGTTTGAAAATTACTTTGGTGCCCCCTCAGCTGCATGTTTTACATAGGTAGTAGAGCATTTGGTTGTTTTTATCCAGAGGATGAAGCGACCTGCTCTGTATTGGATATGCCTTGGGCTGCTGCTTTCTCAGCTGGTTTCTCCAGGAAAATACAACTGTATCAAAGGAAAAAAACCCAACCATATATTTAGCAAAACCTTCCAATTCACATACAAGTCAAAATAAATGAAGCCAACTATAACATGCAAATATTGTATTATGATTTATGTAATGGATTGTCGGCAAAGAAGATTACTGTTCTGGTATTTATGCTTTAAATCTGGTTTCAGGGTTTTCAATCAGTTGTGATCTGATTAAAATGTGACTGATTTGGAGGAGAAAATCACCTTAAACCGATGGAGTGCCAAGAACTCTTGCAGATGAGGTGGCAAAAATAACTATACTGAGGCCCTGAGCTATGTCTAACAATGACCAAAACCAAATTTGCATCTTAAAATGAGAACAAAGATTGTATTAAACAACTGACATGAAAACAATGTGCTCTAGTGTTCAGAGACACAAGCTAAGACACACCTGTATATGCCTCATTTACATTGCTCCTTTGACAAATGTGAATTGCAAGTTGAAACACACAGGCCACTCCGCACTGTGAGTTCCCATTTACAAGCAGGTATTCCTGGCCATTCGTGGCAAAAATGCCTTTTCATCTTTTCAAGGGAGGGAAAAATGGCTTTATTCACTGACTAACTTGATACGACTTTAATGAATGGGTCACTTCAGCCTCTTTTTGCTTAAAACCCCAGCAATGTTATCTGTCAGCATTCTTAGGACAGCTGGCCAAAATTTTCAAACTTGGGCTGATGGATTCACCCTCATATATTTAGACAGCACCAACACGGGAGATGACTTTCAGATTGCTTGAAGAACTCTCATAAATCAAATGAATTGTCCTATTTTAACTAATGTGTGAAAAGAAACGTACGCTTGGGAAATATATTAGCCAATGAATGGAATGACAGTATCTGATAAGACTTTCTCTTGCCTGATTCTGGTGTAATGATAAGACTAGTAAGTACTACATGTAAACATAGTGCAATCTGATATGATCATGCCTGCTATTTACCAAATACTCAAAAAATAAAATTAAATACAAAACTTTGCATTAAAGAAACAGAAAGTGGAGAATAATGTATTTCTGAAGCAAATATTAAACAACTTGGGACTGCATTAGACCTCATAAGCGAACTACAAAAGCCTTTTTTTCATCACTAGTATATTTCAGCAGGATGAAATGCTGAAAAAGAAAAGTAAGAAATATAAATGAAAACAGTGATTTGTGATTGTAAAATGTCAATTTAAATTGGTCTGGATTTGTATCCCTAGCTACGTGAATCTGAGAGATATATGCCAGTGAAAAGAGCAGCAAATCCAAACGTGGATCTGTGTGAGTGAAAGAGGTGGCCTATTTCTTTCCTCCTGTCCAAAGGCACAATCCAAATCTGTTACAGATATTACTGTGCACACTCTACAAAGTCCCTCCCTTGTGCTGGTTAGCAATGGGATCTCCAGATGCAACTACACTAATACCCACCACAGAAAACTACCATGTAACTGCATAAATTGCCTGCCTTTTCGTGAGATGCGCAGAACAGGAACATAAGTAGTGTTAGGAATAGTGACTGAAAGGCACTATCAAATCTGCTTGGAGTCATTTACAGATCAACCTCCTTGTGATGTATGCCCAGGGTCACTGCTACTAAGCCTTCACCTTTAGCTGGAGCAAATACATCCCTTCCTACTTCTTACCGTGCAGATAGAAACAACCAACCAACCTCACCAAAATGAGGGAAGTGGTGTAACCTTCTACTCAACAGTAAATAGCAACGAAGATCCTGTCATTTAACTTTCCCTTACCTGTGCCCCTGCTCCACAATCAAACAATTCCTGTCTCAAAGTATTGCACTGCTTTTACCCTTGATGTTTCTTTTAAGGTTTTTTAGCCTGTATACGTTTTTCCTAAGCATAAAGAAATTATTTATAAAAGTAACTCCTACTGACCAAATTAATAAATCCAAACCAGGTTAAGCCTAAAGATAAGCAAAGTAATGACTAAATTTCAGTGTCTATTTACTTTTCAAAAATTTTTATTAGTATTGTGAACTAGTGTGAACAGGTTTTTAAACTAAAAAATGTTCCAGTTTACCTTAAATATTTTAAATATTCTTACATTCAGTTCTCTCTTGAGACCTGGCAAATTGAACATCTCCGTATGCATTTGAGAGAAGGACTTCTACTGAAATCAAGGGGGTTATGCCAGGATGGACAAACAAGGAGTGGTTCAACCACTCTTAATGCAAACTACTAATTTGAAGATTCTGTCTTTTGCTTCATGAAATGTAGTGAACAAAGATGCCAATTTAAGGACTATCAGTTTACATAAAAGCAATACTTACTGAAACATTTTTCAACAATTAGTTAAATGTATTTGCTCTAAGCTTCCAGCAGAATCATATACAAAAAAATCTTATTTTCAGACATTTACAGCAAAATGTATTTATGGCCACTAACAAAAAAATGCCTTATTAAACATTCATAGACATTGCAGGTACTTATTATATCAGTTTTATCACCAGAAGATATTTTTAATATAATATCAATTTTCACTCTGTTTATTGAACACTTGCAAAGCCTCTTTCAAGAAACAGGAAATCTTTTACCGATGAACAATACACTAAATTTCATTCTCACTCAGCTCATTGACTTAACAATGTTCACTTAGTGAATGTGAATTCAAAACAAGTTTCATTACATTGAACCATCTTACACTAATCTTGACTTTTGGCAAGGATAAAAAGTATCATTAATATTCAAGAACTTTTAATTACAAATGCCGATTGGAAACCCAGTGACAGCAACAGCCAATTTCAAACAGATTTTTTTGAAAAAGGCAAATAATCCTCACCCCATAACTCCAGAAGAAACAGCTTTCTATATTGGTATGTATTTCCCAATTAAACCCAAATATCCTTCTCCCACAGCACTTCCCCTATGCCTGTGCTGCTGCATGTGGGTAACAACTCTAATGAACGCCTGCTCAGAGTTTTGTAGAGACCTTTCTCACATGCTTGGCCCATCAAATACTCTAGTAACAGAATATGTCATCTTGGATTTCACCTCTGTCTTCAACTTTGGATCAGGGAAGATTACAGCTGAGATTAAGCTGAGCTAGGTTCAGAGCTGGGTTAACCCAGCCTCTTCAAACAGGGGTCCTTGCGCACAAGGGTCTGTTCCAGCCACAATGAAATGAACAGAAATGGTTTGAGAATAATTTCTAAGGTTAAAAGGAGTCTTTTCACCTTAGCTAATACATTAAAAATTTCAAGAGGTATGTGGGCAAAACAGTAAGAGATTAGTAAACAGAGACTTTTCAGAGAGGCTGAACTCAAGGAATTTGGGGGAAATGCAAGTGTGAAGTAGTACACTCTGGGAATTATAACTTTTCTCCTTTTCCCTCAAAGGCCCTGTTCTTAAATTCCAGATAGTTTCAGGCACCTGACAGGGAAAAATAAGCAGTTCATTCCCCTGTGCTGATTGGTATCTTTTTTCCAAATTTAGAGCTAATGGATAATTTCATTAATATGAAACTTCAGAACACCAAATTTGAGTCATCACTGTAAACCTACAGGGGAAAAAATTTTGCTGAAATGTCCTCCATTCTCACTGGAAATACAATATGCTGAAAAGCATGACCATAAAGTCAAAGCATTGTTAAGGAATCTGTCTGAGGATGGAGTGAGGGTCTGCCTGAGGTGGAGTAAACCTTCCTCACTAGAGTTGTTGGGGTGCTATGTTGTCAATTTGTGACCAAAACAGTGTTGATAATACTGTCATAGCTATTGTTGAGCAGTGTTTGCACAGCATTGAGGCTTCCTCATTTCTCACACTGCCCCATCAGCAAGTAACTGGGGATGGACAATGTGTTGGGAGGGGGCATGATCAGGACAGCTGGCCTCAAGAGGTATCCTATGTCATATGATGTCATGCTCAAATAAAACCCAGGAATTCTACTTTTCCAGAGCTTGGACACAGTCTAGGCATGGGACTGGCTGTGGGAGGTAGTGAGTGACAGCCATTGTATCCCTTTTTAAAAAAAAATATTAATCCTATCTTCACTTATTAAACCATTCTTATGTCAGCTCACAGGTTTTCTTACTTTCCCTCTTCTGATTCTCTTCCCCATTCTGCTGGTGAGCACAGCAGCTGAGTGGGTGCTTAATTGCTAGTTGGGGTCAACTTTCCACCCTCCAAAAAGTACACAGAAAGGAAAAAAAAAAAGAGCAACAATAAAAATTGTTCAAAATTAAAACAAAACAAAACAAACAAAAACAAACAAACAACCCACAGAAGAAACCCAAAAGCTACTTATACCATTGGCCATTTATATTCAGGTTGGTTGTCTAAAAACAAATAAGCTGTTTCTTCTTATCCAATTAACAAGACATATTTATAACGCTCTATTCAGTTAGTTACTGCACTGTAATTTGCATTCCATCCCTCCTTCTAGTTGAACCTTTAAAAGTCCTTTCAGGTATTAACTTGAGACAGAGCACTCTTATTTAACAGCTGAAAGAGTGGAAACAGAAAATAAACAAGCCTGGGGGTAACAAGGATCTCGCACTTGAGCTATTAAGTGTTTTCTGATAAAGGTAATATTTGGCATAACTCTTACCTCACAGTGTCTCTTTTCCTCTTCCTCACTCTGCTGCTTTTACAACAAGGTAAGATAAGGTCATACTACGTCTAGCAACCTTAACAAAAAGCAGCCCATACTAACTGGCACTTTTTCACACTTTTTTTTTTTTTTGCTATACCTATCTTCCCACCCCCTCATTTTTTCACACAGTATTTAAGGCAGTTAAAGATTAAATGATTTGAATGTCAGACTTGAAAGGTAAAATACTCCAGTTTACCACTATTTTTTTTCTCTATAGCAAAAGAGGATGAATGAAAAGGGAATAAATGACACAGTAGCCCTTTCCTAACCCCCTTCTTCTTTCAAGAGCATTCCTTTTTATTTCCCTCACTTTCAATTCAACCCATTCACAAAGGATTAACATAACACATCTTTTTATCCTTGTAAGGGTTACAGCTGTAATCGCCTCACCTCATCACTTTACTTAGAAATCCTGTCTCCAGAGGAGTAATTCGATTACTCACGACAATCCAACTTTTGCCTAACGAAATAGGAATTCATTATAATGCTGTGCTGCTTCATCAGTTTACTATGAGTGGATGGGAAAAAATATAGCAAAATGAATAGCTAGTGTGAAAGGAAGAAAGCAATTGTCAGCTAACAAAAGGCTACCAACAAAAGGTAGGATGACAAGCAGAAATTCTAAGTCCCATGGGTAGGGTAGCCTCCAAACTACTAATGACTTGCAGCTTTTAGAAGTCTTGAGTTTCAAATAGGTATGAAAACTTTGTAAATTGATGAGAACACCTGGTTGCTTCAATGTGACTAGTCTCTAGCAGGTACTGGGCAAGTGTGTGTGTAAAAACCTGAGGCAGAGCTTTCTCACATGCTGAAGAATCACCATCATCTTCTATTGGTGGAAAATACATTCATGCTAGTCCTTATAAAGGTTTTTCTCATCCTTTTCTTCTAAGATTCAAAAATGTACATGAAGTAATCTTGGCTGCACACTGCTTCAAAGTAAAACTAGTACTATCCTTAGCAACTGACAGTGGATAAGGATAAAAGAAAAAGATAATAATGAGGACAACTGGCATTTCCAAATGACTTCCAGTTGTCCATATGCCCACAAGCATAAATCTAAGAAAAGCTCATGCTGACTGTGGCACAGAAGGACAGCACTTGGGGCAGAAGCACAGATGCCAGGATCATGCCTTCTATTTAGAAGTAGAATATTTTATTTTGTATTATTTCTGTAGAATGATTTAAAATGCCCAGATATAATGAGATAAGTTCTCAAGGGCAACATTTGTTTTGCCAAAGGTTTAGGAGCATTAGGATACAGCTTACAAATCTTTAGCTGTTAGACTGACTTAGGTTGGTTTTCAGCTTTTGGAGCCCATAACTATCTTCTTGACTTTTATTTTACAGATTCCTAAGGATTTCAACACAACATATGGGCAGCATTAGGGGCATTAAGGATTTATAAATTCACATCATCATTATAAAAACATACAAAGTCCGAAGTATATTTGGGGTTAAATGCAGTACATATGTTACTCGTGGTCAAATTAAATACTGATGTGCTCCTGTCTGCATTAAAAAGAACAAAAGAAAACATTGTTTTTACAGTAGCCGTATGAAGAAAACATTCCAGACAAAAAAAAAAAAAATTTTTTTTTTAAAAGCGATAAAAAAAAAAAAAAACAAAAAAAAAAAAAAAAAAAAAAAAAAAAACAAAAAAAAAACACAAAAAACCAGTTCACTGCATTTACTTTAGGCTGATTTCTTTTTAAGCTGGAATTTCTTTTTACTTAAAGTTGCTGCTCTTTTACATTCTTCTAGGCAGTTTACCTTTATTGTGATGTGTGTGTACTTTACAATGACTGGAAATCAATAATAATTCTGATACCAAGCCCTTTTTGTCTTGAAAAACTTAAAATATCCCTAAGACAGCATATTCTTTCAATACTACTCATGGGAATTTACTAATAATTACATTGTTAGATGTGAGTGGAGAAATTGAGTACGTGAAATAAAAGTCAAACTTTAAAATGAAAAAAAAGTCCTCAGAGCATAGCAAAAATGGCCAGTTATTGTTATTGTGTAAATTTTTGTTCAACATATACATGACTGCAACAATCATGTTCACTTTACACAGTCAAAGTATCTGTATTCTTTCTCTTTATTCCATAGTTAAAAATCAGAGGAGAGCAATCCCCAAATCAAGACCTCATGCTCAGATGCTAACGAGATTTCCGATTCCAAGATAGAAATCTACAGATGCACAGAGAGATTGGGCAAGATCCAGCATCCCGCCTTGAATCAATAAGACACCTCAAAAAATACAGCAAATTGTTCAGGTACAAGAATACACATTTTCTTTTGCCTCCTGACTTTTTGATTCGCCATGGTTTATTTGCTGAAAATGAAGTTACAATACTAATTTTTATTTGAGTATGCGGTTTAAGAAATGAATTACTTTGTTTGCAGAAAAGCAGCTCTGATACACTGTGCAGAGAGCTCAGGCATGGTTAGGCAATGCTGTATATCCCAATGGAAACAAGACCTTTCATACCTCACATTAAACTGGACAGTAATAATAATAATAATAAAATGGAAGAGAGAGTGGAAGGACCTTAGCAGAAACATGAAACCATGTGTTATTGCAAATGCCTTACCCCAAACCAGAAACAAGTCCTCCAAGTTGCTTAACCAAGATGAAAATACTTGTTGTGGAACTGTAAATATCACTGTGCAGCCATCATGCTTACAGATAGAGGATTGGATAGTGTTCATTAGGGTAATAATTTTTTTCTCTTTGCTGTAAAACACCTAGTGAGACACTTAACCAGGAGTCAAAAATTACATAGTTTGCAAAACTAATGTGACACAAACACCAGCAGAATACAAAAATAACTGAGAGTATCTGACCTTATAAAAAATGAATTTAAAACACAATAGCCAGTTTCAAAGCTGACAAAAGAAATTTATATTACATCTGTAATTAGCTTGCAGTTTAGGGATGTTTTATTTATGCTTCTGTCTCAAACATTTTTATCACAGTATAAATTGGTTCTAACTACCTTAAGTAGCCACATCTTGAGAAGGAAGAGAAAAAGATGAAAGACGTACAGTCAGCTTGTCCTGCATGATTGTATTTCCCCTTTAGCCTAACAAATGTTAAGACAATTTGTTGCAAATCCTACATTTCTTCATATGTCATCTCCAGCTACGGCAATAACAAAATTTGGCTTGATGAAATACTTCAGCATTGGGTAGGACTCAAGAAGCCTCCATACATGGCTGAATGGAGTATGCAGTACAGCTGATGTGTTTTGCTTTGACAAGGAGTTGAGCAAGCAAGTCAAATGTGGAAGGAATTGTATTTTAAGAAATTTTGCCATTAGATAAAAAGCAGCTGTCATTTGATCTTAGAGTTTTGAAAAACTAGTCAAGTGTCTTGTTTAGCATAAGATGTTGGACACATCCCCATTTCCCCAAACCTCAGAATGAGTTATTATAGCAATCAGGGCTCTCTTGCTCTGGCAGCATGACCCCACCTCAGCAGTGACATGGGCTACATCCTGCAGTCAGGTCCTTGGGAGTTTCACTGCGTGGGCCCAGCCACGCACAAGGTGCTGCTTACCAAGCTCTATGGGCTGGCTGGTGGCAGGCAAGGCGCTACACTCCTGCTGTGAGCTCAGGCAGCAGCAGCACCTGCACAGCTGTTCCTCTTCTCCTCCAAGCTAGAGGCATTAGTTCTCACAAAAGCCTGTCCGATTCAGGTCCAACGCAACAGCACCGCGTGCTTACCATCTATCACATTGTGTTTTGATCTATGCAAGCACCACAGACCCCTCTGCCAGCAAAGAAAATTGCTCTACCTAAGTATGTGTTTGCATTCATCTAAATAGTTCCTTGAATGGGTTACTCAAACATAAAGCAGAAAATATTACTTCCTGAAACAATTTGGAAAAATGCTTCCAGATGGTTCTGTTTCGTGGGTATAGAATTTCACTGTCTGAATTTCACCACTACTAAAGGGACATCCAGGAAGTTGTGATTTCTGTTGCTCAATACTCTGCAAGCGTAAATTGATTTCACTTTCTGAGTCTGAGAAAACTCTACAGTTCTGTTTGAATTAAATCTATATTAGTAAAGCTATTTGATTTGGCTAAGTAAGATGACGTCTCAGAACTTATGCTGAATAAGCACTATGCTTTTAATACAAAGGCAACCAAATTACCAGCTTTCATATTTGGACAAGCATATAATGAAATTCAGTTTTCCACGAGCAGCAGCTGAGTGAGCTGTGATTCTTCAGGCTGCAGAAAAGGCGGCTCAAGGGGACCCCATCACTCTCTACAACTATCTAAAAGGAGGTTGTAATGAAGTGGGGGTTGTCTCTTCTCCCAGGTAACAAGTGGTAAAATGACAGAAAATGGCCTTGATTTCTACCAGGGGAGGTTTAGATTGGGCATTAGGAAAAATTTATTCACTGAAAAAGTGGTCAGGCATTGGAACAGGGTGCCCAGGGAGAAATGGTGGAATCACTATCCCTTAAAGTGTTCAAAAAATCTGCAGATATGGCACCTGGGGTCACAGTTTAGTGGGTTAAGATCTTAGACATCATTTACAACCTTAACATGATTCTATGGTCTCTCAGTCACTAAACTGCCAATGACCTATGAGAGAAGGAGGCTTTCTAAATTAAATTCCAAAGCAAAATAAGAACTTGGTAGATTTACAAATATGTAGTGACTGCTGCAAATAGTCAGCAGCCTTTCCCGTCTCAGTGTACAGCACGATCTAGGCTGAAACACGTAAGCAGTTGGTAGCAGCCAGGGTGCACTCCACAGTTCAAGATACTGATCAAAAATCCTATCTAACCATGATGGTTAATATCTGACTGCTGTTCTTGGGGACTTGAGACATATATTCCTCAAAAGACAGAGTAATCTGAAAAATCAACCTTCTTATCTGATATGTAGAGAAGAATTTTCCATAAATGTGCGAGTAGGAAAGGAAATAAATTATTACATACAGCAATTTCCATCCTTGATCCCATTCGAGATATAGAGGATGGAACTTTCTTCTAGATGTTCCACTGAGCAGATGAAGCACCCAGTACCCAGGTTTCACAGCGCAGTATCTTAAAAGCCTTTACACCAGGACAAGGAGTGATAACCCTTTTTATTAGAGGTATACAAAAGGAAGTGCTATGGGAGATGAACACATGGAGGTAAATTCCTATATAAATATTATGGTTCAATGATTTCAAGAAGAATGGGAACTAACTTACAAAATTTCCAAATTTTGGAATATTATCAGATAACAGGCCCTTCAGGATTAAATCTTTATGAACTACCAGAAATGAGAAACAGTTAAGAACTGTGAGAAAATCTGTTTACATTTGCAGAAAATAATTACAGCTTGTTGAATTACCAGTCCTTATAAAATTTGTTACAAAATTCTAGGGGACGCAGCACTATCATTTCAAAAAAGAAATGATGGACTCAATTCAGCAAAATGTGTGAAATTAGAAACAGATCAAAGGTTAATTGGAGATTTGCTTGGCTACATGCTTTCTATTGTAATGGGTTAACAAAACAAGCAGATTCACACAATTCGGATGGTGTTAGCATGTGTAAAAATTAGGATTCACATTAAAAAATGCCTGTACTTGTGCAAATCAATGCCTTCCATATATTGAGGCAATTTAAATGCCAATTACAGTAATTGTACAATCCTATCCCTTCTCTCTCTGATATGGAAAAAGGGTTGTCTGCTGTTGAAAACATGGATATAGTAGTAAAACCTCTTTCAATGGTTCTGGCAAATAGTCAACAACTTGATTTTTCTGTCATTACCTAATGGTCCCAAGAATAAGATGTACAACCAGAATATACATCTTTATATCATAGAATAGTTTGTGTTGGGAGGGACATTGTCATCTAGTGCAATCTGGGCCCAGTACTGAACCTTAGGGGCCTCCAACTAGACCCCATGCCACTGAATATGACCCTCTGGGGTCTGCCATTCAGCCAGTTCTCAACCCACATCATTGTCCACTCATCCAGTCCACACTTCCTGAGTTTGTCTATGAGGATATTGTGAGACAGTGTCGAGGTAGACAATATCTGCTGCTCTCCCCTAATCATCAAGGTAGTTGCTTCATCGTAGAAGGCAATCAGGTTGGTCAAGCATGATTTACCATTAGTGAATCCATGTTTACTACTCATGTACTTGTCATTCATGTGGATAGGGCTGGCCTCTAGAATGAGATGTTCCATCACCTTTCCAGGGATTCAGGTGAACCTGACTAGACAGTAGTTCCCTGCATCTTCCTCCTTGAACTTTTTGAAGACTGGGATGACATTTGCTTTTCTTCCAGTCTTCAGGCACCTCTCCTGATCTCCATGACCTTTCAAAGATGGTCATGAGTGGCCTAGCCCTTCTTGTTGTCCTTAATACCCTCAAACAGATTTAATTCCTTGGCCTTGGCTTTCCTTGTTTCATTTCAATTTACTCTGACAACCTCCCTATATTCATTCCAAGTGGCCTGACCCTTTTTCCATCTCCTGTGTATTTCCTGCTTATGTTTGAGTAATGATAGGGGTTCTTTATTCATCCGTGCAGGTCTCTTGCTGCCTTTGGCAGATTTCTTGCTCATTAGGATGCACCATTCTTGAGCCTGGAGAAATGGCAAATTCAGAAACACAGTAGTGCAAGGGATGGAAAGAGTGATTGTGATTCCTGTCTTCCATCAGTATATAAGGACTTGGATTCATTGTCCCAGAAAAACTCACATTTTCATGATTCTGTGAAGTGTGCAGATATAACCTTTTCACTACCATATTCACTCTTACCATACAATGTCATTCTAATTTTATTTGCATGTTATGATGGCATAAGTGCCCATTCTTCACCAGAGCAGGAAATCTTCCGATTTAATTTCCCACACTGTGAAACTGATGACACACAAGTGAGAATTTGCCTTAAACTTATCCATGAACCACCTCATTATGCTGCCTCTGAGCTTTACTCTGCATTTCAACTGCCCATAGAAACCAGTTTTGGGCAATCTGTTTTCCAAGATGAGAAGCAGGTCTGGCATAACTGGATGTCCTATAATCTTGCTTCAGTGCTGACAATGTGACAGCAATTTAGGAATGCATCATTCAGGGCAATATCCTGCAGTTTTATGGCAGCAAGGGCATGAAAGCAGTGCAGCAGAAATGGTTTGGATTCTAGATGTGGAGACGATAAAATGTCCAAGCTTTGTAGCCATATACAGAGCAACAACAACTAATGTACAATAGACATGTACTTTTATTTGAAGCCAGATGCCTCTTATTTCAGACATGCTGCTTTAACATCCTAAATACTATATTGGCTTTTGCTATTCCCTGCATGCTTTTGCTATTAACTGGTGTTTTATAAAAAGTATGCTGGTGAAGTAGTATTGCTGTTCTCACATATTTCTGTAGTGTAGCATCAGCGCAGACTACTGCCTCAGGATATTTTCCACCACAGCAAGGTTAGAGCAGGATCTCTTTTTCCCCTATACTAATGGCCTGGCCAAACCTCTTGGCAGAAGGGCTGAAACAGTCAATAATATGTAGTCTGCTTACATATGTTTGAGTAACCAATACTCAGTCGTCAGCAAAGAGCAAGTAACACAAGTCAGCAGACATGGGACCTCTGATTTAATGTTCAGATTAAATATTCTGGCATCTATATGGTACCGAATGTGGTTACCTTTCCTGTTGACTCAACAAAGCAGATGTTTAACAGAAATGTCAAAGAATGCAATATATTTCATGACCTCTTTGACAGTAAAGGGTCCCGGAAGTCCATCCTGATCAAGAACTTTCATCACTGTGCAGCATGGAGCTGCATTCTCAGTCCTTTCCAAGCTACTGAATTCACACAAAAGTCTCCAGACACTTCCTAAGTTGACAACATTGAAAACCACATGCAGGGTTATAATTCTGTTCCCTATGCTTTGAATTCACCTGGCCACAAAAATTGCTTTAACAGTGCCTATAACTACCTCCTGCTGTGACAGACAGATGTTTGATAACCACATTATTTCTAGAAAGATCATCCTGCCTACAAGGTCCATCTGCAAGCCCTTCCAGCTGGCATCTTTCCGAAAATATCCTGATCAGTACACAACTTCCCACTGGAGCAGAAAGCAGCGTGAGCTCCTGAACACCAGAGCCGTCATCTCCTCATGCAGCTGACAAGGCATCAGTCTCTGTATTCGAGCAATTTGGCAGCAGTGCCAATCAACCATACTGACTTGCTCTGCAACACATTGGAGTGTTTAGGAAGTGCTACTACACTTGGCAATGCTGCTTCTTGTTTCTAGATGACTATCTGCAGAACTTCACTTAGCACTCTGTCAGAGATGACATGCAAATAGTTTAATAAACCCTTGTAAACTTCATGACAATAAGGTGGGACTTCTTAGTTAAAAGTGTTCAATCAGATACAGAGGAACACGGTGACGCTGATTTCAGGGTCTTAAACTGTTTTCATAAAAATAAGCACATTTCTCATTTAGATGTTGCTGAATTTCTTCTGCGTTCTTTGGGAACCATTATTTTCTGATATAAAGCCCTTGTGTCCTTCCTGTCCAGGTGCACAGTGAGCAGCCTTACTGCTCAAATATATTTTGTCTTCTATTCAAAATATCTTGGCATTAGGCAGCTGTTAATACAAGAATGAATAATTGCAAAGATTATTTCCTCTGCGGTAAGGTGTTGCATACCGATGCAACATTTTATGTTTGGGGTTTTTTTAGTTGGACTTGAACAGGTTTGACCTTGAGGTTTGATTTCTTCTAGCGGGTTGAAACATGACATCAAGACCTTTTGGCTGCACCTGAATATGGTGAAGATTTCTTCCCCCTTGCTTTTCACCACCACTCCAGCATGTACTGTCATTTCTACTCTGCTTTCAAGACCGCTTGTGCAATTGTTCTAACCTAGAAAACATTTAAAATTATTTTGACTTAAGTCCATTTATTTTGGCAAATCTGGGTGAGGTCAGTCATTTGTAACAGGGATAGCAAAGAGCTAGACAAACACTTTTTCCCACCAGCTCTGTGACCATGAGCCATGCGTACTCCTCAAGAATCTGAATTTCCGTGTTGGCTTATGTGTGATCTGCCAACATCGACTCCTCATTATTAATGATCATATCATCAATCTGCCACATAAATGATTTGTGTAGCATAGTCCAACATCGCATGCACTCATGACATCTTCTGCAAAAACAGCACATCAGAACTAGGGACACCAATGACCAGTTAGAGCTTGGAGCATATCATCACTACTGGAGTGTCATTCACGTTTTTGTTACCAATTCCAAAACTATCTGGGACTTTCCTATAAATTTCCAAATTCAATAAATTTGTGTATATTAAAATCTCCCAATTTAATGAACCATTCAACAGAACTGATCTCAAGTATGACTGATTTTGACCTCATCAGTTTGAACTGTAGCTTCTTTACTAGAACTAACGAGGGTGGTAAGACACCTGAATGTAGGAATATTTCCAGCATCAGCAATTTGTTGCTTTGTTTGGTATAATATTCAACTTGAGTGTATATTATGTACATGGCAAAACCTTCTCTGGACTGTCTGTGCTGACACGCTTGCCAATGCAGAGAAAATATCATTCTGGCTGAAGAGTACTGACTGCATATAAACACAATTTATAATTCGTAGGGACCCCTTTCTCCTTCTTTCTTGAACACAGTGCTGTACCTTCACAGGGCTGCTCTAAAACTTCGCTGCAGCACACACGAGCCAAATTCTTGTCGCTCTGAGGCTGAACATGCACATGAGATGCCTGTGACAGGCTGTTAGAGGCAGCAATCTCTGCCTGATCTACCTCACACACTCTTCAACCCCAGGCATTGCAAAGGGCCATTTTAGCCAATGGTACAGTTAATCACAATAGAAAATGAAAGTGTACACAAGCTGCCTGTGTGAAAAGGGACTAATGAGACCAGTCCTATCAGGGGATGATAGAGTTTACCTTCTCTAAACACTTGTAATTTTACAATGACACAAAGAAGGTAAACACATAAGAAAAGACAAATGAGAAGTGGTGAAAGAACAGCAAGAAAAGAGGAGCTGAAATACACTCCTGCACCCAGCAGTATTAGCAAAGGGTACTTTTAAATGCATATCTATTATAAGGTGAATGAAGGATTTTCAATGGCAGTTAAAAATTTAATGGGTTTTGTAAAATCTCTGGATTTCTAGCTTTATGTCTCCATATTCTCTGCAATGGATGCAAAACAGTCAATGCCCGCAGTCTGATTCATGAAATAATATTCATAATAGCCGAAGAGACCTAATAAACCAGGCATCTACTAAAAGAGTATATATGCTAAGATGCTGATCCTTGTAATTTATCAACATTCCTCCTCTAATATTTAAATATAAACTAGAATACTCTGCTTGAATTCTTACTTCTAAAACTCTCATTCTTTAGGAAATCTTTAAGGTTGCTAAGATTTCGATCTTTGTGCATACATGAAAATACTCACATTGTAGGTTTTGTGTCTGGATATCTGGAGGTGTTCCTCACTTATCTGTTTTTCTAATAACCATCATCAAATATTCCATCAACGGATCACACATTTTTTTTTATTTACGACCAAAGGTATTACTTATCAGAACTAGCAGATGTGGTTGCTTGGTGAGCTACTGCAATTTCATATACAAAAGAGAAAAATATGCCATGCTTATATTCTGTTTCCATCTTTGGAAAGCTCAGCAAGTCAACTAAATTCTCCTCTTTGTGTGCTTTATGCAAGAGACCACTGAAGTTTAAACATATTAAATGCTTTTTGTATGAATAAGTGAAAAAAAAAGATATGACTTAGGAAACATCTGCATTCTTCTTTATGTTTATATTGCCACTTGGATCTCCAGGTCCTATTGTGATGGTACAGCCCAAAGTCATTGTAGAAGCATTGATCCAAACATAAAAAACAACAGTGAGAGAAAATTCCTTTCAGATACATTTAGCATCTGACATATTCCCTTCATTTGTGCATTAATCAGTAACAGACATTCTTGAGCATCCTGCAACAGGAGGTGATTTGACTCTCACAAATTTCCCTAAGAGCAGAAACATCATCAGGAACAATTTCAAGGAAATAATTATGGTCTAGACAGATTTATGACTTCTAAAGACCTAATCCAAAGCACATTAATGTCAGTGGAAGGACTCCCATTGACATCAAAGGCCTTTGGATCAATCCCCAACTGCTATGGGAATGAATTCAGAGCAGTAATGATGGTGGACTAAATGCACACTTGCAGTTGAAATGTTACCACCCAGACCTCTTTATTCCTCAAATCAGATTAAAAAGTCATTTTCTGCCATTTCACAATTACTTCCAGATGCGCATCATCTCAAACGGCATTTTCATCCATCTGTATGAACCAAACATGCATAGAGATAGAGAGGTTCTATGCTGCCTGAACTAATAACACAAATGAAAACCACAAGGGAAAATAATGTTGGAATTGATGAAGTTCTTGTTTTAAATGTGGAATGAGAAACCCTGGACTTCATTTATTCCCTCTAACTACTTTGTGATAGAGCTGCCAGGCCCACCACTTCTTTATTTACTGCCACAGTAGATTTCTTCTAATTAAATTTTCTATATTTTTCTCTAGCCCACTAAGCAAAACAAAAGAATACACATAAATCGGTGTTAGCCTCAAACCTGGCAGCCTGAAAACTGTCACAAATGTCAACTTCATATATATTCTGCTTAATAACAGCTCTGCTGTCCCTTCCGTCCTCTTAAATGTCTATTTACATGCTAAATAATTTGAAGCATCACTCTTCTCTGACCATGTTAATCTAGTCTCATTCCCTTAGCAGTTGGTAACATTTTAGACTGCAAAATGAAATGCTGATGTCGTGTGCAAGTGGAAACCCATTCAAAGTTTTACACAGTCGAATTCAACTCCAGGATATGACAGACCAGTCACCAACATCATCTATTACTCTGAAGTGCAGGAACCTTCTGCTCACTTCAGTTTATCAATACTTTGGTTAGGCAGGTTTGGTTACCATGTATTCATTCTGAGATGTGCATGTAATGAACTACTCAATGGCCTCAAGTTTTGCCAGGAGGTCTAAATTAGATCTTAGGAAAAATTTCTTTATGGAAAGGATTGTAAGGCATTGGAACAGACTGCCCAGGGAAGTGGTGGAGTCATCACCACTGGAAGCATTCAAAAAACATGTGGATATGGCACCTGTGGACATGGCTCGGTGGCGAACATGGCGGCTCAGTTGACGGTTGGACTTTGAGATCTTAGGGGTCTTTCCCAACCTTAACAATTCTATGATTCCACAGTTGAAATCTGCCTTACTAAGTTAGTATTAGGAAGTTTAAGACTTTCTTTAGGAAATTATATGTAACAGATTTTTTCAATTAAATAACACATATTTCCTAGCGTAACTCCATCTTTCAATTCCTAATGAATATCTGATCTGTTATCTCAGCCTCTGCACTCTTCTCTGCTCTTCAGAAAACAAGATTTTTTTTTTCTCCTTCTTCATGTGTGGGAAACCAGATTATTAGTGACTGGGTAATCTTACTATCTAGATTCAAAAATAAAGAGGTAGAGAACAATTCAATGCTGTTAGAAAAAAAAAATTACACTGATCATTGGTTACTAAGAGTTTCTGGATGAGAAGGGGATTCAGCTTAACAGAGGAAGGCAGTATCGGCTAAAAGTGTCCAAGGAGTTAAAATTGTTCACAGTTAATATATTTTCGGAGCTATATCTGTAACTGGAAATAGTGTTATTTTTAACATTGTTTCAACTTGATTTCCTCAAGAATCAGCTTACGTGAACAGACTGTGTATATGTCTGTAACTTTTCATACTTTCTCATCACATCTAATTACTTGGCCTGGCCAATTCACTCCAGAAGGGCAAAAGTTTGTCATTAAGCTCTTACAAGCGCCATGGAAGTAGGTGTCTAGAAAAAGGGGGAATCCTACTATTAGCCATTTGGGCTAATCAAAGGGCCATCAAAGGATCACTGGCATTCATCCTTCAGCCACAAGTACACAGGAACTGCTCAGGAGGATACTTTTCAAACCAGTGCTGCTCCAGTATTTTCTACCATGAAAAATTAACTCGGTGTATTTCAACACACCAGACACTAGTATGTCTCTCTGTTTACTCGAAAGCACTTTTTCAAGACACACCAAGAAAGAGCAGCAACATACTTTAGTCAGGATTTGGCATCATCTTTCAGATGACTTGACATTTCAGTGCATTTAGTATCAGAAGCACATGAGAGCACTGCACCGGAATATACAGACTAAAAAAGTACAAGTGCTTCAATTTAAATTTGTTGGCTTTTATTAGTTTGACACCAATAAACAAAGTATTCCATCACTTCCCAAAGATAGAAGGCAACCTTGGGAATGATAGGTGTGAAACCCACAACACATTAAAATACATGTAAAGCATGCTGCTAGGGAATTGTCAAAAAAAAATTAGGGATGAACTTCTCCAGCACCAAACCGTGACATTACTGTCATATTTTTTCCCATCTCCACATCTTACTGGTATAAATATACACAGTAGAAAACACCAGATCCTTGAACAAGATAGAAATAAGAAAGTAACTCTGCTGGTAATACTAGACTTCACTACCAGTGAGATTTTGTCTTAACATGCACCTTTTATGTTTTTCCCCCCCTGCTCCCTTCCACCACAGCTTTTTGGAATTTTTAATGTCTTTTCAACATGTTCAAGGCAAAATTCAGTTTGGCCACCTGTAGGCTGCTTCAAGTCACAGGAGATGACACAGAACTACATTCATAATGGAATACATAGTTTAGACAATTTCCCAGATTTTAAACAGGTATGTTCACTTTACTGGAGTGCATTAGGTAAGGTAAGACAGTCCCTTTTTCCCTATGAAAATATCACAAATGTAACCAAACATCTCCTATGCCAATGATTCAAAGCGACCTTATACACTGCAAAAAAACCAACCAAATCAACAAACAAATCAGGGTAACCAGACGAGCATATACATAAACCAGCATATTAAGTATACTTTTCTTTGAGTACAACATATCATGGTATTACTATTATGATGAAAACATGAAAAAAAAGGGTTTTAAAAAATACTTTAGAACACCAGTATAACTCATTTGAGAAATAAGAATGTACGTGATTCTGAAGTAATGCTTCTTGTTAAATGCATTCCTGCAGAGGAAGAGGAAGAATTTGCTCCTTATGTTGCCTCACCCTGAAATTCACATCTACCAATTAAAATAAGTTAGAGAAAATACTTTGGTTCTTAGGCCCACTATCAAGGAGTTTAGCACTGATATATCAGGCAATGCAGTTACTTCAGGAAAACTCATCTTCAATCTGAGTGGCAAAGGCAATATGTAAGGCACAACAGTAAGAAACCTCATGCTTATTTTCCCCGTCTCTCAGACTACAGCCATCAGGGGGAATGCGACTCTTGCAGCACAGGAAGGTGTACAAGCAACCACCAAGAGGTCTACAGCTACCATGAACATTGCGTTGAGACTGGGGGACTGCATGTGGTTAAGCAAAAAATAATTTCCTCATATGACAGGTGAATTCCTTTCCTATTTTATTATTACTATCCAGAAAATATATGATGAGAGAGACCATTGCTTTCCCCTTCCACAGTCCTGCAATATTTTAAGTTATTTCTGAGCCTTTCAAAACTCTCCCTAGACTCAAATCCTAGCAATACAAGCTTGTGGTACACAAATATTTGTTTATGCAAATATATTTTAATTAAAACATTTAATCTTGCCAGGTAAACATAAGAAAAATAATGCTGATATACTTTTGACAGAATACTTAACTCACGGTTTTAATTTCCTGTTTTTATTAGCTTACCTCACTCGATGAAAATATTAACATATCTTAAGAAGTACATTTTATTTTCTGGTTTCTGAAGAAAATGTTTGATTGCTACCATCTCATTAGAGGTATCAGCTTTTCATTGGAACAAGATTTAAATTGAGAGAAGTTATTGAAAAAATGGGGCTGATGTGCTTCCTCAGTATTTTAATACCCGGTTGCTCCTATCTAAAGTTGTTTTTATGCTGAATGTCAATATGCAATTAGAAAGAGACAACATAAGTGCTGGGCCTCTGCAGAGGACTCTTTGGGCATTTGTAAGCTCCTTTCTTGTTTATGCTGCCAGAGTCTATCAAACAACTCTCACATCGGCACAATCAAGCCACCAAAACGAATGGCTATAAATACAGTCAAAGCAAGAGATAACAATAAGCAGAACAACTAAGTCCTCATTTGAAGATGAAACGGCATTTTTGAGTGAGCAGTATGTGATTAACCTGCTGTATATGGGGTCAACATGATTTATTCTCAGAGCTATGCAGTCAGCCTCAGCCCTGGAACTCACTTGCTGTCAAAGAGACAAGCCTTTCTCAAATCAACCCTCCCCTATGTCTCACTAACACTCGGAGCTCTTACTTAGGAAAATTAACTGTCATGTCCTTCATTTAAATTATTTCCACCCCTGCCTGGAAATAATTGTTAGTCTAACAGACAGTTTACCCATGTGCACTTTCTACTCTCCTGTCCATCTATCTACTGCCTGTAATGCTTCAGCACTCTAAAAGTAGATCTTGAAAACCACAGACAGAGAGGGGGAAAAAGAGGCGTCCTTATTTTGTCTAAATTCTGAGTATTGCTAGAACAGTACTCTCTTGGCTCAATACCAAAGAATAAAAAGCAGCAGACCATTACATTGTAACACAATCGAGTGGTTCAAAATAGAGGGATAGTACTGGCTTTGCTTTGACCTTTTAATAGCAGCACCACATTTCATTTTAAAAAGCTACTTTGTGTGTGGGGACGAACCGCTTACCTTTTGTAGCTATTCGAACACACTGAGTTTTGGTTTCCTGTTAAGGAAAGAAAATTAAAGAAAACAGTCAGATCAAAGGCTTTTTCTTGCCTTCCCCACTCCATAAATTCATCTTAAATTCACTGATCAGCTGGTACAACCCAACGAGGTGGCTCAGGGCTCTGGGCTTAGCAGGGGAGAAGGCTGGGGAATTTTGCCTTGATTGGACTGTACTGTTCAGGATATCAATGGGGAGAAAAGGTGCAGGAGAGCCCAAATATAGCAACAGTTCAGGTTATTCAAATAAAATGGAAATCATGCCATAAGAATACAAAGAGAGGGTGCAGCAAGAGAAAAGGGGAGGAGTGGTGCTCCTATTTATGTCATAGCACAAAACATCCTGAGCCAGTGTTGAACTCCAACAGCACTGTGCAGCAAAGAAAATACATTTGCTCAGCATTATCTCCAAAATTATGCCTTGCTACATCTTGACACTCTTTAAGAGTTACCTGAAGCACATGAGCAACACGCTCCCTCACGCTTCTGGGTGTGGAATGAGCACAGATGCAGCCCAGATATCCCTCCACATGTGACACAGTTAATCTACAACCTATACAATCTGCTCAGGAGACAGTGGTTTGACAGCAGTGTGCTTCAGAAGATGTTGCACATGCAAAGACAATTTGTGTGTAATTTACCACTCTCCCCTTTCCCCTCAGAAGTTTGGTCAGCAATTAAAACAAATGAACAGAGAAATGACTTGGTTATGCACAGTTTGGACAACTTGAACAGATGAGGGTCAATCATAAATGGGTTTTCTGACCTTACTGTACAATGTGCAGTCATTTTAAAGGCAAACATACAGAAATAGCATAAGGTTGTGAGAAAGGATGCAGCTGCTGTTGTATTAGATCACTCTAAACAATATTAGCATGTAATTTGAAAACATAATAATGACAGTTTCACTCTATAAAATATGCTTACTCTAGTCCTCCACCCCCAGCATTCCATCCCCAAATATATCCCCTGGGATCTGTCTCGAAGATTCAAAAGCAACAGGTAAAATACGTTGATGCCTGTTTGTAAACACAGCTTGAAATAGCTAGCAAAACTCTAAGTTGAGGCACTGTAAGTATTCAATAAGGACAATTTTTCAATTTAAATTAAAGCCCCGCAAAGTTTACTAACATAATCTTACCTATTCTCCCTAGTTACTGGACTTACTTGTCTGTTTCTGTTCAATATGTCTGCGAGGATCACAGAGTAACCTCCTATCAACCCTACCATGTACTTCAGAGCCTACTTTACTTCCCTCTGCCTATTTTGGTGATCCCACTGGTTTACAGCAAAGCATCTGTTTAAATATTCTGCAGCTCAGAGGTTATCTTACAACCACTAGATCTCTGTCCCAGTAGAATGCAGTGCAGTTCCCCTCAAAACCTCGCCTCAAATCCCTGTAGAAACAGAAATTTGATCCAAAGTTTCAAACATAACAAAGAAATGCATTTTAGGATTAAAATCTCTCACAAACTGAAATCAAGTTTAAGTAAAAATACTGTGTTCTTCTCTCATTTTCTACTTATCTGTTGAAACGTAAAAGCTAAAATAAACATCTACGTTTTTATTTAGTATTTTTATTTTACTTTTCTCTTCCTTTTTTCCCATCAGGGAATGAAAAAAATTTCCTTACAATGCAGTCTGCTGGAAGTCCACAAAAACAAAGGGAATTATTTTTAGCAGGTGAGGGGAATATGGATGGGTGTCTAGCAGTCACCTTTTATTTTGCTCTGTTTACTTTATACAGGTCTTTAAATAAGAACTAAAAACAGAGAATGGTCTATTGAATCAGAGAAAAAAAATCCAATTTTCAAACAGCTTTGTTCCCATTCTGACTTGACATATATCCAATTTTCATAATCATAGGTAAAAGGTGAGATTTTCTTCAAAAGACTTCAAGGCAAGGCTGACTGTTAGCAAGGGTTTGCCTAGTCACCAGAGACACCCAAGCCTAAGGAAGGGCAAACACTGCTTCTGCTCCTTTCCAATGGTTCTGGTGGGTATCAATGACTATCAGTTCCTGTCTGAATGGCCTGGACACTTCAGTTTTCTAAACTATATGTAAAAATATTAAATTTTAAATATCTCAAGTTTCTCTGTCTACCATATTTTCCCTTCTCACCAATACCTTTCCTCTCCCTCATTTTTCATTTACAAGAGGAAAAACCATTCGAGAGCAACAGCCTGGGGCTTGCAGAGCTGCAGTTGTTCTTTGCACCTGGAACCTCGGAACCTCTCTCCCTGCCACTTTTCCTCCTTCCATATGTATACAGAGCCAGTAGCAGTACTCAGCAGCAGAGTTAAAAAGGAAACACAGAGGAGGTAACGAAGGCGAGCGATAGCCACACTTCTACTGCACAGCAGCGGTGCCAGCCTGATGCACATCTTCTCAGAAACACTCTTAGACTCATGGTGGGCCAGGGGTTACTTTTGCTCAAGAAAATGTTTACTTTTTATTTGATGTCCAGTGTGAGAGTCTTAAAAACTTTGCAATGTTTCACTAGCCCACTGAGCAGCCCAAATTCTCTTTATCCTGCAGTAATTTAATCTTCTGAAGAGTGCAGGTACTGAGAACTGGGGAAAGGACTGCGGATGTCATTTACTGAGGAGACAGAGCCACAGCCCTGAAATTACTCCCCTCAGACAATTACTATGAGATGCATTAAACTCTCATCTAGTAGCAGTTACTATGACACGAGGCTGATGTGAAATGTGAATGGCGCACTGCCACGCTGTCACAGCACCGAGGGGATTTCAGCCACGCCACTGCCAAAACCTCCCCCGTCCAACAGTCCTAACTGTCACCACAGGCATGTCTTTGACTCCTTCCAGGAGAAAGGTGTTGTTGGCACTTGCCTTCTCCACGCTGCTCATGGCCTGGAAATAGATGTTGTAGCCTTTCCGAGGAGCCAGCGGCGGGTTCCAGAAACCTTGGTAAGTCCTGTTGTCACCCACAGTAAAGGGGGCTGGCTCTGGCAGGTTTCCTGGGGGCAGCTGAGCAGCAAAGTAATACGGTGACCCTCCACTAAGAGCAGTCTGATAGGTGACAGGGATCTGGTAGCACTCCATGGCACCAGTTTCTCGCTTTGTTCGGTGTGGGTGCAGCTCTTCAACAACAATCTGGTAGGCACTGGTGAGACAGAGGAAAAAAGGACAAGACAAGAGGTGGATGCAGAGAAGAAACAAAGGCTAGAAATATAGCAAAGTTATTTATTTCAGCTGTTGGAAAGAAGGAGCATCCATTTTTTTTCATGAAAAACAATAATACAAATCCATACATGACCTTTTATTATTAGTTTCTTTTAAACCCTTTCTCTTTTGAAGAAACAGAGGAACAACTGTGTTAAACTACAATAGATTAAACTCTTGGCTGATCAGAAGCAATCTGAAGTTAGCATTTTTCTTTGAAACAGTATTAGAGAAAGCTGAGCTTCAAGACCCAACATAATGGCTGCCTCCGGGCTGTGCTTGAAGCACCAATTTGCAGTTGTCATATCATTAGAGGCAGAATGTGCTGACAGGCTTCTCCACCTCTTGACCTTGCTGTGGCTTCTATCTTGGCTCAGAGCTATGCAGATCTAAAGTACAAGTGACATGCTGTAATACAAGCACAGATGGACAGAAATCTGTCCATTCCACTGAAATAGACTGCCTCATTCCTCTACAGCTCTCAATGATAAAATGTTACAAATTGCTGAAGCAGAGAGTGTTCAGCCCATCAAAACACCATCCCAACCTCCCAATACTTCCCTTGAAATGGATCATGGCTTGGTCACTTTTCAAAATCACCTGCTCAAAATAGAACAGATAATTATAATTCCTCTTTCTCCTTTAGGGGAACTACCTAACTGCTGGATGTTACCAACCGATTATCAGCTTCCTCTGCTTTTCAGAAGCACAGAATTTACGTAGTGAGAGCAGAAGGCAATCCTTCATTTTATAAGAAAAGAAAGAGGTTTGGGGGTTTTAAGGCATGTAGACAAGAAACCTGAAGCTTTTGAATTAAACTGGCAGACTTGTCTGTCTTGGGTTTGTTATAAAGGTTTCTAAACAGAAAACGTAAAATTGAACCAAGTTCTCGAAGTGTCACTGCATCGCTGCAAGGACTCTGAAAGGCAATGACAGTCCTCCTCCTTTCAGAACTTATAGGGCAGCATTAAATTATTTTGTCAATTTTCTCTGCTACTGCTGCCCAGAAAACCCAATAACTGCAGTGGCAGAGATAAAGTATGATACTGGAGAATGGAAGAAAGAGGAGAAGAAATAAAATGGGAAATTAGCTTCACATCTTTCTTGAGCTGAAAGAAAATGTTAGCATCCCCTTTTCCTAGCATGTAAAAATTAAGCAGGGATGCCTCTTTCTTCCATTTTAATGTGTCCAAGAAGAATATACAATGTCATGTCAGTTTTGAGACTCCAGGTAGAAAGAAGAATGTAAAAAGAAAAAAAAAGTTAGATCTGAGGATATCTATCTCTCATAAACTGACCATGAACTGAGCTCAGTTATACATCACCTTCTGTGGTAAACTGTATGTATTAACCATCTCCAGTTAATGGGGACTGTACCAACAAATCACTTGCACAAAACCCCTGTATATCCAGCATATTTTTATTTTTCAAAATAAATGTACCAGCAAAAAAAACTCTAAAAGCATTGATATTTAAAAAACTTGACAGGACGAAAAATATTTTTAAAATTTTTATTTATAATGTCCCAAGGTAAGAAATTACTACTGGCATTCATTCCCTCCTTGGCCTGGCCCTGGACCCAGGCAGGGTAAAAACACTCTTTCAGAATTGGGCAGACAACCAACTGGAGAGCACTGGGACACAGACACCATGTCTCTGCTGCCTGAATTCTGCTGTCTTCTCTCATCAGCTGCCAGTGGACTGGGACAGACACAAATTCTGCTCTCAGAAGTGACAGAAGAGCAGGAAGCATGTCTGCAACACCCTGGGAGCTTCAAAGGAGAAAGCCAGCAGGGGCAGAGGAAGGACAGTGCAATGCCCGCACGTGACAGAGGCAATTGTCCCCTGGAACAGCCTGCTTTGTCACACAGCTCCAAACATGAGACGCACCACAGTCACCAAATCAACCCCTCTTTCTCCTTCCATTTTATAGAATAAGGGATTAATGGGATATCTTCGCTTTAAGGCACATCTCCTTTTTAAGGGTCAAGTCTCTTCGGAGACCAAAACAAAAAAATCAAAGATGAAGGGCATGAGAATCAAATTGCTTAAAAGTCTCTTTTTACAGCATTCTTTAAAAGAACTGTAATTTTTGAATGGGATATAAAAGATATAGCAAGATTTTAAGCATGAGACCACAATAAAATGTGAAGGTTCTGAAAAACTTTCAAATAAATTAATTTATATAAAATATATTCAAAAAATGCTCTTTGGACCCCTACATATGAAAAGCTACAATATGTGGAAAATAAGACATAGATATACATATTGTAGTCATCTACACTTACACAATAGAAAAAATAGCAAATGACAGAAACTGTTTAAAGTCTCCAAGAAAGCTTTATTTTTAATTTTTTAAAAAATGTATTTTCACAAAGTACATTTAAATAAAAGATTTGCCTATCCTCTTTAGAAAGGGGACCTGGCAGTATTTTTCATGCAACATTATAGGCTAACAAGACATGGAGGAATACAGTCATTTACCTCTGGGCCCTTTGTGATACCATCTGTTTAAACCCATTTACTAAACACTGCCGTGGCTCCAGAGCAGCACTGTTACACTATGTGCACATAATAATGTTTGGAAAGGGCACCCTGCTGTAACATGTGATGAAACAAGTCACAGCTAAATTTGCAACTTGAAAAGTGGGGTGTTCACTGGCTGCAAATGTGTTTTGATATCAGGTATTAGTGCAAATTTAACTATTTACTCTGCTTTTCCTTGTGTCTTTACATATAACTAAACCTAGCTTCAGTTATCTTAGGTTTTCTATACATTTTTTTTTTGTGCTGGTGAGAACTCAGTTATTGAGAGAGCTTTCTTTTGACAGGAGCTGAGGGAATTCCTACAACAGCATTCTTTCCTGGTCTTTCCATACAGCAAAGAAGGATTAAAAAAGGGAAATAAAGACTGAGGAGTGGAAAGCTTAGATGACAATATTCCTTCTTCTTGATGACTCAAATAAATTCTGAGCTATTCTGAAGAGTAATAAAAAATTCAGAACCTGCTACATAAGTCATCAGGATCATAAAGGCCAAACAGTTGTCTGAGACAGCCAGGTAAGCAGAGAAATTTTGAAGATACAGCAGCTGAAGAGCTCGTCAGCTGAAATTTTCCATGAAGAAATTATTTCTCCTGACAAAACCTTTTTTTTTTTTTTTTTTGGTTAACTTAAGAAAACCTTTACAGTACCTCCCTATTGACTAAGACAATTGCAAACAGGTGAAGGGAGTCTCTGACAACAGATCTTCCTTTTCATCCCTCCCTAAAAATTCAGGCTCCCAGAAAGATACGGCAGTGCTGAATGTTGTTCATACTTTAGCCCTATTCTGAGTAGACTTTAAATACCTGCTAGACATTTCTTTCTATGCGTCTAGTGGAGACACATCTTCCTCTCCTTTGACAAGCACCAGACTGACTGATGAGCCCGTTTCAGCCCCACCTCTTGGAATTCTAATTGACAATGATTGTTTTAGTTGCTCCCTGCCATGGTCCCCTTAACTAATCTTGCTGCAGAAGGAAAACAACCTAATTCTTCATAAGGAAGTACAAGAAAAGCACTTTAACAATCAAATAAAATAAATTTAATCATTAAAAATTTACTCTGATTCTGATGTACACTCTTTGTAATCCTCATCTGCAGTAGGATTTGAAAACAAAAAATTGTTTTTCTGGTACTCAGTTAGGAACCTTCAGAAAAACTACAGCAACAAATCACATCTTCAAATGAATCACCGAACCACCATTGATTCTACTGACTGGAACCTCATCCACAAGATTGATGGTGAAACAATACGCGCTTCAAAGCGAGCCTGAGCCATCCAGCTTTGTCTCCCTTTGCACTTCTAGTTTGTAATATTGTTTTAAAACTTCAGGAGGCCATAAAGAATGCTAGGGATTGCACAATAAAACCTGTCAGGGAAGGTATGATTAGAGTCATGTTTAAACTGTGGCAACTAGGGCAGCTAGGCAGTCTCTTAAAGAAATACTGCACATAGATTATACTTAAGATAAGGAACATCTGTTTGCTGAGGGGCTGTGCTGATGGAGAGGCTATGATGGAAATCTGATCACAGCATAATTCCATTTGTGAAAGCAAAAGAGTATCAGACTAAACTTTTTTTCCTTTTCCTATTTTTTTGGCTTTTCCGATTTTTTTTTTAATTTTTTAAAACATGAGCCCACTGATATTAAATGAAATTACCATCTACAGCTCCAGATATTACAGGACTGGGTAGAAACAAAACTTTTCAAAAACTCAGCTGTATTCTTCAGGGTCAGGCTAACTAACAGCATCTGAGTCCTTTCTACACCATCACAGCTGCAGGCACGGTGATCCATTTTTTCCCCACCTACCTAGTAACACTCATTATGGCAGTAAGCCAGCTTCTAGAGGAAACAAAACTGCAGTGTAGATGGAGTGACGCTTCACTAAAATATATCATAAAGTTTAGCAAAATGCATTGAATCAATTCAGAATTTCAGTGTGCTACATTTATCTCCCTATTAAGAAGCTGCTGAAAAGTACCTGACTGCAATATGCATAACTCCAGAAAAGGGAATAACACCATTTCTTCTGCATTCCCCTGGAGAATGCTTCTCATTCCAAGTAAGGAATAAAACACCTGGTTGATTTTAAGAATAAAGCCCAAGTCTCCAGTTATGGTAAAGAACTTCTTTCCTTGGCCTCTTGATGTTAGAAACTTGATGTTATATCTTAGATTTTAGAAATTAACTCAGGTGGAGAGGGAAGATGACAGAAAGGAAGAAAGAAGTATGCTTTTTTGAGAACACAGTCAAACAACAGTTATTAATACACTATGAAATTATCACTATCAAACTGTCTATTGACATTTAGTACATAGATCCTTTCTGCCATCATCATAGGCCACCAGTCACAAGCTCATGCCATTGAACTGAGGATGCTGTGAGGAAAACTGACAGAATAAATGTGAGTTTGTGTGTTGCAGGTTTACTCGGCAGCAAGTCACTCATCTGCAAGTACAGAGAAGAGAAACCAGGACTTCTTGAGCTAGGTAAATTTTCTAGCCCCATGAATAATTCTCTAGCCACATCCCATCATGCTACCAGTTAACAAAAGAACCACCCCGCCAGGAGAGAAACCCAGGACCCAAGATTGACCCCCTAAAGATGTGTGGTGGGATTGAAGGTGGAAGACTGCGGCTGTCAGCACAGGAGTGCCCTGGAGCAGCTGCCGTACAGAAGATGTGCACCAAAAACATCAGCAGATCCCGATGGTGTCCGGCAGGCATGCCCTGGGCAAGAATTCGCCTCAGCTCCCTCAGGTGGCCAGACACAAGACTGAAAGGATGTGGCATGGATTACATGAGAGATAGACATCACATTTCCCAAACAAGGGCAGCTCTCATTAGGGCCAGCAGCAGGACTCTTGGAAGTCTTTAAAAGCACCTACAAAGGCGTATAGTGAAGTGAGTTTAAGCACCTGCAGATTTGGGAGCATCTTCAGACTACAAGTCTGGTTTCCATTATATTAATTAAAAAAAAAAATCCCTATTTTAAGAATCCAAGTCTCGTACTGAAAGCAGTCCCGTTCCCCAAAAATCCTAGGTTTGCCCCAGGGCAATTTCTCAGAAACAAATGATACATGGCATTACAATTTTAAATATAACACATCAAAATCTCCTGTAAAGGGGATATATCTGGATTATCTTCTATGACAGAATATAAATAAATAACTTGATAATATCAATCATAACAGTGACTATATGATAAACACATAAAAATGCATATAGGTATGTGATTCATCCCCCACAACATTCACGTAAAACATACATTCCTCTTAATGGAAATAGACTTAAGAAACAGTACATTTTCCTCTACTTTTAGGGCTTGGGCACGTGACTCAACATCAGCTGAGCCGTGATAGCAGACTTAATGTAACACAGAATGAAATGCATTAGCCCGCATTTGTCTAAAATGTCACAAGGGTAATAGCATGAAAACCTTCTGATGCTCAGCAGCTAATTAACCCCCAATTAGTCAACCTTGCCCCTGAATATTGCTGATACAGCCACATCAGTAAAACACAAATGGAATCAAATAATATCATAAAATTTTTACACTAACAAGTAGAAGTAAAGAGCAGGATGTGGACTAATCTTTGCAAACAAAATTAAATTATCTCTCAACAGAGAGCAGAAAGGGAAAGACCCCTCAAAGTTAACATAAATGAAACATTTTAATATGATTAGAGGACACGCCAAATAAAATTTAATAGCTTGCTACATGATTCCTAGTAAGAAGCACTCTCAGAAGAAGAAGGTCAAATAGTTTGTATTCATCACTATTATTCTCCCATTTCCCCATAGCTTCCAATTTTCCAATCATACACATATGCTGTAGAGTAGCTGACTTTGAAGCACTGAAGAGGAAGTGTCATTTTCAAATCTACCTTCTGACAAACACCTTTCAGCCTCATATTTCAGAAGCACTGTGAGAAAGTAGAACGAAATTATAATGGCTAGAAGGTGGTTCTGGGGACCCTATATCAAAGAGGTCAGGTAGCTGAATGATTCAGGTCATGGCTTTCTCTAAAAAAAAAAACTGCCAAACCCAGAATTTTTTTAATTACACATCTATTGGCAAGCTAGGTGTAGGTAAAAAAAAATTATGATGTTAAATGAATGTCACTCAGAAACGAACAGCTCTATGTACTGTGACACAACAAATATTCAACTAAAAAAATAAACTTGATTTTTATTTATATATATTTTTTTTTTTCTTTTTTTTACCTGATAGGTGCACCTTTGGCCTGTGCAGGCCTCAAGAGTACAGTTATTGTAGTAGCAGTTTCATTGAGAGATGCATCGACTCCTTCATAGTCTGGTAAAGTGGGAGCTGATTAACGTTGAGCGGGAAGGAAAAGAACAAGAAAACAAATCAGTGCAAACATTTTGAATTTTTATGAGGTTGTGGCTGTTTGGAATACACAACAAAGCCACACTCTTTACCAGCCATGTGAGTATTTTTAAACAGTTTTTACAGTCAGGCACAATCTTTTACTACAGCGTGAGTGGGACTTCATCAACAATTGATAACTCTATCCCTAACCACTTCCCATCAAATCGTGACACCTCTCAACTTATAACAGTTTTATTCAATCAGGACAGAAATAGAGGGAAGAGGTGACTGACAAGAAACCCTAAACCATAAAAAAAACCATTTTAGCCTCAATTTTTCTACCCTGCAAATAACTACAGTCAAAGTGCCAAAGACCCAGCTTCTACCATCCTCCTCCAACAATTTAAGAACCTTTCACATTTCCTCTTGAACGTCATGGGAAACAACGCTAATACCAACCAGTGTGCAGGAAAATTGGACTTATATAGACATGCATCTGTGGACTAGAACTGGATTGGGGAACCTACTCCCATGCCCATTCCTATCAATGGACAGCCAAGCTGCTCATTAATCAGCTTCAAAACCACTATGGAAAAACAAAATCAAAGTCAAAACCAGAAGTAGTTCAGGAACTGATTCACTAATGGACTGTCAGACCGTCACGCCTTCATGGCAGCAATATTTGTTGTGGGTGGGATGGCTAGTGTTGGCAATTACTTCAACCACCCAGCTTTAATCTACTGCCTGTTACAGTCCTCACTGGTAATACAATCCTGACTTCAGCCCTGGTGTAAGCAAAGGAACAGGATTTTCTGTGAATCAGAAAATAATAGATTTCTAATAATTACTAATTTTTCACAAGTTTGAAAACTATCTGCATGTTTGTGGTTTTTTTTTAATATGTATCATTATAAAATAATTAATGAAGCCTGTATATATCAAAATGAACTTTCACAAAAAGATGTTTCCTAGCAGGCTGTCAACCATTTAAGTCATAATAATTTTACAGTACTATATCAATAGATAGAAGAGTTCTGAAAAATTAAAAGCCTTGCTTCATTAGTCCTAAATCCTAGAGGAACACAAAACCTGCTCTTAATTCAGGAAATATTATTTTATAGAATTAATGTTCATTTAATGTTAATTTTAAAATTACTGCTTACACCATGTTCACCAGAATCACAGTAACCACTTGTAAGCTTAGTTAAAAGGAATAATTCCACCCTTCATTAAACCGAAGTTAGCATTTTCTGAAACATGCATTGCTTCATATAAAGTATCAGTCATGCAGAGTGAAACTAGACAACAGCTCAGCGTAAAGCAAGGTAGAAAGAACAGGCTGAAGTTCAGATGCAAGGGGTGTCACAGCCTGCCCTTGAGCTTTCCTAGCATTGACCATGTCTTGCCAACTAACAGATCCCTACTCTGTCTAGAGAGTTGCGCTGCACTGGATTCTGGACAAAATTCCCAAATTTTCTGTGTGGAGAAAGAAGGCATGTCTTGTGAAGAAGCCTGAATTCACTGTAGTCCTAAATACCCCAAACATGCTGAGGAGCTTTTTTCTCAAAATACTGAAATATCGGACATGTTAGCAAGACATACACCTCTTTTCTTTCCCTTCGACAAAGATATTAGAAGACAAGTATGCAAGCACTATATTACCATTACATCTGAAAATTTGGAACTAGAATTTGTTGTGAAGAAACACAAGGACCTTAAAACAACCTGAGTAAAATATCAGACTTCAAAACAATCTAATAGCTACATAAACAGAACAGAGCACATTGTCTGGGCATTTTTGGTGCATTGGCTGGGTTGTTTTGAAGGGACAGGGGTATGAGGAGTGCTAGTGCTTACGTGCTGGGGTGGAATTCAGCAAACTGTTCCAGTTAGCTATGACAACTACAGCATTTCCCTTGCTACATAATTCAAGGAGCTCTGCCTTGAATTTTCTCACATTTTGATTTATGTATGTATTTTCATGTACTGTGAGGAGACTATGTGAACAGTTTCCCACAAAAATCATAGGTGCATTCCGCTACATTATTAACTTCTCTTTACAGGACAATCTGAGTTTCATTATGACAGATAATAAGGAAAATAGCATGCTTTGTGCTGTTTAAATTTGAAAATGACTGACTTATTTGATCTCTGCCAAGCTCTGAAGTCACCATGTCACAAAATAAAGTTCCTCTAAATATAGCATTGACTTGTCTTCCACTATCAACTGCATAAGCCACTATCTTATTTTTTGAGAATAACATTGAAATTTAAGAAAATAAAAATACTAAAACATTCAATTTGACATTACTGTCTTCAAGAGTTTACAGTGCATTATTAAGACAAATAATGTCAAAGTTGGTGCACTGCAATAAATGAATAAAGGCATAAGGAAGCAGACTTCTATGAATCTGGTGAAAGAAATTCACACATTGTCCCAACTGCCCTGAGTCTGTTACAGCTGTGTGCTGCTAAGCGGTGTCACCTTCAGTAAGTCAGTAATTTTCTGCACCTGACTTTACTAACCAGATGCAGCCCTTAGTGACCTCTGGAGTGTTGAAAGGCCTAATTAGCTAAGGTTTATACGGCACTTCAAAATCTTTGGAAAGTACTAGCTTACACAGAAAAAAACAGTTCACAACCACAGCTGTGCAATTTCACTTCATACAAGGATTCATCCCTGAACTTATGCTACCCTGTGGCAAATACACCCAGAAACATTTTTAGTAACATAATTTCTTAACATGATAGGACTTTTTGTGGGGCTTTTCTTTAGCATTTCACAGTTTCTCAAGTCTTACAAAAATATTCAAAATACACTTCCCCCCTCCCCTTCCCGGTTTTCTCTTTACGCTGTTGTTTGTTTTCACCTGAGATGTTGGTTGTTACATTGATCGTAGTTGCTGGTCCAAACCCTTTGATGGTGCTTGCACGTATGAAGAACTGGTAGGTAGTGCCAGGGTGCAGGTGAGAGAAGACGTGGTGCGTGCTGTTCCACAGCTTCGACACTGTTTGTGGGGGTCCTGCCACCGGAACTGCGGGATCAAATGACTGGATACTGCTATAGCTGACCTGGGGAAACAATTATTTTTGCAACAACTCTTAAAGGTTTTGGCACAAAGGATTTAGGTTAGCTTGGCTGGAAAGGAAGCAAAAGACACATGCGCATCTAGCTACCCATTTATCTTGGGGATACCACAGAATCATAGAATCATTTAGGTTGGAAAGATCCTTAAGATCATCGATTCCAACCATTAACTCAACAATGCCAAGTCCAGCACTAAACCGATGAGGACATCATGTGTACTATTGAAGAGTCTGCCTTACTTGAAAGGCTATGCAGGCACCCTTCATCATTGCTGTTAGATGACACACTCCCATACTTGCTATAAAATCACCATTGAACACTTTGAGCTTCACAATTTGCTTTCTTCATAGCTGCTCTCTCAGAGTTAATGTCACTACTCCTGTAAATTCACTGCCTTTTGCATCTGTTTCCAGGTAAAAATTAAGGAAGCAATTATCTGCTTTAATCCCATTCATCAGCTGTTTTTACACAGTTCATGTATGGAAAATTTCACTGTTACATTCCGCTGAGGGGAAGTGAGCGAATGGCTGAGTGGGGTTGAGCTGCCCACCTGGCTTAACCCACAGTATTTAGTGAATTTTGTTAGCAATAAATATATAAATAAATATATTTTAAGGTGTTTTGTTTGATTTGTTGGTTAGCCTTCCTGTAATTCAATAATACACAAAGTTATATCTTCTGTTCCTTTAAAAGAGGAGTGCTGGAAAGGGTGGTGCATGTTGCTCAAATCAGCTTGTGTTACCTGCTAACCTCCTGTGGAGGTCTCCAGAAGGCTCATAAATTAAATACACTTTAAACAGAATTTATATAGAGGTTTCCTTTAAAGGCGATATCTAAAAATCTTACAAAGCTAAAAAAAACATTGCTCCAAATTTAATGACGATATTACTTTTCATGTAACCTTCTCTTCCAATGAAGAAAATTTTGCAGATCATGACTGTCATGGAATGGTGTATAGTAACAATACAAGATTTTTAAGGCACTTATACTCACATGCCAAAGCCACTTGACAGGGACGGACAGTCATATGCACCGTAATTACAAAATTTGAATCACTACAGAAAATCATGTATTCAGAAAATGAAAGGACCATATTAACGAATAGCTGTGTACAGAGCATAAACATCCACCGTCACCCACCTCTCTCGATGCACCTCCCTAGCCCCATCCTATGCTTGTTAGGTGCTTAATGATTACCTCATACTGAGTAATGATGCCATTTGGATCCACAGGTTCCTTCCAGTTGAGGAAGATCTTATCTTCAAAAGGAGTTCCTTTCACTGATTTGGCAGGTATAGGGCCTGGCACTACAAACAAAATGGAAGTTTTAAAAATAGGAAATTCAAGAGACAGAAAAACTAAAGAGATGACAGAACATCCTATTAAAACCAAAAGTGAACACGGGTCTCTTTTTATTAATATTCATTTGCATCCAAAAGGCAATGGTAGAGTGTGTGAAAAAGCACTTCAAAGTGTATTTTGTCATCTGCAGTTCAGAGAGAGCATGAAGTTGAAACGTTAATGTTATCCCCACATACGGCTTTCAAAACTCCATGCAAAGTCAAATTGTCTCATAGTATAGCCAGGGGAAACAGTTCAAGCTATATTACAACTTCAGGGAACATCACTGAACTCTGTAATAAGCGTATCTTAGGACAAGGACTACACGGTTCTAAAATTCTTTTAAAAGAAAAAATCAAAGGCAGGGAAGAGCCTCTGTTATACAACTTCTTCCAAAGGAGAGAAATTCTTACAAAATAGTTCTCAATCACATCTTCTTATGATTCGTTGTTTTAAAAGAAATCCTCATTTAAAAGAGAGGGCTGAACGTGGGGAAACACACCAGCTCAGCTGCCATTTCTTTCAGCCTTTGACCTCCTCATGTGCAGAAGGATCAAGACTGCTCACTTCAAATCTTTCCAATAAGAGATGTTTTCAAAGCTTTGAACTGAACCACATTAAGATGACCCTACTTTCTTACTTTAAATGGAATCAATATCCCTTGTGTAATGACAAGTCTGAAATGTCACCTCAGGCCTCTTTGCCCAAGTGATTCACAGCACCTGGTAATCCCATCAACACCAGGCAGAAGCATTTAGTTATCTCCCATTACAGCTTAAAAGATATTTTTGCCTACACATACAATTCCTTTTTATCAGAGCAGCTCACCTAGATTTGAACACACACATGCTAAAAGAAGAGGGTGAGGCCTGGAGAAACTCTGAACCCTAAGAGAAACCTTCTTCCCTCAAAGAGACAAAGTTGTTCAATCTTGCAGTCTTTCGATTTAAATGTTATTTCTATCTAATATATTGACATATATTTCTGTCTCCTTCTAATAAGTCTATTTTCTTCAATGCAACTTTCAGTGAGCCTTATGCCTGACACTCCTTGGACATTCATTATCAAAGCAGACTGAAGTTTTACAAAGAGCAAAAATAAATTAAAATCCAGTGGATCAAAGGAAGCACCAGGTGCTGTGCTAGCAGCAGGAAAAAGTGAGCGGTTTCTCCCATCAATGGAATTTATTTGAGTCTACATGCAAACTATAAATGATGATCTGACCCTCGATACAAACAATATAATTTGGCACATTAATAATAAATTCACGGAGTCAAAAAAGTCCAGAAGTAAATACATGAGAGCTTCACAGAACCCATTCATCTAACTGTCATATGAGGCTCAGGAGAAGTTAACTAGAATCACAGGCTGGTGCTTTTCTTCAGTGTCCCAGGACAGAACAGGCAGCGGATGAAGGCTGACATGCAGTGACAGCCCCTCTGTGCTGTTTGTATCATTGAGACACTTCCTGTAGGCAACGCTTCATGTTTCATGGGAATGCCCTACAGTATTTCCTGACATCTCAAAAGAGGCATGAATATACCCTGCTGCACGTGACATTTTCCTTGGGAGATGCATGCACGGTTTTTTTGTGTGTGCATGTACACCTGTGTTTGGGAAAGAACACGGGTACGCACCAGGGCATGCACACAGTGTGTGAAATTAGACATAAAACCACATCAAAGTATGTGAGGTAAGAAGAAAACAGACACAATTGCTCGAAAACATGCAAAATACTTTTTGTGCGGTGCTTTTAAAAAGAAATGTTTCATATTCAGTTGAAACTGGGTGCAGGGCTCTACATATGAGGGTTGCATAAATCCTCCTACATCTTTGGTTTGAACACCAAGGTGGGAGAAGCCTCTAGGCTCATCTCATTCCATGGCTCTTTTCTTCTCCTGCAGTACAAAGTTTGATGCTTAAGGCAGCAGCAGCAATGTTAAAGTGGCTGAATTACGCGACCCCAGTTAGTGTCATGCTTCTCTTCCTCCTGGCATGGGAAGGGTACAAGGGCAGAAACTAGCACGGCAACGAGCATCTTGCTTGGAATCTCAGTTCAAAAAGGTCAGAAAGAAAAGGAGAGCAAGCATCTAGAGAAAGACAACAGTAATGCCGACAAACCTCATGCACCCCCATAAATTCATAAAAATGAAAGTTGGGATTAACCTAAATAATTTGAGAACTCAATTGGAATTAAAACAAAGAAAAAAAAAAAAGTTCAAGTGCCCAGAAAAAGGAATATAAATTAATATTAGTTTGAAGGACACATTTTGATGGTCTGAAACCATTTTTTTTCTTTCCATTTTCCAGTTCAGCCACAGTAAAAATGTCTTTTAATCTCACTACTTTACCAAAAGGGTAAAGCGAGTGAGGAAAGAGAAAAGCAGGAGTAAGTGAATTTGCTTAAAGAACAGAGTATCTTCAGGTTAGTCAAAATAATGCCTTAACATCTTTATTTGTTCTTTTTTTCCTTTGTTCTTAGGTCAGTAGTTGTTACAAACAGAAATTTGAAACAGGCCAAAATTAGTACAAAAATCCCTGAACGAACAAAAAAGCACCAACAAAAGAACAACAGCAAGGTAACCTGTTGGTAACACTACCCTGAAGACTCAAACTGCATTTCTCCATGTGGGCAGCCATTGCCGTCTATTCCTTGAGACTCCCAGCAAGACTCTAAGACTCAAAAACTTCACCTTTCCAAAACAGTGTTAAGAGCTTTCCCTTTTGCAGTGGGCTGAACTTGGCTGGATGCCATGTGACCACCAAGCTGCTCTATCATTCCCCTTCCCAGCAAGACAGAGGAGAGAAAATAAGATGGAAAACAGTTAGTGGGCTAAGACAAGGCAGATTACTAAAGAGGGGAAAAAAACCCCCAAAAAAGTAAAAGTTTGCACATGCATTAGCAAAGGGGAAAATTTAATCTCTGCTTCCCATCAGTGAGCAATGTTCTGCCACGTCCCAGGAAGCAGGGCTTCGGTGGCTGCTCCAGAAGGCAAAAATTGTAAAATAAAGAATTCCCCCCCTACTCCTTCTCCCTCCCGTAATTTGTACATCTGAGCAGATGTCATATGGCATGGAAAGGCTGTGTCCCTTCCCAGGACCTTGCCCACTCCCAGCCTCTTGCTGGGGGGAGGAATGTTGAGAGCCAGCGCTGAGGCTGTGCCAGCCCTGCCCAGCAGTAGCCGGGACACTGGGGTGTTATCAGCACTTTTCTGGGTACTGATGCAAAGCACAGCACTGTGAGGGCTGCGGGGGAAAGCGAGCTCCATCTCAGCCAGACCCAATACACCTTTGTATGATGGTTAGCAAGGACTTGGGTGAAAACTAGCCAGGTAAATTCCATCCTTGTGTTGATAATAGCTTTCAGAAAACTCACAAACAGCAGGAAAGGCTTTCCTCGGGTTTGTGTGAGCATTTCCAGAAGCTCCATCACTCACCACAGCACATTTTTGCTGCCTTAGCTCCCATTTTTTTCCTACATGAGCTCTCACTCTTTCTCTTGGACTTACAATTTACACTTAAATCAAAACACTCAAGACTAGTACAAGTGTATTAAGGTGAAGTATGTTACTTAGCATAATCGTCTGAATAATTCAAAATGTATAGGTAGCTGCTAGAGGAGTTGAACTCAGACCTTTTGGCCTCTGCACCCACTCTTGAAAAAGATTCTGGTCTCACTGATTTTCTTTCTGTCTGCTGACCTTGTGAAGTGTGATCCCACCATCTCTCAGTGACAACAACAGTAAACACGCTTTCCTTCCCATGCATTATTCTATGCTAAACTTCCAACAAGTCAGGATTTGCACTTATCTGAAGAAGTGAAATAATTTAGATGGGTTTAACTATATGGATATAAGAAGACATTTTGAACTTAAGCAAAAAAAATTTAAAAAAAACAGTAAAAAAGTATACAAACATAAAATGCACATATATATAAAAGTAAGATAAAACAAATTCAAAGGGAATCTCAGCAAGGTTTTATAGTGCAAACAACACAAGCTATTCTTTCATGATTTATGTGCATCTCCAGAGCTCTTTTAATAAAGCTATATATTCATATAGTGAATAACTGATAATCTTTTCTTCTATATGCATGTGGAATGGTGGACTTTATAAATACTATGCATAATGAAAGTTCAAACCTTCAAGCTGACATCCCACCAATTCATTTTAGACTAATATATTTGCATTAAATTATGTCACAGTCACAAATAAATTGTTATTCACACATAGTGTCACTTAGATGTTGTTCTACACTGACTTAATAGGAAATTTATATTACAACACATTACTTCTGGAAAAAACAATGTATTAACTGACACCAATGACTATAAAAATGAATTTATATTGCTTCAGTTTTCCTGCTACAAAATAATGAAAGTTCATGTAAACAGAGTATTTTTATTATTATTATACTCTAAGAAAGCCATGCACAGTATTACTATGCTCTGTAGTAAAAGTTACCTGCAGAAATATGCAGGGTTATATTGGGAAAAATTCCTTTGTTGTAATCAAAAAGGTCAGCATATCAGCAGCAAACTTGCAGTCTTTCTCTCAAAGTAGATGCTCATTTTCAGGAGATGGTGACAGTTAATCTCTCCTACTGTTTAAACGTTACAAGAAACTAAAATGGTCCACCTTTCCATCAGCTTTTTCTGAGGGATTTGCCATTTTTACTTCACACTTTACTACAACTGGAGAATAAGTTTTAAATAGAAGCAAATTTTATGTATTGAAAAGGAAAAACAAAACAAGAACTGCTATTACTGGTCTTTACCACAAGAGCATTTACACAAAAGGTGGTGACAAAAATTACTTCTTTGGAAATCACTCAAGTTGGACCATGTGCAGCAAAGAACAAAATACTATTGAATATTATTGAGGAAAAAAAAGATTTTATATTGAATCTCCTCTGATGCACATGCTCCACCTGGCATTTCTTTTCCAGCCTCAGTGTCCCTGGAGCTGTAGGTTTCCTGGCTCTCTGCCTTACCCTAATGGAAGCTTGGTGCTCAGGCTGAGGTCCCCCTCACCATGGGTGGCCCAGACTCCAATGGATGTGGAGGCAGCAACGTTGATGCCCTGCCATGATCCCTTGGGCATTACTTTTCCAGATCCAATGCCCTCGGAGCTGAAGACTTTCTGGCTCCCTGAACCCTAACCCTAACTGTAATGGAAGCTTGGCACTGAGGTGCTTCCAGGGACAGTGATTCCACTGCTTCTGTGGCCAACTTGTTCCAATATCCAAATCCTCAAGTTCTGGTTGTGCTAAATTTCGGTGCTTGGGCACCTAACACTGAATTTTGTTTAAAGCCTTTTTACATCAAGTGCTGACTGCAGTACACCTCGTTCCTGGGATTTGGAAAAGTTTCTCAATTTCAGAGTGAAATCACCTCACATACTCACATATCTCACAACTTTCTGGAAGTATGCAATTCAGTATTTGGAGAGTGCTTTTAGGTAGCACATGGCTTAGGAACACCGAAACTTGTGGGGCCAGGTGCAAGCCCTCATTCCACCACAAAAAATTCTGAAAGAGCCACTAATTCTGGCCTACATGCGAGCATCATTATGTTGAACACAGCATTCCAACAAAATAACTTCATATGCAATATCACTTTTTTAGCTATAAAGTTTCTAATATAGGTACCTAATGGAATGGAAGTAGGAAGATGTTTGAGCCAGGGTAAATAATTCTGCATTTCAGGGCCAATTTTTTCTTAGCTATTAATATAAAACCTAGCTTGTATTTCTAGTCTCTACAATACCTTAAAACAGCTTACTTCATTTGTCGTTTGTTCAGCATAAGCTTAAAATAATTCTGTGCTAATATTCTAAGGGTTTTTTTTCACTTTCTCTCAAACCAACTTTTCTGATGCCTTTCACAGAAACTGCTCACATGTCCTGCAAGCACTTTTTCTCTCTCTATGATGAGACAATAGCGAAACACGCCTACCATCCGAAAAAAAATATGGAGGTTATTTTCACAAGATGTAGGAGGAAAAATAAGTTATTCTAGGTTCCTTTTATCAACGGTAGTAGGTTGTTGATACTCTGTTTCAGTTCACTATTGCTAAAGACATAAAAATTCCTCCTGTATTTGACTATCTTGACACTAAATTTTGTCAGTGCTTATGACATGTAGGTCACTAGTCTCTCATTTATATCGGGAACTGAGGTCAATACCGTTAGCAGTGACATTTATGGCCAACTTCACACTGAAATTTTTCTCTTTTAATCATGGGGTTCTCTTTGCTAACAGCAGCTATTTGCCAACTTTTCCTCCATTAGGATTAGCATACCTGGTTCACTTAACGTCTATGCACATGTCACTCAGCTATGCGAGTTATCCAGTTTTTGAGACAGTTTTCCATTTCAAACAATCTTTGCAGCCCTCCTTTGCTGTAATGGACATAGTTTATTAACCTTTTCTGCAAGGTGGGCTGTTTTTGCAACTTTTTAAAGTGCTACAAGTAAAGCTTTATGTCTACGTTTTTTCAAAGTTCCTTGAAGCATTATTTGTTTGTTTACTTTGATAGACGCATACCTCTTCTTTCCCCCATCATTTTCCTAGGGTGCCAGAACAACTGGGAAAGCAGAAAGAAAAAAGATGCTTCTCATAGCAAATGGGTTGGTTTTTTTTTTGTTTGCTTGGTTTGGTTTCTTGCAAAGGCAACTTACCAAACTTACTACTATCAATCATAGAAAAATACTAAATGTCAAATATTGCCATAAAATCCTCCCTCTTGAAGCTGGTGAAAGATATTTCCTCTTCGCACAGTGTCATAGCTTAACTCTAGCAAGCAACTTAGCTCCACCCAGCCAGTTGCTCACTCCTGCCTCAGCAGCTGGATGGGGCAGAAAAAAATGAAGAAAACAATAAGAACAGCAATGATAAAAGAATTAGAATAGATATAACGAATTATGTGCATTGCAATTGCTCACCTCTCACAGACTGATGCCCACCTGTTTTCCCAGCTGTGAACCCTGGCCAGGTTTCTCCCCAGTTTATAAACTGAGCATGATGTTCCATGGTATGGAGTGTCCCTTTGGCCTGTCTAGGTCAGTGTGCTGGCTGCATCCCCTCCCAGCCTCTTGTGCTCCTCCAGCCTTCTTGCTGGCAGGATATGAGAAGCTGAAAAGTCCTCAACTTAGTATAAACACTACTTAGAAACAACTAAAATATCAGCGCATTATCAACATCATTCTCATCCTAAATCCAAATCTCAGCACTGTACCAGCTACTAGGAAGAAAATTAACTCTATCCCAGCTAGAGTCAGGACACACATTTAGACAGTATACAAAGTATTTTACTCTTTCTCCTTTTTTTTGTCCTTTAATTATAACATTTCCTCTTCCTCTGCTGTCCCCCAGAGTGGTAAGCCTGCTGGAGTTTTTCCAGGAGTATGAGTAATGATTGGACAGTTGGTGTCTTAACCCTGCATCATAGCTCTCAATGTCTCTACATGGAACAGAATGAGCCACAGCCTCTGAAAGATCAGGGGACCTCGTTTGTGTCCAACGAGCACATGCTCTGGCCCAGACCAAAGCTCTGGTATACTTTAAGCTCCAAAATGGATACTTCTACTCCAAGTGATCCTTTTCAATTAGTTATTTGCCTACTGTTAGATGACACACTCCCTCACTGGTTATAAAATCACCATTGAACACTTTGAACTTCACAACTTGCTTTCTCTGTAGCTGCTCTCTCAGGGCTAATGTCACTACTCTTGTTAATCCACTGCCTTTTGCATCTGTTTCCAATTAAAAATTAAGGAAGCATTTGTCTGCTTTAATCCCATTAATCCACTGGTTTTACAAAGGGTCCCTCTGAGCTGGCAGTGCTCTGGTCAACAGACAGCTCCAAGAACATGCGCACGCTCGTGATTCATGCTAAGTGATACATTCACTGCTGGTTCTTTTACTTTGTCTCAAAGTGCCAAACACGGTCTTTGCCCAGCATGTCTGCAGCCCCAGGTTGCATGAGCCTTTCTCTACTTCCTTTATCAAAATCTTCAAACAGTGTCCATCTTCTGTACAAGTCAGGAAAAGCAGTGAGTCCCTGTCGTGGCACAGATAATGCCAAGCACCTGTGTATTCAGAAGAGCTTTCTTCCAAACCTTAGTAGCTTTGTGGTTTCTCCCTGAAGTGAAAGGTGTGGTTTTGCTTTTAAAACACGCACAAATTTCCCTGTTTTCATCATATTTTTGCAAAACTTGTTTAACAGTGTCTCATTTTATTTTTAGATGGAATACAACTTTCTTGAAGTACTAAAATATACTTTAAAGATTAATTCCATCTTCCCATGTTAAATAGAAATACTGAAACTACCAAGTATTCAGATCTAGCTCTGGTCAAAAGAAAGACTGTTTTCAGACTGTCGTGATATTCCTGGTCTTTGCTATCTTGCAGATATTGAATTACAAGCTGTTAAAACTTTCCTCATTTGTCAGCCATGGCTCCAAAGACCTGAAGCACAGCTTTTGAGTCTTACCTCATTCTTCTACTAATTGTTTCTTGAGTTAATTCTGCGCCTGGTATCATACGCCACTGAGTTACCACTCGGCACTCTGACAGGTCTGACCATTTCTGACAGACCCCTAGCCCAGCTGCACAGCCTGACATAAATGTGCACCTTTGTGAAAGGCAACCAGAGATCCTCCCTGTCTCACAGAAGAGCCTCACAGAAGTCCAAAGTCCTCTGCTTTTAGGAAATCCTAGAAGTTCAGAAAAGTGTAAAGATCCTGGCAGAAGGGAGGAATTGACATGAGAGATGTAGTGAGATGAAGGGAAAGGTTAAAACAAAACAACACCTGAAGAGACAAAAGGGACAGTTTGGAAGCATGGGGAAGTATGATGAAAAACAGAAAATGAGGGAAAAATGGTAGAGGGGAAGTGAGACAGGAAAACATGGGGTAGGCATCTCTAGCTCCAACAGTCTATGAAGTTTTTGCTTGTGTAGCAGTACCTTGCGAAAAAATCCAGCATTGGAAAGAATACCACACTACAGAAAAGCTAACAAAAATTTAATTATCAGTTGTCATCTGGAGTTTTCAAAGTTTCTGTTTATGAAAAATATTCAACATAAGTGCACAGTTTCAGATAATCATGTAATCAGGGGCTATTTCTAACTAATGTTATTTGCAAAAATGCAGGACAACACCCTATTTCCTCTACATTCTTTCTCCAAAATGAATCACTGATAATGCCTCCATGATATAATCAAAATCATGGTTACTCTACCACCACAGCAGGTTTCCCAATAGTTTCACAGAGTAAAGCTCACAGGAGGCTTTATTCAGGTCACAAGAATTATTACCACCAGCACATCTAGATAGAGGTATCTTTTAAAATGTACCAGTCCCTCCATGAAAACAGCATCTGCTTCAAACAGTTTACCTTGGCGACTTCTGTTCACTGGGTGGGGCTTCTTCTACACTACACTGCTTGTGACACCAAAGCCGATTCAACTCCAGTTCACTGACAGCACACTGGTGTGCTAGCTGGAGACCAAAACCTGCCTTGTATGCACCATTTTCCAACAACAATCCACACCAAAAGCAGAAGACAAAATATATAAGCGCACTTGACTTTGCTCCTGACAAGTACCGACACAGTGACCATCTGCCATCTCCAAGCATCTAATAAAACAAAAGCCATTGGAAACCATAATCTTTCTTGAAAACCCAGTTAAAAAGGAAAAGAAATCCATTTTCCATGGACTTAACAATATCACTACTATTACTTCTTTTAACCTCAAGGAAAATGGCAACCACACATATCTACAATGTAAACACAAACACAGAATGAATTCATCATGAATTATGTTTAAAATTAACTTAAAAATTAATTTGAATTATGTGAAATATTCTAATTCTGTACTTGTCAATAAATCTTCGTATGATGCATCTACGTGTCAATAGTTTTCTACAGCTCCTCATAGTCTACCTATTTAATAAATGGTTCTTTCTTTATTGCAACAGTAAATATATTCCTCTTCTATTTCTCAAAGAATTGAAAACATGTGGAAAAACGGCCCTACCAGACACTGACGGTTATATAAAGCTATGTTTCCTATTCATTTATTTTGCAGGCAAGTAAACACACTACATTTTTCAATTTTACCTTTTTATTTATCTACAGTCTCACATTAGTCCAAGTATTCTATTTTTGTTACCTATAGAAGTTTCCATTTTCATTTTGCTGTTGTCAGTATTTTCACAAAATCTAAACATAAGAAAAAGAAACTAAAACTGCTTTTTGCTGCCACATTTTAAATATTATTAGGGAAAAAAATCAATTTTTATTTTCATATCTTTGATACCAGGATTCATAGCCTAACCTCTGAATGTGTCACCATTAACATGTCTACATCTATTCTTTACTGTTTCACAGCTGAGGTAAATTCAACTATCTTGTCAATGAAACTTTGTTGAAAGCATTATAATGAAGAAGAATCAAATATCTGGAGTTGGAAGGGACCCATAAGGATCATTGAGTGTAATTCCCAAACTTTAATTTGATAGGGGCCTTTCAAATAGTTAACAGATACTATATTCTGTGACCTGCAACATAAATTATTGCTCAAATATATTTGCTGCAGAGGTTTTAAATCTTGAATAGAGTCTTTAAGCACTGAACTCCTATATTTAAATATGACTTATAGAATTAACTTTCAAATACTGCACCTAATACTGTGGAGAAGTCTAACACCACCATGTGTTTCTCATCACCAGCATTAACACATTTTTTTAATGACTGGGAAAGCATCCTCCTTTTTCTGGAGGGAGAGAGAGATCAATCCTGTTTGACTTGTGCTGCATGGACAGTTTTAGCTACATATGCAGGGTGACAGCTAAAATACCTGCATAGTTGCCATTTTGGGGCTAATTAATACATTAATAGAAGAGAGCTTCCACACTTCGGGATACATATTGTAACGTACAAAGTCATTTCCTTCCACCTGCCTAGACTGGACTTGGATGTAATTTCCATAAGAGCATTTAACATACCATCTTCATCTGTCTGGATAATGGTCTCCTCGCTTTCCTTCCTCCCTTCTGGGTTGGTTAAGATCATTTTGAGGCTGACATTTGTGTAGGGAGGCAAACGATCCACAACGTGCTGAGGTGCTTTGGGGTCCATGTCCAAGCAGTCGGCTTTGCTCTCGTTGTGCCCGCAGAAGTAATGGTAGCATATAGTGACATTGAAAGTGTGGCAACGAGTGATGTTGTAACCCAGAGACTCCCAATCCACAGCGATGTGTCTGGCCTGGATCTCAGCAATCTTCAGTGTTTTTGGTGTTCTCATAGGTTCTAGAAAACAGAGTGTAACAAAGAAAACACTGTTAACATTCTTCATCCTTGCACTGTAGCTGGTAGATGGTACCTCCAGAGATGTGAAAGTAAAGGAAGTACCCAAAAAACAGGCAAGTATCATCCTTTGCACGGGTATCCTGGAGGGAAAAAAGCTGCCAGTCTTTAATACTTTTACTTCATTCCTCTCTGTCCTTTTTTTGCAGGCATTAGTCAGTGATGGAGACTTAGCAACAGTGAGAAAAAGAATTGTTAATTATCAGTGGAGCAATTCAAAGCAATTGAGAATACAGGCAACAGATGCAAGAAGAGTGACCAAAAGGCCACTCAGCTGTCACTGCTGGCTTCCTTCTTGATCTCCCCTTTCCCCTTTTCTTTTTTTTTTTTTAATCTGGTTAAATTAGATAATACATCATAATAGTAAAGAGCGAGCATTTACTACATTATGATTTATCATGCCACCAAGCAACGCTGTATACTAATTATACTAATTACCTTACTAAACTAGCAGTTACAAAAATGATGCAGATATTAATTAGTGTTTATTATTTTAGTAATGAAGCATATTCATTCAAGCAAAACCCCCCAGAAAGAGCACAAAAAAGTGCTTTTAGATATTCCCACTGTATCCCAATTCCTTCAAATCCCCAAAACCATGATTACTCTGAGCAGGTAATCTCTGACCTGCTTCCCAAGCTCAGCTGCTCTCCACACTTGCATTTCCACCAGCAGAGTACGTGATGCTCCCCAAGTGGTCATCAATCTTTCACTGTCTCTCTAGTGCATTCATTCCTCATGCAAGAGTAACTTTTATCGTTGAACTTAATTAAAATGATTACACAATGAAAATCATGACCATGACTGTATATACTAGAGCTTCACTGAAAATATACCCTACTAATACATGCTTCCTCACCAGAGAAAATAAAGCCTGTTGTTGACACAGCTTCAGCCTTGCGTCTTTGCTGGTTTAAGGTCAAAACAGTCAAGATTGTTCAAGGAAGTAAAATATAGGATTTCTCTTTCTGAGCATAACCGTTCTTTGTAACTTGCATTTGTGAGTTCCAACGAGGCAAAAACCAGCCAAAAGCACAGATGGTATATTGAAATAAGGAAATGTGAATCAGTGTAATCTATTCAGCATGCAGTTTGCCAGACAAACTGCAAACATTTAGTTTCAAACATCAAAACAACCAAATTCTAAATATAACATAAAGGTATTCCTAGTAACATGATGAGTGTTAACGATTAAAAATTACACCTATTTGTTGCCATGATCTATCCTTTCTTCATTTTGAACAAGCACATATATTACCTTTGCCCTTAAGTACTGATTTATCATATGTACAGTGAAAAAGGCAATTGAATAAGTAGACTTCCTGGGCAGTAGCTCTCTGAACACACTGTGTACTGTAACAATAGAGATTTGAAACTGAAAGATAGCTTTGAAAAGGTCCTTGAGAGATAAGAGACTTGAAGAGAAGGAGGAAAACCAGGCGCTTATAGAGAAAACAATGGCTGGTGCTTTAGCAAGTAGAGAGAGGTGTGAGGCGGTCATGGAAAAAAAAAATGTAGCGACATAGTAGATATACTCAAGGAGCTGGTAAGGGTCTTCAAAGAATCAGTATTCACTTGGCTACTGCAAGCACCTGGGAAAAAACTGAACACACTCAAGTGCCACAGACAAAGAGAACTGTTAAGACAAATACATACATAAATACATACATATTTATGTGTGTATATATACATATATATGTAAAATCAGCCTTTTTCTCATATGACAGTACAAAACTTAGTTATACATACTCTGATTTAGAATTTGAGGCCCAGAAAAGTAAACTTCTTTCACCAAGGAAATGTGTTATAAGGCTAAGTTTTCCTTCTGAAATTGAAGGACTTTTCTCATTTTAGTAATATCCTCTTTGTTCTCCTAATCAACTTTGTGCCTCCAACCACTCCCACTAGAGACAGAATTCAAACCTGAATTCAAAATTTGTTGGAATTAACACAACATAACACCTGGTGTCTGACCATGAAGTCTGAAAATATTAATGTTTGAAGCCAACTAATCAGTAACAGAAAGCGCACAACGTTTTCATCTTGCATGTCTCATGGCAAGACAAACTGCATTTACACTGTGCTGCACAGCACTTTCAAGAGAGAAGAAAAAAAAATAAAAGCTTTGTTAATCTTAAAGAAAAATTATTTTACAATTCTATGCAAATTTTACAAATGTGTCACAGCATCAGAGGAGATACTGAAAAGCATCCTTTATTCACCTGTCAAAAAGGAAAGAATGAAAGACAGAGTGTGATCTCGCTTTCTCACAACTATTCCCTTCTTTGGCAGAAATTAAACAACTTCTGCAATATTGAGATGGTAATTAAAGCCTGCAGAGTCTCTCAACAGCTTTAGTAAACTCTGCCAACTGTCCCACTGCTCCTAAAACAATGTTTTAGAAAGACAATTTCACTCTTTCTTCTGGGCAATGTTCATCTTGGGAATCTCTAGAGGTAAAGACCAATTGTTTTAAACTACCATACCACAAAGTCTCCATCTGTAACACCTCAGTAGAAAGCAATCTTCAAATAATTACTTTTCTCAGATAAAACACTATTGAATTTTTGAGTAGGCTTCCCAAAGATCTCAACCGTCTCATTAAGAATAGCTTTGATCTTGATGGAAGCAAAAAGTGTTCATCGCCTTTTTTTTCCATTTCCCCATCACAATTTAGGGTTTATGTTTCACTGAAAAATTTCTTTAATCCTACTGGGATTTAATTTCAATTTCTGCATTCTCTTCTGATCTCTTGATACTCTTTGAGTAGTGCTAATCCCAATAATTCAATTCACGTCTTGTCTTCCCAGTCGTTTTCCTATCTTTGACTCTCTAAGTCACATCTAGAACTTTTATCCAAAATACATGGACTTTCAAGCACATGAGCTCTCACTTCTCTGTTGAATTACCCCTGTCAAATTGGCACCCTATGACAAAGAGGGAAGAAGTAAGATGCTCTCAAAATACCTGCTCAATCCTTAACCTGTCTGCTGGAGTTTCAATAATGATGGCAGAAGGCACTTAATATTTTTCATTAGTTTACCAATTACCCCTGGGAGACAGTGGTGTTAAAACTTTTCTGTGAAGAGAAAGAGGCACAAAAAAGGTTAATAGCTTGTTCAAAGCTACAAAGTGAATTACTGCCAGGGCTACAAGAAAACTGAACCCAGCTCCCAGGTCACTGGTGGCCATCAGACAACTAGCTGCAGCAATTCAGAGAGCTCATTTACAATGTATGTGTCAATGCTTCCACCCAAATTCTAACTCAAATCCTACACTCTAGTCCTTTTTTAATAAGAAGTTTGGTGGGGCTTTTTTTTAAGGTTTTCTTAGAACAAGTTTGAAAAAGCATAACAGTGCCCAGACACTAATTGAATATCTGAGCATAAGGACATGTTATTTGAAAAACAATGACTTGGCTTATTCTTTTAGAGAGATTTCTTGATTGAGAGCTTCGAATTTGAATGTAACAACTTTTTTTGTTGTTGTTTTGCATTAAATCTTGTATTTAAAATTTAAATTTTGGGGAGAAGATATTCATAATTTTTTTTCAAGCCTTTTCTCCATCAGATGAAAGGCTGAAAGGAGTCCTTTGTGGTGACAGCAGAAAGCATCCAGGACTTCTGTTGTTGCAGGAAATTCAATATCCTGTGACTGCATCAAGTTCTTAGACATGAACATCCTGACTGGCAGAGTTAGATACTTAAACAGAAACCCCGCAACAAGGCATATGGAGGATTTGGTGGTGGTGGTGGTGGCAGGGTTGACCTTTAGATTCTCGTGAACACCTCTAATGATGACAGGCTCCCTTCTGGCAGACCTTGCCTGCCCATGGGCTGCTGCTGTGACCTCCACCCCATTTCCACCTCTACTTACAGCCAGCTTCTCCCTCTGCCCTTTGCTTTTAATACCCGACAATACCCATCTCTGTTATCTCCCTCCTCCTCACCCCTGCTTTGTGTCCTGGCACACAAATAATACCAAGTGCTCCCTGAGTTAGATCTATTATCCAATCTGGCTGTTTTTATCTTCATTGAACCAATTAAAAACAGAGGCATTGGGAGAATAACAAAAGAACACAAAAAACAGAATTATAAGAGATCTCTACATTTGTACAGATTACTGAGTCCTCAATTCTTATCCAGAAACCATGTAAAAGAATTACATGCACGTGGCACTCAATCACAACAATTTCTGGATCAAGAAGATTTAACCCAACCTTATGGGATAAAATAAAGAACATTTTAGTAATTCTCCAAAGGTTAACAATCGAGGGATAGATGGCAAAAGAGACAGAACCTGTTGACCCCATATAACCTCTCAACTGCAGGATGATTTAATAAGACGCTCCAGATAACAGAAAAAATGAAATTCAATTTCTTCAGTGCTTGATAAGCAACACGTGATATGACAGGTCAATATCAAGCCTCTTTGTAGAGATTATCTTCACTTACACAGAGAAGTGAAAACAAAAGCCTTCACAGCTGCAGCAGCAGCCAGGTGAGAGCATGCATTTCTTCAGAACCTCTTTTTAATGATAATATGCATTAGCCTGCTGTCAATCAGAGACAAACAGATGTCCCAAAAGCTGTGAAAAAAATCCCATACAATGAGGCTTGCAAAGTGTGACGTGCTCTGCTTTTGCTGCCTTTCCTCAGAAATCCTAAATATTGACAGCAAGATAGTGAAATTTCCATGTACCTGGCAGAGGTGGGGGAATTAGATCTTCTGACAAGCAACCAGAATGCACATTTGTTCACATGAAATGGAAAACAATCAGAAAAATTTTAAAGCAGAAACATTTCAGATAAAGATGGTGCTTCTCAAAAACCAGCATATCCTGTCTATACACTGCCTGTGTATTCAATTCTTTAATTGGGGCTAGCTTTTGGATCCTTCCTCCCCCTTGAACTCTTTCTAGTCTGTCATCACACTGAGGAGATGACTCCCAATTTCTGCTTTAACCACACTGACTGAAATTCATATCAAGTTTAAGAGCGACCCAGGTAGCCTTCATTGGTGACACTGGAGGTGAAAACTAACTGGACTTGGAAGGTGTGATAATGCAGAAATTTGTGCATTTGAGAGAACTGCAGGGAGATGTGGGGCTTATGTTAAATAAAAACTCTCATAGAGAAAAGCAAATGCATGACCATTATTTAAAAAGTATGGGTAATAACCCCATAATTTAAAGCACACTGTTTCTCATTGAGGCTTCTTTAATTATCTTGCCTTTTAAAACAAAATGTTCATAGACAAAAATAAGTCCTTATATTTCTGCTAATATTCTCAGTCTGAACAGCCATTGGAATTTCCCACACTTTTATTCTATGAGAACATGAACCTCTTTGTCCTGTGGCTTCTCCTGACCTTTCCAGGGTAACTCTTTCCTTGGCATGTGGGAAATAGAAGAGGATTAGTCTAAGATGTCACTGTGGTTGTTGCTCCTTTCTTGGTTCATGCAAGCTCCTACAAAAATAAAAAGTTACAGTCCTGTTGCTGCAAAGAGTTCTTCTGAAAGATCCCTGATAAGGACCTGGAAGAAAGGTAAGAGTGCATAACCTACACAGAAATAGCTGCCAGAAGTGCAGTAAGAAAGCAAAAAACAAAGGTTTCTCGCTTGCTCATTTCAGCTGCATTACTCTCAATTATTACTTTTGTTATTAGTGAATGATGAATCAGGCAGAAAGGTTTTTTATATAGACACTAAATTCCCCGTATCATAAACTTGGTTAGGACTGCTGAATATAGAAGTGTAAGACTCATTAAAAAGGACCAAACTAGATTAAATATTTCCAGAGACAACCACAGTCTAAGCAAGAACTATGCACATCAACTGTGATGACTTCTGCACTTTTGGGGGTGACGTGCTGTTGTCAAAGGAGCAAACTGTAATTAAGTTATGTTATGAACAAAGCTAACAAAAATCCCTAGGTAAGGTGAGCTGTACTAGAATATCCATGATGAAACCCCTTTGTTTCAAGTATTATTAACCTACAAATCCAAGAGAATTTAGTTCAGATTAACTCACAATAACTCCATTATTTAACAATATGATGATAATACAGGAAGATCCTGCAGACATCCCAAAAATGCTATGCATTTCAGTCTGATTTTCATAAACCGGTCTGTCTTCATGACAGAATAATTCTTGACAATTCTATTCAAGTTTCTTGTCTGTAATTGCCAGATTTTTGACCATTTCCAAGTAGAGTTAAGGATGGCTTTGAAGTAAAGGCATAAATCAGCATTGGCCCCAAACCATTAACAATTACATAGTGGTAGTTCATGAACTTTTCGTCACTCAGGAACTGTCTTCCTACTTGATACTTCCTACTACTTCATGTGTATTCCAACCCAAAATATTCCACACCACATTATATTACCAACTGGATCAATATGTCCTTATCATATGCTATTGGAATAAAATATTATTCCACTGTTGGAGTACCTGAACTCCCTCATTCTCAGAATCTACAAAAACCAGGACACCTGTCATGTAGATAAACGTAAGTTGGAAAGTATAACTGAGGTACTTGGTGGTGGGGTTTTTTGTTTGATTAGGTTGGTTTTCTTTGTTTTGGAGGGTTTTTTTTAGCATTGGTTTGTTTTTTGTTTGTTTTTTTTTAATCTTGTTTCATGTCAGAAGTTAAGACACCTGATTTTAGGCAGCCATATTTGAAAACTCAGGCCTTCAATCTTTTTAAACTTAGAAGCATTAAGAAATAGCAAACATCAAAGGAAGAGAAGTTAAATGAAGTTGACAGAAGTAGTACAATTTGAAGTCTTTTCTGCAGTCTGACAATAAAGAAAAAATTAATGGGTACATATTCCTACAATAAAAATCATAAGGATTGCTGGGCATCCCCCTTCTCAAATGTGTGACACATACAGAATACAAAACAAATATGGATGCAAACACAAAAAGAATTAACTTTCTGTGCATTAGTATGTCCATCTGTTTGTCCTGTGAAATATGAACCTGGAGTAAGTGAAACTATGGTATTTATACTGAGTTAGAATTACAGATTTACTTTGGTGCTAACAAAGGTTATAATGCAATTGCATGAAAATCTATGAGGTTTTTTTCTCTTTTCACTTCATCTAGTGACTGATTTGTTAAGCCGGCTTACAAATTTCTTATTGACCACATACTTCAGGGAGCTGAAGGAAACATCTGAATCATTACATAGATAATCAGCTCTACTACACTAGTTTCAGTAGCAATGAGGGAATGTTCAATATATTTTAGGACATATCTTTTTGGATGCAAAATACAGCTGTCCTTCCATCATAGGTGTAGTAAACAGATAAATATAACTGCACTACTGACAATTATTTGCCCATTTTCTGTTGATAGTACGTTTATTCTGTTGCCTGCACGCATGATTAACAGTTTATGCATCCTTAGCATGTAATCAATAGCTGCAAAGTCTTGTATTAGCTTGAGAGATTAGACATCCCTTGATAATAAATTCTACTGATTTCTCTTAGCTGCAAAAATCCACTTTTTTTTTTTTTTCTTTTTAAATCCGACTTTAAATCAAAAGGAACTATGTGGTCTAGTGAGGGAGAGGAAAAGCTGGCATGTCCTCTTTAATCTCTTTCCTCCAAATGAACAAAACCTATCTGGTGGTGTAAAACACAAACCAGCATGTCAACAAACATCAGACTGCAAGAGTAAACACAGAGGAAGCCTGACATTACAAAATGCCTAGGAAGCCTGTTCAGGACTACAATTATGAAGTTTAATTCTGTAGAGTCATTTACAAAACTAATAGGGAAAAAGCGAACCTTTGACTTTAAATATTAGTACATGGTTATGTTATAGCAGAGTGGAAGATATCATCTAAAACAATAACAATTATATTATAAAGAATATGTAGTGTGTATTTACACACACGTATACACTTTTTACCGACCTTACCAGTGAAACTAACTACTCAATGCTACGAAGAAAGCATTTACAAACATTTATTTGAACATAAATCGCCATTATTGCTTAGGTGATATATTGTTCATTTCTCTCCAATACACATTCATAAACATGTTTTTATAGTTTTGTTTACAAACTATATATTTGGGAGCTTAGGATGTAATGAGTATTAAGCAAAATGACTAAGTTGGAGTAGTGTGAGTAAGCTAAACAAGAATTTTCTATGGGTATCATTAAAGCTTCAGCTCCTTTCTCCTGTATAGAAAAATTTCAGTCCTCCAAGTTAGGAAGCATAAATATCATCACATGAAATAAATGAAAAAATGTGGAATGCAGTCTATAACAAATAAATAGCAAGCACAGTACAAAGACTTAGACTGTGAAAGAAGACCATATTCACCTCTGATAACTAAGAATTGAAAATTGCAGGCAGTACTTATGATACCTACTTAAAACCTGTACATATATTTTTATGTGTGCATGTACACTGATAGACCTGTGCAGATATGTTCACTTCCCCACATGCAGACAAAACATCCATCAAAATTCATCCTCTCTATCTCTGCACACCTACTGAAATTGTCTCAATCCAATTTTCTTCTGTTTCCCTTTTGCCCCATCTAGTTCCTGCTGCCCCTGGGGCCTTGGTTGAAACCACCCACCCTCCACCCCACTGCCTGCAACCCACAAAGCCTTGAGTTTCTACCTTGGTCAGAGCCCATGAACTAATACATCCAGTGTTGTTTTTGTATGGCAAAATCCAATAATTGTGTGTTTCACCTTACTCTAGCCCCTTTCACAAAATCAGTAACACAAGACTACGCACCACACAATGTATATATTGTATAGTGACAGATATCTTTATATAATGCATATGATAAACATTGGATGAAACACAGATTCATTAAGTGGCTTAAAACCAGAAGTGACACTGTAACATACAATGCCTCTGCTGTATATATTTTGTCCCATCAGAGAAACAATCCAGGTAATTTATTTTTAAACATTGAATGACCAAACCTGTAGCTTCTATTGTACAGAAGTTTTCTCTAAGCAGTTGGAAATTTATTTAAGAAATTGTCTTCATTTTCTTCACTGGCTTATACAAAATTAAGAACACAAGTTGATAGTATAAACAAGCCTGTTTTCTTCAGGGAAAAAAATACAGAAGCAAAGAAGAATTCCTCTAACATTAAAATCTTAAATAAGATCAGAAACCATTTTCAATGGTATGTAGAATTCTGAAAATGCTGGTAAGGAGCCAAGGGGGAAATTCTTTTCTAAGGTGGATACATGTCTACAGTGAAATTTTACCATTTTTGAATTTCAATGAAGTTTTGTTACCTAAGTCACACAGTCATCTGCCAAAGTTTGATTAAACATGACTAAGAAAACTCCTCAATCTATTGGTCAATCACCACTGCCAAGTTACTACCTCAATCTAATATTTGTACTTGTATGAATAATCTTAATATCTTAATCTGATATTTCTTTACAGATATTTTAAACAACTTTCTGTGCATTTTAAGCATCCCAATTGCAATTCAACTGTCCCTTGATGTGACGTATCTGTGAGAAAAAATTGCATTCTTGTGTCAGCAGGCATAACACTGTCTTGTGATTTGCTAATGGAACAGTCATAACATTTTCATTAGAAGATACACCCTAAGTTGATAATTTCCAGAGAGGAGCTTTTTTTTTTTTTTTTCCGAAAAGTTCTTCAAAACTTTGTTTTCAGAAAAGGCAAGGATGATAAGGAATATTTGCTTTTCATATTGACTTGCTGTCTGGGCAAAATTGACATAGTATCAACTCTTTCCTAATACCGTGTGGCTGCAAACATTTGCAAGGCTATTTTGAGAAATGGAACCTATTCCGGCAAATCTTTTGTTCTTGGAGCTGCCTCAACATAAGCAGGGCTCTGCAGAAGTGAGCTCACAAGCACCTCTTAGCCATTGTGAAAGCGAGTCCTTGAGAAATGAGTACAAAAGCAACAAAAAGGCCTTGCTGACAGAAGCACTAACAAGCTGGGGAAGTGTTTTCTGAAATAGGCTATGAAATTAAAATAATACTTTTCCATTTAGCTGCATAAAATACTCTCAAGAAATTGCCCTGCTACTTCACTTTCAGCCATCTAGTGTTCCACCAAGCTATTCTTTCCTGTCTAAGAAGAAACTTGGAAAACATAAAATAATTGACCTACACTAAAAGAAAGTAATGCATTTTAGAAACAATTTTCTCTTCACAAACTTCTTCTGAACACTTCTGGTTTATTCCATGATCCCAAGACATAAAAATGTTCATGAAAAGTGATCCTAGAGAATTTTCTGTTGGCAGTAAGGCTGGATGAGTGGTAACAGAAAAAGGTGGCAAACCCAGCAAATGAAAAACAATCATAGATGCTGTGGATAATAGGAGGATAACTTATCCTCCTTTCAATATCAGGCGTTCTTATAAAAAAAGTTATTAATTTATGAGCAAACGATTTTACTTTATAAAGAACTAATGGTGCTGCTAAATGCAAACCAAGCAAACCTACTTTTGACTCACATGCAAATGTAAAGGATTAGCTCTTTGCTTGCAAGAGTCATCACCCTTTACTATGTGCTTTCTTGTTCTAGATACCCATCTAGAGAACTATCCAGTTCAAGCTGTCAGTCATATTCAATAATTTTACCGTGTTCTGACTTTCAAAAAGATATTGTACTGGAACAGTTGTCTTGGCTTCATTGTTACAGCAAAGCAAGTGCCAACGTGCTACCCCGACCAGCTCTGCTGCAGCAGTCACCCAAGAGAGTGTCAATCACGCCTGCTGAGTAAGTGGAGCATTAAATTATTTTTTTATGCCTGTGTTGTACATGCTGAATCACTGTCATCATACCCTCCGAACAGAATGCAAAGAAGGAAAGACAGCCAATTAGTCAAGTCAAGGCCACACAGGCAAACATGGTATTAATTTGCAAGTGCAGGCTAATTGCTGGACACCAGCATTATGTCACTTAAACTAGATTTATTGCTGAGTCTAATAAATGTTTAAAAATAAATAGAAGAACAATCCCCTTCTCTCACCTTATTACTGAAAGACTTGAAAATTCCCCTGGGCGTCTGCCAGGTTTGTTTTTGGTTGGTTTTTTTTGGCACCCCATCTTACTGCTAACCTTTTGGAGATCGACATAACGAGCACACATGCTATCTACTACCATCCCCTCTTGTCACCACAATCAAGCCACTAGCTCATAACCTTTATCAAAACCATAACAATCTGCAGAATTAAGTATCTACGGTAGAACGCCAAAAAATAGAAAATTCTTCAGAATTGGTTTGAAGGCTTTTATGACTAGCAATGGAGTTTTCTTTTTAATTTACATTCCAGATCTACCTGATTCTTGACAGCTTCTGCACTGCCTTTTGAGCTAATTCTATTCATATCCATATCCATTAATACCAGATTGTGATGCCAGCCTTATTCACTCACTGGCCATATTCTCCATAACCACGTTCTCCCCCTCTCCTTGATCTCAACCTTGAAGTTATGGCAGCTCAAGCCTTTCAAATTTCACTTTCTACTTCAATATTCAGGCAAAATTACAATATTACTATTAACTTGAGCTGAAACCAGGACATGTACTAAGAGTCAAAAAAAAGACAACCACCAAAAAAGCCCAAGCACGTTTGCCTTTCCCAGCAGCCCTTCACTTGTTGCTTTTGACTTGGATATCTGGAAGGCAGATTAAATCACAGCACCATAGAACAATTCAGCTTGGAGGGGACCTCTGAAGTTCATATAACCCCATCTCCTCCTCAAAGCAATTGTATCAGATTGCTCAGGAACTTGTCCAGTCTACTTCTGGATATCCCAAACGAGGTAAATTCCACATTCTCTCAGGACAATAGTCATGACAGATTCACAGGAGATATAAATGTGACTTCAAGGCTTGAGCTGATTTCCAAATATTTGGTGAAAAGCAGAGAATTCCACAATTCCCTAAGTAAACATCAGACTTTTTTTTTAATCTTGCTTCACAGTATCTGGCACTGACCTCTGTTAGATGGCAAGGCTCTTCACTCAAATTTCACCAAGCTTCACTTTGGTTTGACATACAAGTTTGCAGTTCACAGAATACCAGAAGCATTTTTTCCTATTAAAAATATTACTTTTAACTGCAGTATTTAAGATAAATGTGCAAAATAAAGTTGAATAGAAGAATTCAGGTATCCTCTTTGCAAACCATGTGAATGTGGCACTTAGGGCTGTGGTTTTTATGGTAGACTTGGCAGTGTCAGGTTTATGGTTGGACTTGAGGATCTTAAAAGTCTTTTTCAACCTAAATGATTCTATGATTTTATACTAGAGAACAGAGAAAATCACTGTACTTTAATCTACATATTTTATACCACTATTTCAAGATATTTGGCAAGGGGCAGACATCTAAACAAAACGAATTTGGGTTATCCTGTTTAATAATCCTTAGGATATTATACATATCTACTAGAAATTTGCTGATGGGTGTTTTGTTTTGTTTGTTTAGAGAGTTTGTGTCAGATTTTACTTCTACTGAACATTACAACAGAACCCAAGAACAGAAGTCAATGATCATAAGTGTGCAGTGATGCATCTAAGTGCCTTTACTTCTTAATCAAATTATAAGAAAGATGGAAAAGGCCAACAGTCATATGAATGTACATGGCATAGAAGCCCATTTTAAAATCTAGGAAAAAAATCAGGTATGTTGGAGTCGTGTAAGAAACTGGCTAATATAATTTTGTGAGCTGTGCTGACATTGCAATCACAAGTATGATTAACGAAATTTATGCTTTCAGTCTTTCCTCACAGCTACAGTACCATGGTAGTGCAGTGCTTTTTCAACATTACAACAAAGTGACTAATCTCTATCAACTGGTTTTGGGCAAAGGTTTTATACAGAGACTGAAGAGAGCAACAGAATGTATGATTTTCACAGCTAAGCATTTAAATCAAGCATTTACTGATAGGGTGAACTAGTTTATTTAATAGTGAGGTCTATGTACCATCAGGTTTTCTGCCAGGGCTGCGGGACTGGCTTATCCAAGTGACACATAGTCTGCAGGAAAGGGGGCCGTATACTCTGAAAAGAGAGAATTTCAAGCCCAGCTCCTGAATGGTTTCTGAGAAAAAGTCACCACTGCCACAGAAACTTCCAAGTAAAGAATGTAATCCATGCTCTACTTGCAGCTTGGCTCCTGAGGAATGTGTCCCTCAAGAAACAGTTCCAGTAGGCATTCAACCCAAAGGACAACAGACTGCTTGTCCTCTTTTGGACACAAACACTACTGCCTAATTAAGCAGTGTGTATAAAATGAAGTTTCCTTCAGTTGCTGGGGAGTTTGGCAAGTGGTTTTTTTTTTTCAAGCTCTCCATTTAAATTCAGATATTTTGTTTCTAGACACAAAAATTCTCAAGGAAATTTATTTGAAATGTCTGGTTGATTTCTTTGTTGTTGCTGGCTCTGAACCCTCATTCTTGCTTAGCTATTTTGATCAGTCCATGACTGAATAGCTTGCTAGGAAAACTGCTATCTGTCGTAGAAAGGATCCAAAATACTCTGAGCTGGTTTTAATTCTTTTTAACATGATTAATAAATCCTACCTAAATATAAAATATTGGAAGAGGAAGTTATCTATAGATTCGTAAGAAATTAATTTAAATTATGTAGTCCACAGAAAAAACAGCTTTGTCTTTAATAGAACTAGTTGGAAACAAAGCTTTATGCAACCTGCTGTTTTACAAGACTCATTACAACAATCAGCACTTGGCATTGGAGAAGGACATTTAATAAAGCCAAGAGATACCAGATTATATTGACAGCAAAATGATACTGGCTGCTTGCAAAAGTAAGTGAAGCTGTAGAATTTGTGTTATCCTCATTTCTGTCTGAGTATGAAAATCCGACAACTTTCATTTCCTTAACATTCCTTGAAAAAAGACAAGAGGATGAGAAATCACTTTAATGATACTGTTATGAAGTAAAAACAAATGATGGAGCTGTAGCTATGATTACAATTATGACTTTGCTTTAGTATCACACAGCTGATAATATCCCAGCCTTATGCGGCTTGTGCTACTTTTTGAGTTCAATTTCCTTCAGATAATGTATTTGGGTCCCATAATATGCCTCTTTGGTGAAACCAATAACTGAATCCGGTGGTAATTCCTCGGGGAGTTATAATTTATGGCAATTGTCTGTTCCCACCACTTTTCTCAGTAATTTGTTCCAATGATTAATAGCCCCACTGTTAAAGACAAACAATTGTGCCTTACTTCTGATTTAAATGAGCCTGACCTCAGCATGCAGCCATTTGAGGTTCTTACATTTTACCTCCTCTAGAGGAAAGAGGTGTTTTGTACCTGGTAGTATTATTTCCCTATACAAATGCTGTATAATTACCTCCTTCTCTCTGATAGACATATATGATTGAGATCTTTAAGTCACCTTTTTTAAGACTGCATCTTAAGCCATGGCTCTCTTTGTGGCACTTTCCTCCATTCCTCCCAAACCTGCATCTGTCTGCTGAAAGCATGGACACCAGATATGCATCCAGTTATCGATATTGGTCATACTCACAAAACCACATCTTTCCTCCTAGCCCTGACCAGGCTTTTTTGTCATACCACTACACAAAGAACTTTTGGTGACTGCTGGTCTACATCCCCCAAAACCCTTCTTGTGTTTCAGTACTACTTCTTCCAAATGCATGTATTTATTTACATTTGTGTGTTGACAGTAAGCCATACTACCTCTTCTATCTCTAAAGTATCAGAGGAGACAAAAAGGTAAAAATGAAGGTTCAAATTTAAATCCCAAAGCAAGTATAAAATTCTAACGAGTATAATGTCATAAACAAATATGGTGAGATATCTTGCCTTTGCAGATTCTCACTTCACAGCTCAAAATTTTGGTTGCATTTTGTAATCAAAAGATGCAAAAAAAATTAGAGATAAATAAAACAGGTTAAAGGGCATTAAACTTTATCTGCAAACATATTTACTAATTCACTTTGTTCATCACTCAAAATAAAGACTGTGTATATACACATTAGTCTGAATAAAAATATTACAATTACTTCACATTATCAGCTGCAGAGAAAAAGAAAACAAAACCAGAAAAGAATGCCAGTTCAGGGAGAAAGACGGCTATGCCTGCTCCCTCTATAAACACCTCAAAAATGCAGTCATGCTTGAGTGAAAAAGACAATGATACAATTTTTTCTTAAAGACCGGTGCCTTGCTGAAAGTCACTGAAGATTCCCCAAGGAGAACTTGAATTAGAGTCAGAGGCCAAACATAAAGACACCTCTCTGAAACCTAATCCTCTTGCCCATTTAAAATGCTCCTGCAGCTTCTGGTTGGAAAAACACACCACTGAGGTTGCACTGTCAGTTTTACTTGTTTTTCCTTAGTCTTTTCAACACCAAATAACTCAAATATCTGAACGAGTATCAACACAACTAAAATAAAACCGGATAACCTTCTCCTTTTACCACTCAATGTCAGATTGTTCCTCCCCTTCCAAAATACTATCTTCTGGCATTAGCAACACAATGATGTTTAAAACGCAAATAGGCATTAGAAATTTTAGTGTTACTTCTGTGGGTTTATATGAAAGTTGATTGCTTTTCCACTGTCCTTCCAAGATGCTCCTGTACAGACATGGATTTAGGTATAAGAATGAGGCCTGTGTTTTTTCAGACTTAGGATGAGCCTAAAAGCATAGCACATTTGTTGACACTGGTACCCCTAAAAAAAACAGCCAAATTTGTTCATAAATTAGCTCTAAAGAAAAATTTAAGCAGTAAGTTATAAAAGCAAAATAAGCATTTATATGTCATCTGGATAAAATCAAAATAAGTCTTCATTCAGGAAACTATTTTACCAGAGTCTTTGTCTGTCACAGAACAAGAACTCCTCAGGGTCTCTCTTGACAGATCTGACAGCTCACCAGGGTCTCCTGCAGGCTTGATGAACTGACATCTCTCTGCTTTCTCCATAGACATTCCTCTTCCCCCATTCCACCCAGCTCCCTTAGACTTTTAAACTCCAAACCCACTCTATTTTAAAGGCTCAGGTGTGTTGGATTCTCCTGCCACAGCTTGGAAAAATATTTTCCTGCTCTTTATTTGATCTAACGATATCATCAGCAACACCAAATACAGATAGAGCAACATCAGGTACTTGATTCCAGCACCCAGGCAAAAACCTAAGGTATTTAGCATTTTATTACTGGCAAACAAGAGACATAAAACTAGGGCACTCACTCAGAACATAAAAGTGTCACAAAATGTGTTTACAGTCTTCAAATCAGAAAAGCATTTTAAAAATCAGGATTAACCCTCTCTTTACCAGTGCCAGGACCTGCACTGCCTGCTGTTTTTCCTGGGCTTCGACCCAAGTGGGGCATCTCTGAAGAGCTCAGGTTTTGTATGGACAAAAACAGATGGGATGCAACACCACCAAAAATTACACATGAGCAGCCAGCCTCCCATTCACCTCTCCCACCCCTCTTCCACATCAAACCAGGTCGCACTAACAGAGAGGAAACATCTTAGGTTCGAAAGGCTTGGGCCTATGCTGTGTGAAGGAGTGGATCACCTCCTCATCCACTTTTCTTCAGTCTTTCAGTTGAATGCTATGAATCAATAAACAAGCTGTCAAATTGATTTTTTTTTTTTTTGGTCAAGACATTAGATGCTGAATTAACTAAGCCTTAAATAAAATAGAATTCTAGCAGAGGAAATTTCACAGTCTGAATTGAATGGACACAGTCAAAAAACTCCCTGAATATTCACCCTTTTCCACTTTACTCTAGGAGCTGGAGTCCAGGAAAATCAATACAACATCTGTAATAACAGTGGTGCCTTTTCCTGGTCTTAGAAAATGAAAGCCAGGCACAGTTAAAGGGTTAGGGGGTTGTTTATCTTGGTATTTTAAATAGGATCCTATCGGTGCATCACTTTGCCAAGGTGGAACGCGTTGCAATGCACACCCACCGTAGATCGCATATACAATTTATAGACCTTACACATTAACAGATCTAACAAGGGTACCCAATAAGGGGGCTTGTGTGGATGGTGTCATATTCTTCCCCCTCTATGGAATCCTCCCCCTCTGCCTGAGTGGGCTAATCTCTAGTTTACAGAATATGTTCTAGAATGGGACCTTGGCCCCCCAAGATAGCAGAATGTTTGGTCTCCTGGCCCCATGGAACCCTAGAACTACACTAAATTATCAGGCTTAAAGAATTACAAGTATGCATGCTAATACTTGTGGATACATAGAACTGTGTAAAAGGTATATAAAAGAAAAAGCAAAAATCATCTTGGCATTAACAGCACACTAAAAACTTTCCAAATACCTCAGGGAAAATCCTATAACTTATAGTTATGGCTATTCATAACACAGTAAAAAAGTATTTTAAACTATTCCTTGTACTTTATCCCCCCCCCATTAGAACTTCATGAGTTGATATACTGATAAACAACTAACCTTTAATGCAGCTTTTATAATTCTTGTGTAGATAATCAGTATATTAAACACTTACTATCACATTTATTAATTATCACATTTTAGATTTAGCTGAGGTATGTATTTCCATCTGTATCTTTCAGCTATTTAAGAGATGTGTCTCCTGCCACAGTTATCAAATGCCCTGGAAAACCTCCTCCAACACACTTTTTATGCCACTGGCAACATCACCCCCACTTTTGTGTGCAAATAATACGCAGTTTGCTTTCTTCTCAGCTGTGCTATACACAGGGTATCTCAGCAAATATGGAAAATATCAGAATTATTTCCCCCCACCTCCGAACACACAGAACAAAAGAATAGTTTGTAAAATAGTTGTAAAAAGAATTACAGATTTTTTCAAAAATGCAAGCAAGGTTAGAAGCGTTCTAAAATCAACAATGGACAGCATAGACATAGCAATCCATACTAAACAATTTTTACAGAAAAATTAATTATTTCCTTGCAATAGTGCCAGAATGAATAAATCAATGTTAAAACCTTAATACAGTATTTCTAAACCGGTTCTGTTCTGCTAGCCAACTATGTCTTTTAATACCAGCCCAATAAACCCAAACAAGTAAATTGTGAATGCTGTTTTCAACTGCAAGAAATCCCAACGTAAAACATTTTTTTTAAAAAAAACAATTGAAAACTACTGTCCATATGTGGAAAATGCTCCTGTTCAGTACACACAGAACTCAAAATTAGCTTCCTAATCCTTAAAATGGGTTCAGCAAACTGACTCAATATTAAAACTAGGGGAAACAACTGTCACTTAGCACTGAATTACACAACAATCCAAGTGGTTTAAACCAAGGTTTAAGCAGTTAGCTCTAGTGTATACCCGCTGCATACTGCACCACCTGCCCTCTCAGTTTATTATAATTTCTGATAATAAATGAATAAATTAAAAAAAAATCCAAATATTTAATTTTATACCCTCCTAACAGAAAATAGAGGAAAAAAAAGAGGAAAAATGAGGTGGTTCTTTTTCTGGACTTTGGAACACACCTTATATATTTTGTTTTAAATTAATTTCTTCAATCTTTCCTTCTATGCCCTATACTTTCCAGCTTTGCAGTACATAACACATAATTCCTTTCTTACCCTCAAACATATGTGATCACTACCACAGCACGATGTTATTTTCATATATATGCCACTTCTGTACAATTCTGTAGCAAAATCTCAACAACCCTGTTTGCCTCTAATGCTCAACTGGTAAGCCAAGCAGCATTTGTCAAAACTGCTCCAAGAAGATCTAATTCTCTATTCTCAGGACAGACACTCAGCTTCAAAGTATGTCACGTTATAAAACCATCTCAGTCTAGAACTTCTTTTTGCTGAAATGGTACATTTCCATACTCTTCCATCAGAATAAAAATGGAAAAAATTTTGAAGGTTATAAAAGAAAGAAATTATGATATAATCAAGTCATACTTGCAGAGACTTCAGAACTGTCAGATATACATAATCAGAGATGGAGGAGATAAAACATCTGCTGTGGCAACAGAGAGACTCAAAATGATTGAGCGAGCAAGAGCAACAGACCCACAAAGTGAAAAAAAAATCCCAAACCCTTGCATTCCTTTCGCATAGCATTTGTTTTGCATTTGATATTTACTTCCCAACCACTCCATTGAACTACTATTAAAAAGAAGCCTTCACATTTGATATGCCATGAAACTGCTACAATTACTCTCTGATAATCTTGACAGCCACCGTTGACCTTTCGCCATTTGCTGCCATTTTGCATAACAAGGATAATGTGCGTGACATTTTTACTACAGGAAAACTTACAAAAGAGATAAACATTTTAATGACGAGGAATATTCCTTTGTGCTTCAGGTCTCGAGGTTTGAGCACCTACTGAGACGGGCATGACCTGTGCCACGCCCAGCACAGGCAGCAGAGCCCACTGCTGGAGTGCTGCAGTCCACCCAGGCCCTCCCAACTCTTATAAGCACCACGGCAGGCTTTGATGCAGCTCAAAGGTGTGTAACCTGTGATCCAGCATTCGGCCAGCAGTGCTCACAAACATTAATGTTTTCCATACTATTAAGGTTTATATCTGAGAGACGTCTCCAAACTCATTTCTTTCTGCTCTTCCACGTCATTTCTGCTCCCTCTGAAGAGGACGATTGCTGCGTACCCTGACAAACACAGCTGAAAATCATGAGCAGCATCAATGCAGGAAGCACCACTGTGTATAAATATGACTTTTAATATGGACATATTAAGTGTGGTCTTGGAAGCTATTATTTAAGCTGCTTAAATTGTTTAATAAATAGCAATCTTTGATGCCAAACAGGAATAAACTAGGCTACCAACTGAACAGCCTTAATCAAAATAATACAATGCTGAAATAATAATATTGAAACAAGTCTAAGGTTTTGATAGCTCTAGATACCAACTATCAAGAAAAGTGAAAACTAAGGATCAGCCTTTCCTCTTGATCGTGTACTTTATCTCCCACTTCTATGGAAATGGTAAAATTTTATTAATGTCCTATTTATCTACCAGTGGAAATTATTTAATTTTCCATCAGTTCTTTTAGCGCTTTTTGTTTAAATCAAGTGCTAAATCTAAGTCATAAAACAAAGAACCTTCAAAAATTACAATTTACTGTATTCATGTTTTATATATGCAAGTTATCATCTTTGGCAACCTTATTATATAAGACTTACAGTGAATAATCACTTTTGGGTTCTATTAAAAAAAAAAGCAGTTACAAAATAAGCATAAACTTACCACCTACTTATTCATTTTTGCTCTTCTGGCCACAAGTCATCACAAGCTGTACTAGAATCTAATCCAAATGACATGCAATTTACTCTTCTACATAAGAGGAAGAAAAAGTAATTTGGAAAAAAAACCCAAACCGAACAAAACCCAAGGATTTATTCCAGCAGATGTCTCTTCCTCCCTGAACGCCTGTTTGGACTTTGCATTCCTCAAACATCAAAGTGAATTTAAACCCATTGTATTGCTCAGTGACTTTTTTCACAAATCAGATTATGTAACACCAGCTTGTCTCTTTCCCTCCACCTTCTTAGGTTTGGTATCAGTTAGGAGCTGAATTTAGCTTTCCAACATCACGTGCAAAAGGAGACCCATTAACCTCCTTGTAAGTTCATAACCACAAGTCACTTTGCTGAGTACCTTCAGTGTTTAGAGACACCTCATTTCCCGATAAAGGGCAGTTAACACCTGTAAGGCAATTATATCTACCAAATGTTGTTGGCCTGAAATATGAATATGTAATTGTTCCTGCCATCTGTTAATTATACTAGTTGAATCACTTATTTAATCATATACATTTACTTGACATCTACAAACTTTTTAATAGCTTTCACAAATGCTAACCTGGCTCTCAGGCAGAACTAAGGCATCATTTATGTGTCCCACAAGGAAATGACACCATTATACAAAAGAACAGATTTTGCAGCAGCTCGACAAGATGAGAAGGCAGTTAGTGCCAGGCATCTCCCCAGCTTGTCCATGCTGGCTAACAGCCTCAGGGACCAGTGGGGGATATTACTACTTGAGGCAGGGCATTGTTTACCAGCAACAAGAACAGCTGGATTGAAGAGTCAGGGGAGAGGGGAGGAAGATGGTGGGTCAGGATGTGGAGGAAGTGACAGTACAACCTGATTTACTAAGAAAGCTGCCCAAGTGTTCCTCAGGTTAATGAATGCTGCTTCTGAACATTTAAAGATAAGGAATCCATGCTCCTACATCACAGCTTTGGCATGGAGCTTGCTCTATTTCCACTAGTACTTCCTAAAGCACCTACATACAGCTAAGGTTGCTTTAAACCATCACAGAACTGCAGGCAGAATGGACTTTTGCTGTTCTCCAAGGATAAGAGAACATACAACTGTGGTGGTGGAGGGGGCGTTTGGAGGTGGTCTCTGATGAGAACCTCTCCCACACCTCAGTGCTAGTCCTCTTAGCCCTCCTGGAGCTTACTGACACACGCATTCCCCAGCCCAAATTAGCTACATCCTGCCTCCCTCTGAATCTCAACGGTACAAAAAGCATAAGCAGGGTAGCAGAAAGGAAAATTAGACCATGACCTGTCTCTCTCAGTCTAGGAGGGAGAAAGGACAAGAGTTTCCCCTCATTAACCCACCCAAACTCTCAGCCTTGGATAGAAGCTGAACCAAAGGTGGAAACGAAGACAGTAAATCCACAACCACATCAGGTTTGCAGACATTTCACCCAGCTTCCCACTCTGCCTGCAGCTGCAGCAACCTGGTTGCTAGCAAAATCTGTCCAGCTACAGCGAATCTAGGAAAAGTGAAATAAGGAATGTAAAACAACTTACTAGAACATGTAGCATGATTTTCATGGAAATTGCTTTAATAACAGGGATGGGATTAAATGGTGCTGTGTATGCATATTTTGGAGATCAGCAGCCTAAACTACTCTGAAACTTTTGATGAAAATTTCAGTGTCTCCAAGATTACCTCTCTGAGTTTCTGTTGCAAATATAGAGCCATCAAAATGCAAAACAAAGCTGTGCCGCTAATCCAGCATTGCAAGAAAAGATGTCCCAAGGTTAAAAAATACGATCAAAAGTTAAGGCAGGTTCTTATCATTTGCGTATTTATTTATGCCAATATTTTCATGCATCTGGACATACTCTCACTTCTTTCTATCATGGAGAAAAAACCCCTGAACTTTAATTAGGGAAAATTTAACTTTTTGAAATAAAACCCCTTTGTATCAGTATATCTTTAAAACTAAAAGTAGGTAAGAAGCATGCCTAAAAATTAATGGAAGAGGATAGCTGTCATCTCATAGAAATCAATTTATAACCTGGTAGAATAAAATGAGCTCCATCTTATCTCTCCATCTTCACGGCTGGTTATATTCCGCATTGCTCAAAACTGCTGACCTTTCCTAAAGCTGCCTGAAAACTTCGTCTGCTGCTTGAACATTGATCCAGAACTCACAGTGGAACCCTGGTGGTGACCAAGTTCAAATAGCCGTAATGACGTTTCCAGCCCAAAGGAGTGGTGGCAGGATGGCAGCTGCACAGGAACAGGGAATATAACCCACAGAAGCCTGGGAAACAATGGGAGATGTACAACTTGTGGTCATCTCTACCCTACGAAACAGCAACTCTGCCTAACAGGGAAACGGTGAAATAATTGAGATGTTCTTATAACATAAAGGTAGTTTTTTCCAACAATTCAATTCAAAATCCACATAAATGAATTCAGAGAAATTTGCTCTCTAATTTGAAGTCTCCGTATCTGCTGGTTGATGAATTATATCTATTGAATCCTCTGAAGAGAAAACACAGTGAGTTATTTTATGGTCCCTAGTACCCAGAAACAGGCTACAAAACCCAGAACTTTGCTTAGATCAGGACTGTAAATGGACAGGCAAAAGCATGCAGTGCCTCTTTCCTTCCTAGTGAAGATCCTCCATTTATCAAGCTGCCCCTGCTTCTCCTAGGAAGCAGCTGCAATTCACCATTGTGCTTTCCAGGCAGAAATGTGCACCTGGGGCTGGGGCCAAGGGTCACCTGAAACACACATCCCACCCTGCTCCAGGAGAAGGACTAGAAAAGGCAGGATGGGGGATGTTCCCTTTAAAAAAAAGTCAACAAGAAGCTATCAGTGGTCCCGTCAGGGTGGTACGGGATTTGGAGGCTGTCTGGGGGCTGGGAGCAGGAGGGAACTCCTGGGGAGGGCTGGGCAGAGCCTCACAGCTTGGGTCCCTAAGTATGCAAATCCTACCCCTCTGCATACACCATGTGGACCTCAGACACCTTCAGAAACTTCTTCAGATATGCAAACTAAGTTTCTGAAGAAATTAGGAGAAAATCAAATATGCTTTATTTGAATTACTTATGGTTAACTCAAACGTTGCAATTAATAAAGAGGTCAGCAAATAACTTAAAAAATATTTAAGGAATATCCAAAAGCCCTAGACCATAGTTATCTCTCCGCATTGCTCAGAGGTTCCCTACGTAAAGACAACTTGTTAGAACATCAAACTTTCTCTAGAGAAATAAGAAATAAAGTGAAATCACACACTGTGACTTTTTCCAGCAAGGATTAGAAAAATTAAGTGGATTTCATCAGGTACCACAAATACATCACAAAGAGGTGTGGGCTCAAGAGCTAATGTTCTAGCTATGCCTGTATTGACCTCGCCATTTATTTTGATACTTGTTTTCCCTTTTCCTCAATTAAGTGTCACTTTAAAAGCATGTGAATAGTATTTGGTGAGGACAAGCACTGCTGGGCACTCTGCCAAGGACTATGAATGCTCAGAGACAGCTGAGAAAAAGAAAAAGGCAATGGTCTGAACTATGATTCAAAAGGACAAAAAAGAAAACTAGTCCAAAACTGGAGATTCTGGGAAGAAATTGGCGAAAATCAGCGTGGCATGGGTAGAGTCAAAGAATCTACTTAAATACACTTACAGTACTCACAAGCAGATCAAGTGAAAGCTGACAAGTTTTCATTGCCAATAACCATAGGAATTTTTCTTATTGTTAAAGACAATAAAACTGTAAATTAATTCAGGCAAAGTTATCAAACTTAGAATAGAACTGCATTCTCTGCTTAGACATCTTGGTAATTAATAGCTGAATTTGATGCTAAACTTCTTATTGCCTATTATTTATTTCCATATTCCAACGCAGGAAAATGTGCATTATTTTCACATTTCCCAGTCACACAGGCACATAACTAACAATATCAATAGTGCATTAAACACACTAGAGCAAAAAATATTAATTTTCTTAGTCAAAAACTCTCTTTTCCCTAGCAGAGGCCTCCCTCACCCCCCATGCAGGCTGATCTGTGCCTCTTACCCAGCCTGGCAATCTGCACACACAGTCCAGGGACTGTTCAGCAAACAGAGTCATTCATTCTCAGCACGAGCCCATATGCCCAAAAGTTTGCTTGCTTATTTTTCAGGTGCACCACTGGGTCTAATAAATTATATCATTTTCCCCCATACAGCTACCTTCTTATATCATTGCCTCTCACAAATACAACAGTGCTACTCTTCCTAAATATTTTGCAGGGTGAAATTACCACTGAATCCAGTTGCAGCTGAAGAAAATGAGTAGTTCTGTGGGTTGTTCCCTAGGACCCCAGCGCAGGGGCCCAGATTAAATTCTATCAATAGACACTTGTGAAAGAACTGGTTTAATAAGACCTACCTAGAATCACTCAAAAATTTCATGAGAATCCAGGTTTTTGAGAGTGGAGCTCAATTTCTTCCTTCAAAAAAGGTTTCTTTCTCTTCCTGAAGTCTTTTGCCTTGTTTGACAATGAGTTTCAACCCTCTAGAAATCCAGTCAGGGTCTTACTGCCAAGAAACCCCTTGATAAAATAACTGATTCTTTGCGAGACACCCCGGAGCACAATCACCCTCTTCACTGAATGAGCTAAAGATTACCGCTAATGAGACAATTGCACATTATCGTGGCACGCACCCTGAAGAAGAACAAATAAGAGACTGCACTGAAATCAAAATCGGGCATTTCCTAACTAACAAAGGCTTGACTTTGACACCTGCGTGTAACTTTTCCTTCACAGAACATTTTGTGCTGTTATGCAGATATCCACCAGAATCATCAATAGCTTTTGAGCTTTCAAGTCCCCAGTGGAGACAACTGCTGCTTTGAGGCAATGGGGCAACAGGGAGGGATTGACAACCTAGTGACATGGAACATCACTTTGCGGGGACGACTTCGCTGTCAGTTCTGCAGCTTTATGCTAGTACTTAAAAAATAGCGACGTGCAGACTACATTTCAGGATCACTTCTCAGCTTTCTCTAAATTTGATCTTATCTACCATGTAGGCTGTCCGTGACCCATATGTAATTTTCCCCTTACTTAACTCCTCTTGCCAGTATTACTTCTCACATATAGACTCTTTTGTTTTGTCTCTAGGCTTCTCATCACAGTGCTTGTGTTCCAGTCTGCCATACTCACAGAATCACACAACAGCTGAGGTCAAAAGGCACCTCTGGAGATTGGCTAGACTGACCTCTTTGGCTAAAGTGGGGTCAGCAACTACAGCAGGCTGCTCAGGGCACTGTCCAGTCAGGTATTGAATATTTCCATTGAGGACAACTCCAGAATCCCTCTGGGCAGCCTTATCCAATGTTCAACCACCTTCTCAGTAAAGTTGCTTCTCATGTATTTCACATATTTCTGTTGTGCCCACTACCTCTTCTGCTTTCAACAGGTATTTGTACATACGGACAATTTCCCTCTAAACCTTCCCTTCTCCAGACTAAACAGTGCCAGCTCTCTCAGACTCTCTTCGTATGGCAGATATGCCAGTCTTTGTGGCACTAATCATTCCACAGGCTTCCCCTTTCTAGTCCCATCTTTGCTGTCTGCCCCAGCTCTAAAAGCCCTTTTTCTCTTAGTAGACTCTGCTCCCCTTGACTTCTGCCCATCTATTTCCAGCCTCAATCCTTGTCTCCTTTGCATTGCTGCTTTCCAGCTCCTGTTCAACCTACACTCTGTTGCACTGACTTTCCATCTCTGTTCACTCTCTCACACAGACCTTCTGCCAAGGTTTTTTCCCATTTTGCAAGTTCACCTCTCGTTCCTTATTTTTGCTCCCTTCCTGTGATGCCAGGAAATTACCAGACTATGAAGAGCACAGGGACACACACTTGTGTCCTATTTGTTCTGTTGTCTAGATGGAAACCAGTTTTGTCAATCCAGAACAACAGCAGTAAAGATGTTCTCAACCTGTAACAGTACTGGTCAGTTGTGTTCTAAAAGAGTCAGAACCTATGGGCTAGACTTTGAGGTCTTAACAAGTCTCTGCTGAAATGTGATTTTTTCAAAGGCTTACAACTCCAAAGGGATTCTCACAGGAATAGAAAAAGGCATTCCCTTGACACAAATTCCTTGTGAAGAGTCAAGTCCTTGCTTGAAAGCTTAGGGATATCACATTTCTTCTGCATTTTTGATGCAAACAAACATATAGCACTTAGTCCTTGCATCCAGAAATCTCCAAAGTCTTCTGTCTGATTTTTTTTTCCCCATGCAAAAGACAACTAAAACTCCTGGCAACTGAGAACAGGGCAAGCAGTAAACAGTTCTGTAACTAATGGTTAGTGGCAGTCAGCTCGGTAAACACAGTAAATCCCACAGAACTGTTCCTCCACAGTTTTACTCTTAATCTTGTTAAGGAAACAGAGTCCATCTATAAAACTGAAATCTAGTTCTGACAAGACTTATAGGCATTTTGGGCACAGACACTATCAAAAGCAATCATAAATTATGTTTCATTATCTTTAATAAAAGACTGAAATGCTAGGAAAAAGCTGCAATTTCTTTTAGCATCTCTTACACCTCTTTTGCCCACACCTCTCTTCCCTTTAGTATTTATGTTTTCTGATACAAGACAAGTTAGTCAAATACATTAATAAAGTTCACACTCTGAAAGGAGGAAAAAAGCCCCACTACTCAAGGGAACCAATGAAGCATTTCTTCATATCTTTTTATGTGTGAGGGTTTACTTAGTGCCATCAGATAACTCCACATCCAGAAAATTATCATGCCAATCCTGAATATATAGCTTGGCACCAACTGCACTGTAAGAATTTGCAACAATTCAGTAGTTATTTTCTATAATAGTAAGGTTTTTAACTTAATTTTACACAACAGGTTTTTAGAGTATATTTAGGATAGGAACTTTTTTTGTCTGTCTGTTTTTCATTGCCACTAAGGATCCATTTCTAACTAACATCACAGCCAAGAATACTTCTCTGTCTGAGTATAATCTGATAAGTGGGAAGATACTTTCCAGCATCCCCATTTAAGAAAGTGAAGAATGGATCATTCCACAAATTACTTTCTTAATTTAGTGTCAGAATAAACCACAAGAAGCAAGGGAATGGAAGAAATCCAGAAGTGTGAGAATATACGCTTAAGAAATAACAACGTATTTATGAATATTTGTCCTCTTACATAATCTCACAGATTTGTAAGTCTGTTATTCACAGGACTGTGGGTTGAAGCAGTATTTAAAATAGATGTTAAAGTAACTTTCATTTATCTGCTTCTTTCAAACTTGCTTAAATAAATTCATTTATACTTATCACTAAAATGGATCTCAGTAGAATCTTACTCACTCAAGCTACATGTTTGGCAATTCAGTCCTAAAAATAATGAAACAGCAGGGGAAATTCATCATAAAATATACTGTTCTCACTGGACAGATATAGCATAGCTTTAAATTCCTAAGAAAGTTTGTAGCATATTTTGGAAGAGTGAGGAAATCTGGCAAAAATGGGAACTTTCATGTCAGTCATTCTCCATTAAATCTTTGCTCAGAGGTAAGGACAGATTGCTACTCTGCATGGATAAATTAGGAAAAACAATGATGAGTAAGACCTCCTCCTCTTTGGAGAAAGTCCATGATACTTGAAAGTAAAATCTACAATGGATGTGCCATGCAAAGGATGAGGCAATTACAGCAGCCTTTGTATAATTAAAAGCAGTTCTAATTCTGGCATTCTGTCAAGCACTGGAAGACAAGTAAGTGTTCGTAATTGTGGCAGCTTTCCAAATCTGAGATGTGCATGGCGGGAGCTACTCTTTGCCTTGGTAACTAAACATGAACCACTAATGGTGGTGCTTTGAAAGGAAATCTAACCTAATGGAGATCAATGGGAAACTTTGGCAGATTAGATATGCATTGTTTTCTGTGCCTGGACAGGGTGGAGAGACATTTAGATACACAAAATGAATTAATTAGGCATCACCACTGAAATTCACTGGTTTTCTCCAGAAAGCTTCTTCCAACAGTGACCTCTGTAATAGATAATAGCATTCCCATCTCATGGAAGCTGTAGTTGAAGAGCTTCCAGTTACTGAGAGATAAAAAAAAGAAAAAAGGAATTTGACAGGAAACACAATGTCATCCCTTAGGTACAGTTTTATGATAAAAACTCTTACATAGGTATACTTAAGAAATATGCATGCAAGTAACTGAATTTTGTAACAGAGATTTAACATTTGACAGTCTTAAACTGTAGCTTTCAAAATCATGACTGCATGGTTTTGGATACGGGTACGGCAAGACAGAGAGGAATGCGGGTTAATATTTATGTCCATCCACTGGTTAAAATCTATAAATGTGGTTTTCCTGAGAGTTAATGTTTGACACCAAACCACTTTATGACTAATGAAGAAGAAACAAGTCTGGATGTGGGCTCCGAGATGTGCAGTCAATACAACAAGAACATGCAGTGAAATGCCTGAAAAGCCTCTTGTTGATATTTACAGTGCAAGTATAATGATGATGGATATGTAAAAATAGTTTTTGTAATTATTCTGACCAGAGTGAACTTGCCATTCATTACCTCAAAATCCTTGAGAAAAAGAGGCAGATTTTTTTTTTTTTAAGGGGCTATTTAATTTTTCACCTTGTAGTTCCACCAGTCAGCCAACAAACTGAATTATTGCTAAAATAACACAGAGCTAGGATATAGGCATATTAAGCAACAGGTCATAAGAAAGATGTTAAGATTTGACCCCGTTCCTCTCCCTGCTGTTTAAGAGGCAAGCGTAGCATGCAACATTTGAAGTGCCTGTGGAGCTTTTCCTCTTGACAGAAAATATCAACAAACTGTACAGCTCTGCTACACTTTGAGAAGGTGAAATGCAGCTTTCAAAGGTCTTGTAACAGAATGAGACAAATACAGCTCTTTTTAGTGAAAACGTGACAACAGAGAGAGAGGAACAGTGTTTCCTTTATTAGTTTTCTTCTCACTCTACTCACCAGGCAGAAAGATCTCTTTCAAATAAAACTGATTCATCACAAGGCCAACTATAAAATCTACATAATGCTAGGCTTCTAAAAAAGTCTAATGCTGATCAGATTTCCACAGATATTCCAAAATGAGTCTCTTTTTATTCAAATATCTGCCACCTAAGTATGTTTGCTTTCCTGAGATGTTGTCTCTTCAGGGGGATAAACATGAGTGCATTGGGAAAAGCAGAAATCAGCCTGGCCCTTCACTTTCAAAGCACATGCACAGTGTTGTACAACAGGTCAGAGGGTAGACAACCTCTGATCAGGATTCTTGAATGTTGTGCCTGTGCAAATGAGACATACCTGCCTGCAGCTGCCATCTGGCACTGGCCTACCTGACCTGGGTCTACTGATTTTAAGTTCACTCTCTCAAAATGTTGTATTCCCAAAAAAGGTGCTTTTGATTTTTCTTGAAGGCCAAGAGTATTTTAGATTTCTTTTCAGTCTAGAAAAAAACCTCTGTGACATCTTACCTGCAGCTTGTGTCACATCCAATGTATTTTACAAACAGCTGTGGAATTTGTTCCTCAAATTCTACAGATCTATTAAAAACTGCAAGTCACAGGGGTCAGAAATTAAGGCCTAATAAATTTTCTTCCTACTAATATAAGGCATGGGAAGCAACTAGCAGCCAGCAGTCAAAACAAAAATAGAAGGGAAAAGAAAGTATCAATTAAGTCACATCATCACTGTGGACAGCTGGGAAAGTCACAATTCTGCCCACTTAATTTATTCAACTTTTGGAGAGTGTTTCCTTTTATAAACATGTTTAAATGCAGAGTGCATAGCTATAAGCAGATCCTATAACACCTCTACTTTTCCTTCAGGCATGCTACAATTCTGTCTAATCAGGATAAACAATTCACTCTAATGAAACTTAAACATATTAGTGACAGCTGAACATGTTTTGCATTATATAGCTAGGAAAATTACATATCTCTCCCATATAGAAATTAACTTCAGTAACCCCATGAACAATAATTACAATCAACTAACATGTAAACACAACACGACAAAATGCACCCTGCAATTTATCTCCTCAACAAAATTACACTGTACAGAAGAGAAGGTATTCCATCACTTAACTCAGTACTGGTGCACCAAATGGCTGATGAAGTTCTTTCACTTACTGCAGATTGCTCCAAATCCCTAGCCAGCTAAGATGAAACAGATGCCATACACATAGCTCCTTTTAGATATTAATATGAGTATAATCCAGCTTATCTCTATACAATGATTTTTTTGCCTTTTTATTTTCTGCAATGAAATACCCAGAACAAGACAGCTGTTACTCACGGCTCCAATAGAATGGTATGGGTTTCAAATGTGAAGAAAAATAAATAAATCCAACCACACCTTTGAACACATTATTAGGACCAGTATTAAAACAAAAAAAAATATACATAAACTTTCAAGAAGCAAAATTTAAAAAGGCACCATCGAATGAGTTAACATTTCATTAATAGTGTTTGCTTTCATCTTGACATACCAAAAAAAGCAAGAACATCACTGGTCATCATATGTAAGTGTATCCATGACTGTAAACCAATTTAAGTCAATGAAAGAGACATCATTTGAGCACTACAATGAAAAAGAAGGAAAATATATGAAATTTAGATGGAAAACCCAAGGCTACATCCACAATAGATAAAATCTGGGGTCAAGAAACAAAAACAGTCTATTAGAGTTTCTAATAACTGTCAAGAAATGCTTTTCTTCTGCCTCTCCTGCAAGTACAAGTAGCATTAATTCTATTAATCCCAAAAAAACCACAATAAAGTTACACTTCATGAAAAATACCTTAGGTCATAGTCAGATCTGTATTTAATAGAGCTTTAGCTATGTTAAGAAATAAATAGAATAATATAAAAATAAAAATATATTTCAAAATAAAGGATATGCTACTTAAGGAAACTGGAATTATGACCATGAATTTTGCAGTGTCAAAACATACTGGACTGGAGAATATTTGAAGATAAAAATCACTTCTGCCTAAATGAAAAAGCAATTATCTCTACCTCTGCACTTCATCAAGATATTACAATTCCCCATTAAAAGAAGAGGACGGTAACTATGCACACTTCATTTTCATTGTATGTATTCTCCCTGCTTCTCTCTGCCCCTTGTTTTATAAAGTGACTCCTAAAGAGAGATGATAAAAGTGTATTTTATGACAAGGGAAATCAAAAGAAGGGGCTAAAGAAAATTTTCTACTTCAACATCATCCTGCTTTACATGACTTAAATTTTTTGTAGGAAGAAAGGCATCCTCAGGTGCACATGAGGAGCAATAGTTGGAAAATACTTCTTTTGATATTGAAAGGGTGGTGAGACACTGGCACAAGTTCCCCAGAGGAACCGTAGAGGCCCCGGGCCTGGAAGTCTTCAGTTTGGATGGGGCCCTGAGCTAACTGATGTATCATAGAATCATATCACAGAATTGGTTGGGTTATAAGGACCTTAGAGATCGATCAGTTTGACATTGTCTCACATGACACCCTTGTCTCCAAATCAGACAGACATTTGATGTGTGAACCACTTGATAAATAAGAAATTGGCTGGACAGTTGCCCTCAAAGAGTTGGGATCAAGGGCTCGATATCCAAGTAGACCCCAGTGATTGGTGCCATTCCTCAGGGGTTGGTGCTGGGACCAGCACTGTTTAACATCTTTGTTGGTGACATGGACACTGGGATTGAGCACTCCCTCAATAAGTTTGCTGCTGACAGCAACCTGACTGATGTAGACAACATACTGAAGGGAAGGGATTCACAGGCTTGAAAGGCAGGCTGTGAGAACCTCATGAAGTTCAAGATGGCCAAGTGCAGGGTCTTGCACCTGGATCAGGACAATTCCAAGCACAAATACAGGCTGGGTGGAGAATAGTGATAGGACTTTAAACTGAAAGAGGGGGGATTTAGATTAGATGCCAGGAAGAGATTCTTTCCTATGGGGATGGTGAGGCACTGGCACAGGTTGCCCAGAGAAGCTGTGGATGTCTCATCCCTGGAAGTGCTCCAGGCCAGGTTGGATGGGGCCCCAAGCAACCTGGTCTAGTGGAAGGTGTCCCTGCCCATGGCAGGTGATCTTTAAGGTCCCTTCCCACAAAAACCACTCTATGATTCTATGCTTTTATGATTATTAGCTTGAGTGTATTGTGGTACACTGACAAGTTAAAAGAAATTAATGCATTCATAAATTGAAAGACTCAATTTTAAAAATCGGATGTTATTAAGACTTTAGATGTTCATTATAAAGAAGATGCAGTAACTCAGGGTACCAATAAGAATTTCAACAATATTCAACAACTTCTTAACCACCTACCTGCCTTGAAATCCACGTGTGAGTTAATAATTTGTGTTACAGGATGATGAAGTTGAATCATTTAGATGAACATTATTTCTACACTGGGGCCTAGACTTTGATTCTATCTAAAATTAAAAGTACCAATTGCTCTTGTTCTCTCTGATGTCTTTATCCAAGCCAACAAATCTCAGACATTCTCATAAGGGGAAAGAGGTGGAGAAGTGCAGAAATTATAATAGTGGAAGTAGCTTCTGATCAGAATGAAATCATAAACCCTTCAGCCAAAATCAACAACACCCTGCAAGCTTGATATCCCCCAGTTATCACACCACTAGGAGGGTGCAAGGGTATCTCTGTGAGAAGCTGAAGAAGCAGCACAAATTCATTCATTTTCAGTTTTAAAATTCAAATTGAGCTGCCTGCAGAGAAGCTGATAAGCTCTCTAGTAGACTATAAAGTGTACACAGACTTTAAGATCTAGCACAGGTGGATTATGTGTAATGAAGTAAAAGGAATAAATATCATCTAGGGTGAACAAATCCATCACAACTGTTATCCATGCAAGCAAAACAAAGCACAAAATGCAGCCAGATTTATGAATATAAATATCTAGAAGAGTATATAAATATTACATTTACAAAAATGTGCCTTGGAGTTCCCAGTAAAGTGAACTTCCATGGTACACATTATATTTTTAGGTGAACGTAAAGTAGAAGGTAGGGAGATTTCTCCTTCAACTGTTGGGTTAACAAAGAGCGATCAGAAGCAGACATGAAATTTTTAAAAGGAGTTTCCTTCAAGCTAACAAAAAAAAAACTTCATCCCACTCTTGCTTGAATAAATGCTTATTTATTGCAACTCACATATACATTCAAGGTTGTTATGCACTATCTGTCATGTAACACCTCCATCTCTGATGGGGCCACAGGTGTGAAGCAGGTAATAGTGTTACCCAAGTTCCTGGATGCTTTCTTCTGTTGGGTTTGGGCTAGTTTCCTTTCCTTCTCATTCCTAATCTAAAATCTCTCCTGATAACAATGCTTCAAAAAAAACCCCCCAAAAAACCAAACCAAACCAAACCACCAAAACAACAAAACAAACGCATTAATGCAAAGTAACTAAGTCAATAATGCCCCATGCTTCCCCAAGCTTTTCGTTTCTGTCAGTCTCTTGTTTTAATTTTTTCTTCTAACTTATTTACAGCAAGGACCGATTTTTCTTTTCCTTCAGAAATGTACTGGGTCTATCAGGGAAGAGCTCTATGCTGTTCCAGAGGAAAATGGATGATTTTCTGGAACACAGAGGAGATAATTTTAAAATTTCCTAACACTGGAAACCTATGAGTTAAAAAGAAGAAAAAACCCAAAAACATGTAAAACAACTTGGAACAAACATTAGCGAATGTTGTTCACCGTGGTAATTGACAGTATATTAGCAAATATTCTAAAGCATTTTGATACTCAAACCATTTCAAAAATAGGAATACATTTCAGGAAAAAATTATACGGTAAGTGAGCCAGAGCACAAATTAGTATTGGCTGTAATTCTGTTCCATTTAATTTGCTCGTTTGGACTCACTACGTATGGGCAAACTCTCAGAAAACTAGTGCTTCTTTACTGCTCCATTTGCAAATGTGTACTGGGGCAGTGACAAGTTGTAGAAATAACACTTCAATATTCTTTCTTGAGCAGTGAAACTAGTTTCATATCTTGTTTGCAAACTCTACACGCAATGCACAATCGCTTCAAATACGATGATTTTTTCAATACAAATGAACAGCCTAAAACACATACACCAGAGGGGCACAATGGAAACATTCTCTCTGGTTTGTAATAGTTAGCAAATCATTTACTTTAGGTCAGTACCATTGTTAACATTTGAGACATAGCTTCTACATTCCTTCCATATAAACCAAATTTTAACTCTTGCAGACAAAAGAGCAAACACACCAGGAGGTCACTGAAAGATTTGGTTTTCAGACCGTCAGCTCTGAAGTAATTCTGTTTTAGCATACCTTCACAATTTTCATTGACCTTATCAACTCCCCACTTCAAATTACATATAATTTAGTGGAAAGGTATTGATGATATTTAAAAATACCTGTTCTAACACTAAAATCACTACAGCCAACTACAGGAACTACTACTATTAGGAACAGCCAACTACAAGATTTGATGGCCAAATAATAAATATGAAAAAAAAAAAGAGAAATTAATGCCAAGATAATATTGGTGTTGGAATGCAAAATGTTAGTGAGTATTATAGAAAAGACACTTTCAGAACTTGAAGTTGTGGCTGAAAGATTGAGGTTGTGAAACTCCTTTCACGGTCTCAGGTTATCTAATTAGTTTTCATATAAAACATTGATGAGAGCTCATTTGTATTTGAAAGCTCAGATGACATCCATGCCCCAGTAAACCACGCAACGCTGCTTGGCTACGTCTTGTTTTTATGTGAGCAGTACAGGTACCTATGTGGGACCAGAGACAAGGCAGCACTGAGCTCAGAGCAGGCAGGGGCTCTCTGTGCTTGTTCAGGTGCCTAGGTAGGTTTTTTGCAGTGCTCTCTGCCCCTACTAGTAAGTTAAGATGGTTTGCTTAAAACTTGCCCAGGTTTACACACGTTTCAGCAAGATTTGACTCTATGACTTGCGTGTCTGCCAGGCAGTTAGAACCTGAATAGGAAGTCGGAAATAAATCCCTGAATTCCCCTTAAGTATGTATATTACTTAATCATGCTTTAGCAAAACATTTATTTTAGCATGTTACAGTTACCTTTACTATGCAGGTTAAGAATTTCTCTCTACTTAACAGTCAATGCTTCTAAGACAGCCTGAAGATTTGGGAATGCTTAAGTTACCCTGAAATACATTGTGGTCAGTAGCGGCATATACTGTGCTTTGGATCCAGCCTTATCCTTTCTCTTCTCTCCCAGTGAGTTCAGTGCTCTAATTTTTTTTTTTTTTTTTGTACAAAATTTTGGCTTAACTGGCAGCTTTAGTCATGGTGAATAAAGCTCTGCGGCTCACTCAGCAAGCACATCCATCCCCTTTGGCAAAGCAGATGACTTGAAGGTGCCTGTATTCTGCAGAGGGGCATTGGGGTTGTGCTGACCGCCTGGCAGCATTTCTCCCTGATTTCTGAGAACAGAGATCCATCATGCCCTTTCCTCGCAGGACAGCTCTGGACTCCCACCTCCACATATTACACAGGGGTCAGGATATCCCAAATACTACTCGAAGCTAAGCTCTGCTTTGCAGTAGCTGCCTCTATGTGACAGCTCATTCTCCCTAAAGTAACCTCAGTCTTGGTTTCTGATTTCCATTAAGAGTCCACCAAGTCAGAAGATACTGATAACATTACTTAAAATGTAAACCTGAGACTCAGGTAACACAAAACTAGCAGAGTCACCAGCCCTGGGTGTGCTAGCGAGGCAAGACAGGTTTTTCAGAGACTAAGGAGACGGGAAATCTCTGTTGGCCGAGAGCAACAGATCATGGAAGCTTTGGCCAAAGCTGGGCTGTGTGGTGGTCTGAGCTGCCATGCATAACCAGCTGAGGTTACTTACACGTAGCCATACAGAAAACGGTAATTTACAAGATCGGAAGGAAAAAGAAAGAATGCTAGACATCACAAAACGATTAAGTTGCTCTCCAAATGCTATAAACTTAACAAAATAGGAGGACATAGACTTCTGCTGTGGAAAGATTGTATTTTGCAAGGGATAATGAGAGGAAAAAGGAGAGCCTACCCCGTCTCAGATCTTTTGCAGTTGCAGTAATCATAACGAAAAACATCAACACTTCTTTACAAAGACTATGCCTTATTCTCCCCTGTGGACCTGTTTGCAACTACAAAGTCGAAAGCATGACCATAAACTGTATTCAAAAACAGCAAAATACAGGAGGGAAGATGCATTTGAATTATGGATCTCTGATTAAGACAGAGAAAATTCTCAGCAGTCAACCAACAAAATAGGTTAAATCACCTAGATATTCATTAAGTTCCATATTTCTTTCCCTCTTCTTATTCTTTTTGCTCTTTAAGCAAACAAATGAGGAAAGTCAATGTAAAACTTAATGTTAAAATCCTTTGTATAATGTATTTTTCTGTGCCCAGTGGTATCTGAATTCACCCAAATGGCATATTCAGTAACAACTGTACGTATTAAACAGGTAGTCTAGGTTTTATGTCTGAAAAACTACAATTCTATCCTTTATGGATCATCCAACCCCCTAATAAGAAAATCCATTCTGTTTTTGAACTTTACTGGACCAGAAACTACCAAGCCTGCTGAACCTTAAGCCTGATCTACAGGACTGTTAAACTATAACATGTAACCCAAGTCAGGCATGACTCCAGCGCAGGAAGCTCAGCCCTCCCTTGGGGCTCATTTCCTCCCCTCTTGCCACAACAGAAGCAGCTTGCTCATTCTCCTGACTCTCACTTCACAGAATCATTAGCCTATTAACCAGCTGGATCTTAGAAGCAGGCTCCAGAACTATAAAAAAGCCAAGGGCACTCTGAAGCAGGGAGGCATGTTTCACTTTGTCCCTCGCATTAGCCCTGCAGCACAGCTTTTCCAAATATCCAGTGGAAAGGACAAGAGGAACTGTGGAATGGATTCTGGACATGCTGAACAGACCAGAGGGGAGTTTCCCTCCCAACCCCACACTCGGTACAGTCCCTGCAAAGTCTGACACTGATACTTCAAATTTACCTGGGCTTCTTCAACTAATTTAGGAAGAACAGCTCGAAATACATTTTAAAGCACCAACAAGCCGCGTAATTTGGGGAAAGAAGAAGCATGCTCTAATGTTCACTTCTGACAAGCTAGGCATAACATTGTATTTCTCATCTTTTATGCTTTCAAAACTTTACTTTATCCCTTAGAGGGTTTAAAGACAATATTGAAATACCATTAAAAAAGTAATGAAATTATTACCATGAAAATATTGGCAAGCTCAGAAAACCCCCCCATCTCATTTTCCCATGAAAACCTCAGTAGAGGTGTTCTGTCCTCTGGTAGTACTAGCACAGAAGGAAATGCAAGGGAAAATTCCCGTGGGCTGCTCCTAGCCCTCTGAGGCAGGCTGTCCTGTCTCTCAAATACTGCCCACTGTCATAAAGAAGTAGCAATTTTTAGGGTACTTGAAGAAAGTAGCATCACAAAACACAGATCTCGTGGAAGATGATACTGGTTAGTCACCATCCTAGGTAACTTCAGTCATCATTTCATGTGCAAAGCAGAACCGTGAATAAACTTGTCAGTTTGGTGTGTAGGGGTGGCCAAGAAACAGAACAAAAAGCTAATGCTGCAGCATGAAAAACAGATTAGGAGCTAACAGATACTACTTGTATCTACCCTTTCTTCTTTTCTCTTGTTAAGCCTGTCCATATTTTCTTCTTCTTCTTTATCCATGTTGTCATTCAGACAGCCCTGACAGGATCCTAAAAGGAGGTTTTACCCTTTCAGAATCCATTCTTCAGTCCATAAAAATCTTCCTTCAACATGACTAGAAACATCTTCAGCCTTTTTGGTCTTAACCTTGCATGCAAACACATTTCAGCCGAATTGCTGTAATTCTGCTGGGACTACTGAAATGAATAGCTACAGATATTTTTATTTGCAGGGCTAGGATGTAATGATAATGCCACCTGAATTTTTAGAATGATCAGAGCCAACACTAGAGAAATTTTGACAAACATGAAAAAATATTTCAAAAGCAGTTCAGACACTTCGGGCTTTGGAGTCACTAAGGGTTTTTTTCAGCTATCCTACAGCTTTTGTATTAAATTCTGTACTTTTTTTTTATATGACAAAGACCACATCAAAGTTGCCCGCACCGTGAAAAACAGGATCAGTTAGCGACAGCTGAGATATTCAGTACCAAACAACACAAAAGAGATGTCATATCCCTGTAGTCTGTATCACATTCTAACAGAGGCTTTGCAATGACTTTTTTGCAATATTCTTCAGAAGGTTGTCAAAAACACCACCCACTCAAGCTAACTGTTCATAATTAAGAAACATGAAGTAAAATAGCTTGTGGAATATATCAGCTAGCCTAGTTTCTCTAATATTAGCAAGCATTCAGACCACACTCAAGCCTCACTGTTAGTAGCCTTAGAAGTAGCCCATTAGAGCCAAATAAACTACTAAGAGATCTTTAAATCCCATTCGAAATCCTGCTAAAGGCATTACAACTATTGACACTTAAGTAAGAGGGTTTTTTAGTTATAGGTTTCTTTTTGGTTTTGGTGGAGGGTTTTTTGGTGGGGTTTTTTTGGGCATTCTCTACCTCTTTTTTCTTTTTTTTCTTTTTTTTAAATTAAAACAGAAACTATTTATATATTCTGTCCTAATGTCATGGTTTTTCAATGTCTCCTCAAAAGGTTCAACCACAAGGTGTTACACATTTTTGTACCTCTAAGTTTGACTTCTCAGGAGAGGGGGAGCCAGAAGCAAGGAATTACAGGGCAATCACCCTTAATAAAGTTACAGATGGAAAGATAACAGAAGCCTGCTAGAAAATAAACAGCCACAGAAAGATTTGTAATTTAATTTGTTCAGGGATTTTAAGGGTTTGAAATAGCTGACAACCTGACAGGAGGATCTATCAATAGGACAAGATTTAAAAGTAAAAAACAACTTTTTAATTTTTGCAAGGAGAAATTGAAGAGAGTGAAAGCAGCCCATACATTCCAACAAAATCCAAAGACTTAATAAGGATGAAGAACACATTATAATTCTGAAAGACCGTTTGTTTCCAGGATCAGATTGCGTGTATTGCAAATCACACAACAGGATATAATTAAGCAATAACACATGCCAGGCATAAGCTTCTGAGCAGTCAGAAAACATTATAGATTTCAGTGAAAAAAAAAACAAAAAACAAACCAAAGCAAAAAACCCCCACAGTTTACTTGTTACTTATCACAGTTTGTACAGCTTTCCTACTGCTGCACTCAGCACGCACAATATATATATTCACTCTGGTGTACAGACGCATGAAACTGTGTCCGATCATATCTTTCAAATCCTTAATTACTTCTTATTTATAAATCAAGGCCACTTCTGAAGACAATACAAAAGGCAGAATCTTCTCTGTTGAGATCCCTGTAATCCTTTTATTAAGTGTTATGGGTGATAAAAGTTAACCTTAGCATATACTGGCACATTTTTATGGTTGAGAAGTCCTATGTCCCAGCCTGTAATCATTTTGTGATTCTCCTAACAGCAGATGGCCAGCCGACCATGCCACACACAGGTAAAAACACCAGTGTTTTCTCCATAGGTCTAACTCAAGGGATGAAAACAACGAGATCTTTTCTTCTTAAGAAGAGCTCAGTGTTATGTCTTGGAGTTTCATTTGTTACAAGTGAGCAGCAATTGTTCATTATAACTCAACCAATTTATATTCAGCTGTAAAGTTATTACTCTGTGTGTTGCAATTTAGATTTAAGCTTTCATAGCTCTGGCATCTTCCTTAAGAAAAGTAACGTGTAAGCAAATCGAGATCAAGCAGCAGCAACAGTGCAACAACAGTTGAAAATGTGCTTGTAAGATCACACTGCTCTCAGAATAAGGACCTCTGAATTAAACAAGAAAACAGTTTTTTATACAGTTTCACAGAGCACTTTGGTAAATAATTGCTCTGCAGGGACGTACTAACAGGTCATTGTTCAGCTCAACTCTGAAGTCTTCACTCACCTGAAAAAGGCACCAGGAGATAACCACTCCAGGAGCACTGCTCCCAGAGTAGGTGAGGGACTCCTTAAAACCAGTCATCATGACAAGAACAAACCATAGGTGAAAAACTGATTCTTTATTTGCTCACAAGAAAGACCTATCTGTTGACTTACAGCCCTTCACCTGACTTAGCCTATTCTACAGTAGAAATACAGGACTAATGGAAATAAAAAAACTTCATCTGCTTTACAAGAAACCAACTGAATATGCAGGTCCCCTTCCCCCTCAGAGGAGGGATGAGCCCTGGAAGACCTCAAGCCAATTCCACTTGGACAAGCACGCAAATCCCTGAGCAACTGACATGCCTTTGATTCTGGCTTATGCTTAGGCAAGCTGCTGTCTTCCTGCTGAAAGTCAGGGATTTCAGGGGCAACTGCCCATGGAGCGGACACCTATCAGACCATTCAAATATTATCTACATCTCAGGAATCTGTTGGAAGCAGATAAGCTGAAAGCTTCAGAATGATCAGTTAAGGGAACAGTATATGCCTATTTAGAAATTACAAAGCCACTTCAAAAAATTATGGCTGGAGGCCAGAAACTCACCACAAAATTTCCTTTGCTCAGCTCAAAATCAGCAGCTGCCCAAATATGATACATACTCAGTATACTGTGCTATTTATTAATATACCTCTCAGTTCCACAAGGGAACCTCAGAACCAAAAATGTTAAGCTACAGGAAAGACACAACCTCGCCCTCCTCCCCAAAATATATGGGTTACAGTAATTGCTCGTGTGCAAAAAATATGGGGTGACTGCTAGCTATAAAACAATTTTAATAGTGGCACTCTGGGCTAAACCGATGTAAAGAATGGCTGCTTGCTGCTGCTACGTCAAATATTTTGTTCATGTGTATATAAAATACACAGTGTGCCAAATGTTCAAGGCAGGACTAGGAAAAGAAAGTGTATTCTATGTTTGGCTGATTCGTATTTTGCAGCAAGTGAATTTAATTTCCTTCCTTCCCCCCTGCCCACCCATCCCCCCCAATGCAACTAATGCAGTCCCTAACCTTCGAGTACCCTTTTTTCTCTCCAAATGAGGAAAAGTTTTCATACACATATTCTTTGGTCAAAAGCAATCAAACCTATGAGGACTTTTTTTAGAAAGAGGAAAGGCAAAGGACTCTGAATTCCCCTGTCCAGCCAGGCATGGCTGCAATTCCCAAAGTACCCATTGTAGATTGTGATCTATGGATGAAAGATAACATCCACTTGCCAAGTTCTATTATAAGACTGTGTTTTATGTTAGAAACTTGCTCGAAGCTCAATTTCTGCTACATTTAGCCTTTATGTATCCTCACTGAATAAGGAAAGAGGCAGGAAATACATACTTGAAATTTCTAAAAAAAAGAGCAGATTTCTACACTGTATCATCTCTGACCTTGCAAGTTCCCTATCTTATTCCTCAGGACAGAAATTTAGGGTAGAGCTCTGAAACCCAATACATTCAGTTTTGGAAAGAAGAAGCAACAGCATGGTCAAAATAGCACTTTTCTAAGATTTAGTAACAATAGTTTACAGTTTACTCACTTTTAGAACTGAACAATAAAGGAAAGAAAAAAAAAATAAAAACAGAAAAGAAGGGGGGAAAAAACCAAACCCTAAACCCCAAAGGAAATAAAGGAGAAAAATAAAAGATTAAAATGAAAGAAGAAAAATAATCTGAGGGAGCCTCAGCACTCTGTATGGCAATCCTGCCTTCTTTCTCAAGAAAAAGATAAGTCACTGTCACAAAATTCTCCTTCAAATACTGGTTGTGCCTCCACCCACATGTCATTCACATTAACTTTTCAGGACAGAAGGTAGTTTTCCATTATCTCTCTTTATTTACACAGAGCATCTCTTGTGGGCAGAGCAAATGAGGTTCTCTTCTCTTATGACCCTTTATTCACAGCAATTCCCTGTCCGGATAGCAAGCAGGATACACAATGACAAAAAGAACAGGGAGGGAAAGAAACCTCACAAACAGCACAAGATAGGCATTGGCTAGGAACGAAACAGCTTACTGAATGAAGTCAGCTTGGGAACAGGTGCTGCCTCAGGAATACGTGCATCCAAAAAATCACCACCCAGATGTCTTCTACACAATACCAATATCCCAGTGAAGGTAGCTGCTAAGGATTTAGTTATCTCTTTAGAAGTTAGTTCCAACATACATCTCGTGAAGCTATCACCTCAAGAGCAGCTTCCCACAACACACAGATTATCCCACAAATTCCTGACTGTGGACATGGCCTGAAGGAATGGTCAGCAATTATTTGAGAGCCTGCCCGTCTTCCTCTGGAGTTTAATTACTATGTTTTTTTCCTAGTACTCACCATCAGACCTTTACCCTCTGCAAGTTTTGGTCCTCTCACAGTATCCTATTTTATTTGACACATTTGCTGTTTTACCTGTTTACAGTTAATTGCAAGTCTCATAGTAGTTTACCTGGGTAAACTGTCCATGGTCTGTGGTTTCTATTCAAAGCCCTTTTTCCTCCTGTGACATTCCTTTCCACCAGGAAAAAGGAAAGAAAAACATAGACAGCCAAGTACAGCCAAACTCACCATGCTTTTACCTTTCTCCTGAGCTCTCTTTTGGACATGCAACACTTTTTATGTGAGTGCTGCGTAATTCATAAATCTGAAACACATATTTCCTCCATAAGTCTCCAGCTTTTTTACAACCATTTTCTCCTGCAATTCTTCACTGCAGTTAAAGTGCTGGAAATATCCCCATTTCCATTAGCTTTCTCCTGGGCTGGACTTCTAAGGTTTGAATTCTTCTATTCCTGACACTGAATTAGTTCATTCATATTTCCCATTCTATTCAAACAATGGAGGAGAAACAGGCATCATTCAACACTGAAGTTTAACTGAAGCCCTGTCTAACATAAAACATTTTATAACATGACTAGTTCTAGTTAGGTATCTTAAAAGCCAAACATCCTTACAAGCCATTAATGTTTCTGCTGACTCAAATGCTGAATAGCAGTCAAATACACTAGCAAAGTAGTTAATCATGTATTAAAAGTCACAAAGGGATCCACAATTAATACTGAAATTCCTCTATCATCTCATGTTAAGAACATAATTAAAAATAGTTAGAACTGGTATTATACAGAGCACTAAAAATGACATGAAGAATCCAAATGCAATGAACTTTTAAAGAATTAAAATAGTCATCCTAAACCAACACTTTTGACCATGTCTTTCCCCCCGCCTTCTTCGTCAAGGATGTTTTGGGGTTATTTTTCACCTTTTCTCCCATCTGAATCAAGTCAACAAACGCATAAAGCAAGAATTTCTGGAATAGCCTTCATTTCCATAGCAATAGATTGAGAGATCAAACACAAGACTTTCAATTACCAGCTAAATTTATACAGTTGAAGAGACCAAAGTACTCAATAAATCCCAAACCAAACAAAACCACACAAAAACAATTTAAAAATAATCCACAGGCCCCCTTACTCAGATTCTGCATTGTGGAAAACCAGGATAAAAACACAAAGACTACGATAATTCAATCAACTTCTGATTTCCTTTTCTGTGTGCATGAGCAGTAGGTCTTATGATAAAAGCTTTCTTTTGAAGGCTGACAATTGGTATCATATATTTTAGACAGTCCCAGTTTGTAAAGAAATGCAAGCAAAAAATATTTTTCACAGTTCTCACTCATCCTACTTCTCCACATATGCCTACTAGATAATTATGTGTTTTATGATTATAGCAGGAAGCAATTTAAAACTCTACTATACTTGAATTTTTATTTAAAATTATATAGTGTCCTCATTGCTTACTGGGGTGTGTTATAATTATTTAGCTTAGTACCAGCCATTAAAAAAGTAGATCTATTACTTACTGAATGACATGAGACAGATGGTTTGTTTGTTAAATACTGTTTCTAAATTCTTCCTTTTTTGTTTGTTTTTGTGCTCACTGTCGTATTGTTCTTAAACACCAAAGTGTTTGTCTAAGCACCAAACAATACAGACTGATGAACCCGACATTAGAATTCACATTAATGTGTCTTCCTAGATAATAAGCAGATTTCCCCAAAGTTTCATAACTTCACATAACAAAAAGCTTTAAAAGTAACATACTAGAAAGAACTTTTTAAATAGGCCTTTAGAATCCATCAAGAAGTAGTCAATAAGGTGATATATACTGCTTAAAAACACAGAATTTTTTTTTATTTTTCAAATTGATGCAGTGGCAATTTTTGACGAAATCAATGACTAGGCAAAAGCAGACTTGAGATTTATGGGGCAAATTTCCTTTCTGATGACTACCACTCTGAAAATGGGTTTCGACTGTTCTACGTTGACTTTTTTTATCATCTGTTAAAATAATAGCACTTAAAAATATGGCTTCTTTCTAATGGGCAACAGTCCTTCACAACAATTTAAAGTTGCAAAACTTCAGATAAAATACTTCATCCTCAGAGGATGTCAGATCAAGCTACCAATTAGTTATCATGGAGAAAGTGATACTAGGTCTACGTGGAAGCACCAACTTTATACTACCAGTTAAAGAGTGGTTTGGTGGTCAGAAGCCACTGACGGAGCATCTCCACAGAGCTGGCCTGCATACAATGTCTGGGACTGCAGTAAGGTTTACAAACCTAGAACAATGAGGAAAATGAGTTGGTTGAGTAACATTTTAAATGCATAAGCTGAATGCCTCAGTCTGTATGCACCATTCTCCTGGGTACAGGGCTTCTGGTGCTGAAAAACATTTTAAGCTACAGAATCCCCAAAATTTCCCCTTCCTGCTTCCCCTTCCCCTTTCTTTTCCCACCACAAGCCTCAAAATTCAGTTTCCTGTAGGTACAAGCAGTGCCCTGGAGCACATGGCAACAGCAGAGGCAAATATCATGTGACTCCACAAGCAAGCTCAAGAGTTCAAGGCCAAATCTCAATTTCCCAGCCACAAAACAAAGGTGTTGGAGAGGGACCAAATAACTGGAAGAGCTGTTCTGCACTGGCAAGGTTTCCTGGGGACAGTAAACCTCACAGAGCTCATGGCAAAATTATCCAGGCACAGGCAAAATGTTGAATCTGAGGTGGAAGCCAACAGACTTGCATAGCACTCCATTAGATTTTTTTTTGAAACACAATAGATGAATTCTCCATTTCCTTTCAAAAAAACCCAAAAAGCCCTTCTTCATACAAATATCTGCATTTGATCTATGTAGGGCTTTTGATAGCGAGTGTCAGGTGAAATCTTCAATCAGAAACAGGGAGGACTGGGTCCTGAATAAGAGAAGGCTTCCCCCAGAGGAAAGTGCTCGTTCTCCTCCTCTGTATTTTCAGGTCCCCTGAAAATTATCAGTGGCAGTAAACTGTTCCCTGGCTGTGAAACACAAAGGAAGAAAACAAGGTTCTGAAATGTAAAATGAAATAATTCTTTGTATGACCCCAAGGAATGCTTACATTCAGAGCTGTAAGGTATTTTCTGTTCAAAATAAAAATAGTAAGAGAAAAGAAGAAAAAGAAAAAACATAGGAAGGAAAAATAGAAAAAGGAAAATTTAGTTTAGTAAAACTGAAGTAAAACTTTTTCTCTGGGTGTCTCAATATAATTGCTGCCAGGTAGTTTTTCTCCTTTTTACAAACCAGCTTAGCTCAATTTGAAAACAAAACATTGTGTTAAAATCAAAGAAGAGGAGCCATTTCATTTTAAAACCACTGAAATGAAATATTTAAGCTCCCAACATTTCTCCTCAGCAGAAACTACTGGATGAATTGCATCAAAACAAGAAAATAGCTTTGATCAATACCACACTGTGTCTTCCAGTTAATACACTATTTGCATAAACAATTTCATCAGGCATTACCACAAGTGCAATTGAGACCACAGAAATAAGTCAACCTGCCTACTGGGTAATTTTCTGTGGGATGCGAACTACGCCATTGTTTACAGTCAAGGACAAGAGACAGAGTAGCCAAAGAGAAAACTACATTCCCACAGGTCCCCCCACACTTTCCCCCAGCCAGTGATGCGGCTCTGCCACACGTGTCTGCTGAAACAACAGGATGGAGAGTTTTTATGATAAAATATTTGGGATGCATCTACTTTTCCTTCCCAGAGAAGGATAGAGCTAGAGCCATCACATATCAGCGGGTGGTCCTGTTACTGAAGACTGCCCAGACTAGACATGAGGATCAAGGATAGGAGCAGATTGTCAGCTGGGAAGGGTTGTAAAGGCGCAAAGTCACAATGTGTGCAAACCCCTGGAAGCATAACCCAGCCTAAAACTGCATCACTACTTTCCTGTCCCATGGTCAGTTTTGCATTCCTCCCCTTGTGACAAGCATTAACCCCAAGAGACCAGGTGAGTACAGATGAAGCCAGGTGAGGCAGCGGGGCTGCTCTTCAGCTGCACCACATGGGATGAGTTTCGGCAGCCAGTCAGCCACACCTTAATGGAAACAAATGCTGGGATGCAACTATGTGACCACTTGCCATGAGGAAAAAAATCCATTTCAGATGGAGAGCAACTTCACTCGAAAGCAACAAAATGAGTTCTGGTTCCCCAAGGACAGACAAGAGGAGCCTGCGTATCCGCCTCAGCATGGCAAGCAAGCAATGTGAGGCCCAGGTGCCCAAGTCCTGGAACAAAGTGAAATTATTTTGAAGCAATTGGTTTCTGGCACAAAATTTCTTCTGAATAACAAATGGAGACTGGCCTCATAATTAACAATTTCAGGGGCCTTCTAGAATATGAATCAGAAGGAAGCAAAATTTGAATATTGCATTAGGGAGAGTTCACATTCTAGTAGCCCTATGTGGACTGTCAGTGTGCATTCTAGTAGCTCGTTATGATTTATCTTCATCAGCCATGGGCTGAAATTACCAGACTCCAATTACTTTGCTTCCCATGTTCAAGAGAAAAAAAAAAAAAAATTATGTCAGGTCTACCACAGGAGATGGTTTAAAATGCCTGAGGTAAAGAAAGTAATCTACTGTTCTCTGACATTTGCTGCCTGAAAGTCATTCACATTAACAACCATTCAAACTTGTTTAGTGCAAAGCAATTGCTTCTATTTTCCTCTTGTCAGTAACATTAGCTTCAATTCAAATTTAACTCTTTGAAAATTTCAAAATGTAAAATGAAATTCAGTGAGGCTTGTCAGGGACATGTAAGGGTCTTGACAGAACATACTGTCACTGAATTTGTCTTCCTTAATCTGTTAATTTCGAAATTTCTATTTTCAAGGGAAAAAAACTTGATGATCTACACTTCTTTTACTGTCGCAGGGTAGGCAAGAGATTTATGATGATGTTTACCAGACTCACATTTTAATACCACTCCTAACATAACAAGGACTACAGAGGCAGAAAAAACAGATGCACTCAATTTAAACTAACAAATTAAGCGATTATTTATGAGAACAACTCGAGGTTTAGTTACATAGCAAAATACATTTAATAACTTAATATCCCATCACCATGAGCAGACTTGTATAACAGGCCATTAACTTCTAAAGACTTTGGGCTCATGAGGTTAATATCCACAGTGAGAAAGGGAAGCAGGTTAGATGGGTAAACAACAGTAGCTGTCACAGCTCAGATAGACACTGAGGACACTGGCTTTCGTCAACATTCTTTCTTCATATGACACTCACTCAAAAAATGCTTTTTTAGTTTATCTTATAGTTAAATAAAATAAACAAAAAACCCCACAAGACATACAGACAGCCTCACATTTTTGTATACTGTTTTTAAGAATAAAATACTTTCAAGCTGTATTACTGATGTGTCTTCTGAATGTACTCATATTGATTGGGGAGGTGGGGACTGCAAGATCAGAGGGGAAAATTAATTTTTATTTTATTTTCTATTTGTGAAATCAGACAGAAAAAAAACCCCTGCATGCAAGCTCATGCTGGCTGCAATAAATTCAACCACATTTCAAGCAAATTAGTACTGTTACAGTTCTTTATGGTACAGCATAATTCAACCCAAGAAAAAGCCAAATAATTTCGTTCATGCTAGAAAATGAAAGTAATAAAGCTCGATATCACATAGTTGATTGTTTCTAAGCACTGTACATTCATTATTTTTAAACTAGCAGTAAAATAATTACCGACAATAATTAACTTTGAACAGTTTGGGAGCAGTAGCTGGTTTACAGACTAAATCAGATGGGTTGATATGAGCCTGATATCTACAACTTACATATCAGATTGGGTGTTACACAAACACGGCATTTCTTTACTCAGTCAAATTTTCTGGGGTCTGCAGTCAAGATACCAGCTCCTTTGGGAAGACTGAGCAGTTACCTGAAGGTAGGAGGCCTGGCATCACTATAACACATCAAAATCCTGACACAGCATCTAATTGTTCTAAAAGAGTTTGACCTACTGCCTTATATTAACAGTAATATCACTATCTTTACTGAGGGATTCAGCATGAAACTGGAGATATTCCAGTTTTAGTGTTTGCGCCAGCTGGTTTACGTCACTCTCTCTAGACAGTTTCATCAGAGGTATCTTAAAATATTCACATTTCATGATCTAGGCAGAATATACTTTTGCAGATATATGTCCAAGGAAAGGACAGACAGATAATCAAAATCTTGGATATTTCCCTGAAATCATTAGCAGTGCTGCAGTTAGTTAATTAATGCTTGTCTGCCAGCAATTCTATCCCCAAAATCTCCACCAGTACAACGAGCAGATCTCATTTTCTACAGTGAAAAAGTCAAGCAGTTCCAATTAAATTGGCAACAAGGGGGACCTCACAGTAATATGCATGGCTGGCTTTGTCTGGCAGTAGGCAAAGGGGCCTTGTGTGGTCTTTTCCGCTCTCCCTGGCGAAGGGAAGGCAAGATGGTAACATTCAGGAGATATGCGATGGTAAGAAGACAAAGGACAATAATGCCTCAAGCATAGTTTGCAGTCAGCACATACCAACAAAATTAGGTAGAATTATTGGAAGGAAGCTAAGTAATGCGAAACCTGGCTTGGTTTTAAGGAAAGAGCTCACCAGTACTTGGAACAATATTCTGTGATAAAAATGTGTACAGGAATGCAATGGTATTTTCTGAAGTCTTAAGACAGATAATTTTAATTATGTCCATACAATTGACATACCTTCAGATTTCTGGGCAAAAAAAAATCACCACACTGGAGGCCTCTAGTATGATTTTATTTTCTTGTTCTTCTGAGTTACTCTTTCCTAAGCACTTGTGTGACAAATCCCACATTACTTCTTGAATCACTAAACTCAGGGACGATTTTATGTGACACAGATCACTCTGCTGTCATAAAGCTTTGCAAACACTCTAGGTCTTTGGGATTGGAAATGGAGAAAATGAAAAGAAAATATTGTTGATTAAAAAGCTTAGAATATTAGAGTATTTAAATTTTCAGACATCAGATACATAGGTACAATAATATTATACAGTACTTTATTGCTGATTTTTCACTCATTCTAGGGCATCAAATATTATTATTACTTCTTACACAGTGGCAATACCTTGCAAGTTGATTATTCCAACTTATTTATTTTTATGATTCTTGATAACATAATTTTTTTTCATTTTTGACAAAAAAAGGGAGTATGAATCAAAGATGTTATTTAATTTTTGCCATTTTCACTTTTCAGTAGAATGAGCAAACTTAGTCCTTCTAAAGGTAGATTTCTTTCAAAGGAAATGATTGCATTCATTTATTAGCTATATCACATTTATAGTAATTCGATCTGCTCTCTTTCAATCAATCTGCATTGTTAGTTTCTTGGGATAACTGAACTTTAATGTTATTCTATACTCTTGTTTCAGTTATTTTCTGTGGGAATTGCACTGTAGCGGTAGGAAATCTAGTAAAAACAACCTATCTTTATGATTTTCTTTCAACTACCTGAACTGAGCTATTCAGAGAGACAAAAATAACTTTTTGGAACTTATCAACATGACACAAAGATTTTACAATTATAAGCAGCAGAGCCAATATTTTTTCAGAAGCAAACATTTTCATAGTGTTTATATGGAAACAACAAAGAAGGAAAATTCCTACCATTACAGAGAATCTTCTTTCTAACAGAAAACATAGGATAATACCATTCCAGAATAATCCTGGTGGTGCAGACTCTATGTTTTGAGAATGTATGCAATTTCCTGACCTCAGGTTTGCATGCTGAAAGCTAAACTGCTGAACATTTTTGTATACTAAATAATAAACTCGAAGCATCAGCTGAACATTCTACCTAAGGAATGCAATATTCTCCAAATACTGAGTTTTCTAGCTAGTCCAAATAAAATGAGAATGTGTTTAAATTTTATTTATAAATACCAGTGGGTCATACCCTATGGCACTTTTATGCACTGGGGTCATCCCAGTTAGCTAGAGCTTTGGTTACACCAAGAATTCTGTGGCCACTGCGGAGCATAAGGTGTCTAACAGGTTTATGTCAGATTTTAAGCTGAGCATGTGGTTTCATTCTATCAATGCTTAAAGCAAAGGATAAAAATTATAAAAAATCCTTTCAAGAGTTCATGAACAAGAAATGAAAGGGTTGACTTTCCATCTTCTTCCAATAGTTTGCTTTTTCTGCCTTTTCATCAGAGAGAAAAAACCATATAAAACCAAAAAAAACCCCAACACTGTAAGACTATAGTTATTGCTAAAGCAGTTGGGATTGGTGTTACAAAGAAGAGTGACCACCAGGAGATTAAAAGCAGACACTGATGCTTACAAGACAGAACTACAGCCTTCCTTTGATTCACAGTAGTTCACATCCATAAACGTATTTAAATTTCCAGGTCCAGTATCTGATACTTAACTGGAAATTGAAATCCTGATACAACAGAAAGGTGGATAGTGAATACCCAGGGGTTGGAGGGTTGATGAGAAAAACCAGTGAAGTGGTAAAGCACATCCAATTCACTGCCATCAGCACTAGGGAAAATGGTTAAAAGGAAGAAAATTAGGAAAGTACCCTTGCATCCTCTGCCATGTTTTCTATTTTCTGAACAAACTTAGAAATACAACTTCCCTCCAAAATGCATCAATCCATCCATCACAAAACACCTTAACTTATATCTTCCAGAAAAAAAGAGGCAAATGACTGGAAGCTGGAGAAAAGACCTTCCTAAAGACATACTTCCATAACTTCTAAAACTCAAAGATAAACTTATGAGGTGAATAAAACTACATTAAAAGAAAAAGGACAGTTGAGTATGTGGAATAGGCTGAGTGGTAACATAAAACAGAGGAGTATACAGTGAAACAAAGAGCAGATAGTTTTATCTTATATCCCTTTCGTTTGGCCCACCTGAAGTTGAGTAATGTTTCAAATGTAGGATATTCACATTTTTGTTATTAAAATTACAGCAACAAGGAAACAAAATCTATACAGAACTACTTCTACTTAAAAATAAAATATGTAAAGCTAATTTTTTTAGTGTCAATTGTATTGGCATGCTTGGTAGCAAACATTTTTAAATTAAATGAGCTTTTCAACTTAAACAGTAACTGCAAGAGTGTAAGAAAATGCAGCCTTATGGGCTGTCATAAGAAATACCTCGAAGTTAGCGCTTTACTTAATTATACAAATGTGTAATATGAAATCGATTTCTTGTGCACTCTATTAGTGCTTTGCTTATTGCAAAACACTTTCGTATTGCTTTTGTCAACATAAATTAGACTTATACAATTTTTTCCAACACTGTTAAATTAAATTATGTGCTTTGCAAGTATAATATTAAACCAATGAATTAAGCTTCTAAATTCCATTAAACCATTGTATTTCCTTTATATTCTATAATGGAACTTTAAAAATCAAAATAGTTCTTAAAAGATACCATCAATAAACTGCACCAAGAGCAACTGAGCTATCAACTAGAAATAAAAAAAATTAAAAGGGGAATTTTGCATCCCATCTAATAAAAGCTTTAAAATTTGCAGCAACTCTTTATTCATTAAAAATCAAACAGCAGAGAGAATGCTACCAGCAATTAATTTTCAGCACGGCTTGCATTATCATTTCAAGGTCAGGTTACATTGGCCATGCCTCAGTGGGAGCTTGGTTTGAGATCACTAAACACTGCTCACAAGGGAAACATCATTAAACATGTTCTTGGAAGAGTGGAATTACTTGCAATAGCAACAACTGAAAAACTCTGCTATCCTGCTCGACCCATCTACCCTCCAGAGAGAAGCAGGTGTCTTTCAGTAAGCATTCATGAGCTGCCAGATCCAAAGACTGGCCCAGTTCCTATGGCGTCAGATGAAAACACAAAACCAGTGACCAATACCATCAGGAAGAATTAAAAGTAGAACATCTAAGAGAAAAATTATGCACCAAGGAGGCTGGAAGGAGAAGAAAGAGCAGTCACTCTTGGTCCGAGCAGAACGGCAGTACTCTTGACAGACAAAATTACTACACTGCCTGCATCACGCAAGGAACTCCAACCTCTTTGATATCAGTGGCTGGGATACCCAAACATTCATGCCGCAAGTATAATTTCCGTCTCTAACAATTTTCTGTTTTCTCCAAAGTCCTTTCTAGCTTTAACAATATCTTAAAAAATAAACCAAACAAACAAACCAAAACCACCAACAAAAAATCCATAATAGGTTTCTTCCCTCACCATCTTCAACTGGAAAAACAAATCTTTCTACTTCTTGGATGCTTATAATTTTTTTCCAACTTCTGAGCTGCATTTATTTATAATTTATAATGCTTTTTTATCATTATTTTTTCTTTACCCTCAATTTAATTTCTTGACACAACTTTTAAGATTAAGTAGCGCTTTCTAACACCATAAGCCATCCTTACAATGCAGGGAGTTCCAAATAGTAAGGTGAATTCAGGTTGCTGCAGACATTCAGGTAGCTGCTATCATTTATGTACCCCTCTCACATGAGTGATTGAGACCAAAACACGACTATGATGACAATGTAGAAAAATGTACTGAAAATAAGTGGCTGCTCCTTTGCAAATGGTACCTGGCAGAAACATACAGTTTTGTCTATTTTTTCAAATTCAGAAAATACAACAGGTATGGATTTTTTCACCTTCATATCTAGTGTAGTACACTGAGGGAGAGAAAAATACTTCTAACCATCTGCCTAGTTATTAAAGACGTTACAACAATTTATAGAAAAATGTTTCAGTATGTTGAAACCTTTTTTTTTCTTTACAAAGCTATCAGAATATTTTTCTTGAAATTGATATATATTTCAACACATCTACGTGTTTAGGTGCATATACACAGTTTTACATCTCAAAACAAAGGCTTCTCTATTTCTTTCAAATATTTTTTCAGAAAATACTGCCAGCAACACCTATGAATGGTGGTGGACATTCACAAGCAATTTCTGGAAGCAATCAGGGACTGCAAGGTTTCAATTCAGTGTTGCAGTCCAAACAAGGTAGATCTTTTCCTGTCTTTGAACACAACAGAGACTATCAGTCTGCCTTTTTTTAATTTTTCTTTTCTCTTTTTTCCTCTGTAAAGCAGCAAAGCAAGAAAGACTGATTTTGAAGTATGTATTTCACCATGACTCTTTCAGGACCTGTTGATGTCGGTTCTTCCATCTATGCCATGAATAATTTCCCTACAAATGGTAGATGAGAAAATATACCATCCCTCATAGTCCCACGCTGTTCTCTGACCCCAGCCTTCAAGGATGGGTCCCTTGCCTACTCCTGCCGCTCAGTTGCAGTGGTGCATGCCAGATTTTCAACAGCAGAAGTGCAGCAGAGATTTGCAAGGGACAGGTTGGTTCTCATGTCCTGCAGTGCCTCGATCTCTTCCCCAGCTTTACAGTACATTAGATCTCAACTGCTAAATTGGTGTCTCACCATTTTCATCTCCCCTGGTCCCTTAACCCACAGGAGGCTGTACCCTACGCATTTTCCCCTGGAGGACATGGGAAGCCAGGAACTGCCTCTGCAGGTTAGCAGCCTCGTGGAGGAAGAAACAGAGTGCACCACCTTCCAGGCAACATGAGCTGAACAGCATGGCCTAGAGGCAGCCGGGAGAGGAGAGCATCAGTAGCTGTCGTGATGGTAAAGTTTATCAACTCATCCATTCCTAAGAAAATCTAAGATAGCAGAGAGCATTTCAAGACCTCTCTTGCTCTCCCCTACTTTTTATTCTAAAATAGGAAATGCTGTCCTCTTGCATAAGGACTTAAGCTGATTCTCTATAGTAGAGGATGGGGTGGAGGGGCTTTGGAAAGCAAATGCTGGCTTCACCACTTCTGGGACTGTCAGTGTGTAACTGTCAAGGGTGCAGAAGGATCCTTCAGAGAAACCAAAAGGACTGAGGGCCAGCAGCTAGAGAAGTCAGTTAACTCTTGGCACACACACAGCAGTACCACAAATACAAATCCAGAAGTTACAGAATGCTAGAAAGAAATGGATTTAGAGATGCTCCATGAACACCACGAAAATGGCAACAAAAAATATAGGGATCAATAAAATGGACACTGATGGTGCAAGCCTTAAAGATAAGAAGCCACAGGCAAACAAACTTGGTCAGGTCTGGCTTTACATCCAAGATCTTAAATGGAAGAGGAAAGACCTTAGATGAAAACCAAAATTCTGTAGCCTTCTCAAGAGCTGAAAGGCTACTCCTTCTAATGCAATTAAACTCACAAGACAAAGGTGAAGCTTGCTACAGAGAAACCTGCAACACATGCAGAAACGTCAGAGTAATGCTCTAAAATGTGCAAACTCAAGCAATTTAAGAGTTTGCATCTTTTATGCATTTTAAGGGAAATAATTCTCTTTTAAATGTCAAAACACATTTTTTATTAATTTTCTTTTTCTCTAACTGCCAGATGAAACTTTCAGGTGAAAGAACTTGAAGGATCTTCATGTCTACTGTTGTTGTTTATAGCAAATTATATGCACAAAAGCTACATTGCAGTAAAGGAGCAAAATAAAGTATTTAAAAGTTAAGAAATGCCACCTTTGAAATATCAGCAACAACCTTCATTCAATTTCCTTATGCTTATGCATTATATTATTATTGTCCTTGAGGCAAGATGGAAAAATCTATACATAAAAATACAGTGTCAACTAATGTAGGTGGCACAGGCTAAAAAAAAAGTGATAAATACAACTATATATTTTTTTTTCCTGTATTCCTTGCATACAGCTTTTAAATAATCAAACTAGATCACAAAAGGCATATCAAAGAATATGCCTAACTGATAGTTGTAGGCACAAGTAAGTGCTGCAGACTGGTATCTTGCTGTACGAGCCCTCACACATATTTTGTACATAAAAGCACATGATCCACCAGGCATTCATCAGAGAACATCCTGAAAGGTTTGCCTGGCCTGTAAGCTACTCATGTCTGCCAAATATGAGTTTAACAACCTACCATATGATCCAGAATATGGTAAGACAGTTTATCAGTTTTCTGTACTGACGCAGTCAGCTAAGGATAAACTTGCATGACTTTTAAAATTAGAGAAAAACAGAAAGAGAACCATACTAAATAGATCTTGGGTTACTAGAAAAGTTATTCTGAATATGCATAAGATATTGAGTATTTAAAATTTTCTTATTGTCATTGACAGGCAGGACCTGTCTGATACAAAAGATGTAGAGACTCTATCTGCTACTACAAGAACAGGTTCCCACTGAGGAAAAACAAACAAACAAAAAGAAGCACAAAATCCTGCCATAAAACCCAATGTGTGCTGGATTTTCTCCTGGGAGGACAGTGGAAAAAGAACGATTGCCTCTCTCCAAGGTATTATGGGAATTAGTGCACAGCTAACAGGGTACTTGGATCAGACTGGAAATGGACTGCAAAAGAGGAACCACTTTGAAGAACTGCTTGTGGTTTCACTGATTTCCTAACTGGCAATAACTTACAGGCTACAAGAAACAAAGCCTCTCTCTTCTAGCATATCCTTGACACCTCTGCAGCCAGCATCAAAAGAAACCGGATAACTATTTCCCCATTTCAGTCAGCATACAAAGCCCATTCACTATACATCAGCTGAGCTCCAGCAGAGAAACAACTTGACAAGACAAGCTGAAGCAATATGTGTCAAAGAGATTGAATTCCACTTTCATATTAGTACAGAAGAAGACAGTGCATGATTATTGCTTGGAGCGTGTGGTTGTTTAGGGGATAATGGTAGTACCTTAACACTGAGAAGTAATGGAAATTGTCTGTCTTGTTCTCATTCTTTCTGAGACAGTCACTTGTGATGTGTCTTGTTACACTGCCAGGTCATTTCTCTCTTCAGGCTCCTTAAATATCACCTGTCCAAGTTGACAATACATCTCTCGAATGATGGCATAATGCTTTGTCCCTTGCTAAATAGCTAGACACTCACATTACCAAGGATGAAAAGTCACACTTTACTCGCAGAAATTAAAATATTAGAGGCTGGACTCTATATTAGAGCTCTGCTTCCCAATGCTGCCTATCTGCAAGGATGCTCAGACCTCAGTATCAAGGCATCTTATCATGCAGCAGCTCAGGCCCATGTCCTCCTTTACGTTCTTGTTTATCATAAAGGAAACTACTCCTAATATTGCTAGAGTCAAAGAAATGGATTCAATTATTAAATTTTCAAACAACAGAAAAGTATGTACAATGACTTTCACATTTTTTAAATGCAATCAGATTCACTGAGAAGAACTTCTATTACAGAAGCTGCAGTGCTTCCAGTACCCCATTTTCTCACAACAGCAATTGTTCTGTGCAGAAAACAACTCAGCAAACCCTGCTCCAAAAAAACCAGACCTTTAGCACCAGAGACAAAAGATTTTCTTCGTGAGCTGTCAGTGCTATATTTAACCCCCACTACAAGTCCACATCAGACGGAGCAAGGCATAGCATGAAACACAGAAAGAAGGATGGTGAGAATAACAGTAGGATATTCAAAGGCAGATTTTTTTTGCAATTCAAGGCTGAAAAAAACAGATTGTAAATACTACAAGGGTTTTTTTTGCAGTTATTGTTCTTTCCTACATTTGCTGCGCATTTTTTGCCTAGCCTGTGTTATGTCTAGACAGGCAGAAAGAAGCCTGCTGATCATACCCGAGCACTTTACACAGAATTACCAGTGCAGGATGGCTGCTCTTCACAGGTGGGCAAAACACACATTGGCACATGTGTCTACCAAGAGAATAATGTAAAGTGTCCAAGAGATTGGTTTTAGGACAACAAAATGCATGACAGAAGCATCTGATATTTTCTAGTTTAAGGCTATCCACAAGGCAGACTTTCAGAGTGCACTGAAAGGTTATGGCTTCCACAGAACCTGCACCCCACAGGATGCCGTAGCCCAGCTGAAGCCATTGGAACCCACTGCATAAGAGACCTTTAAATCACCTAGAGTCATCACAGAAATTGTTGTACAGACTCAGAATTCCCACCTTAAACTTTCAAATCCTTTCTTAAACACAGAGACAGTAAGCTGATTTGTGAAAGCAATATTGAAGAGTGATAGCACTTTTCTCCCCGCTGTGGGACCAGACCAAATTAACACAGGAGAAAAAAAACCTACATTTGTGAACTGCCTTAATTTAATGCACATGATAACTAGTAAATTCAGGACTAAATAATTCAAAGTAAGGCATAAACATCATGGTTTATGGATTTCTACACAATCTTATTGTTGTATGTATTTTTTCTCATTGTATAAAGTATATGCTCTGAATATGCCCATCAGTAAAGCGACTATGAAAAATGTCTACCATCTTAACTTGTCTTTCAAATGCACATTCCCCACCTTTTCAAATTACTGCAAGGCAAGATAAGCCACATCAAAAATACTTTTTACTTGTTTCCTTTCTGTAGAGGTTCTTATACTATATTCATCACCATATGAACTGCAAACCTACAAGCATATTATGCAATATGAATAATTTCTATGACATATTACTCACTCCCTCATCCACTGTTTAGACAGAAGCATCCATATTTGCTTTAAACTTTTAAATTCTGTATCGAGGCTGAAGGGAAGGAATAGCTGGGGCCGAAGGGGGAGGTATGGTCGTGTTAAAATTAAAAAAAGGAAAAAGAAAAACCAAACACAAAAATCCGAACATCAGAAAAAGAAAACTTGGTAATGGCAACCTAAGAAGACTTCGAGGTGAAGTGGCAGACACACACAGAAAAAAAGAACATGCTCAACTTGCATGATCCTTAATTATGGCTATTCAGCTTATAATAGACAAGGGCTAAGCCAAAAAAAAAAAAAAAACCCGAACAAAAAACTTCAGAAATAAATTGACCTCCACTGATTTCTATACAGTATGTTTACTGCATTCCTCCTACACTCCCCATCCACCCCTTATTATATCAAATCAACACCAAAAGTCAACTCTGCATGGACAAAGTACTCTTGGTCACAACAAGAGCTGAATGCAGAGCAGTCACACTTCTTTATTGTCCCTGGGAGGTTTTGTCTACAAAACCACAAAATCTACATCAGTGATCAAATTTGTCCCTGAATGCATGAAAATTTCACTCCTTACATATGATCTTCATTGTGTAAGATTCTCATTACAAAATATTTAACATTCAGACGGATAAGTCCAAGATCTCATTACAGCTAGCACAACAAAAGTAAGAAAAGTGCTTGCTCTGAAAAAAAAGCCAAAAAAAGCACGTGAGGTAAATAAATTTGAGAAAAATTGCTGGGGAAACATTCATAGTCAATCCTGCTTTCCAAATAACAGTGAGACACCAAAGTGAATTGATTTGTCAAAGGTGACGACAAAGGCCATAAACAGAGAGCAGGTTTCTTGAATTGCAGTTCTGTACTGTCAGGAATGTGATACAAGTCAACTAGTTTCTTTATTTGTAATCATCTAAGCTACTACAGGTTGTGAACTGTGAATAGAGCACATCATATTCCCAGTGGGCCCTCATGCTCTGACATTTCAGCCTAATTGTTAGAGTTCATTTTGCAGACAAAAGAAGGTACATTGTCAAATATATTTTCACCAGTCCCTCTCACTGAGCACAATTTCTCTAAAATAAAGGTATTAAACTGCAAAATACGTACTTATGGTACTATTATAGTATCTGAAATGTTTAATTATCTGAATGATAACTTAGCATGTTGTCATTTCCAAGGGTAATGAAATAGCTTTCAGCAATTAATGACCTGAAAAACAAAATGCATAAAATGAAATAGTTTTCAAAGGTAACCTGAAATGAAAGATAATAGTATACAAAGGAATAAAAGGCTTATGCAGTTGATTTGGAGATGTGAAACAAGGAAAATAAATTTCAACCCCATGAGGAATCACTGCCTAAATCATGTCTGTATCTCTAAACTCAGTATTAATTCTGGTCACATCACATATAAACAAGAAGATTTTGTTTCCAGATTTCAACTTTCTGACAGATTTTTTTTTATTTTGGTTTCCTAATCCTCCTGAAAACAAACTCTTGCACAATGCCATACCTTTAATTCTATTAGAATGGGATACTATGTAGATTTGGAGAGGGGTTGAAGAGATGGAGATAAAAGACTTGGGTCAGAAGAAAGCTAATTTTGTAAGCAATTTCAAGATAACACCTTCAAAAGCTTTAAAACATTCTCCAATGTTAAGGAAAGAGTGAGAAATTTTGCTCTGGTTTACAGGCCAAGGACTACAGGACCTCTTCTAGTTCCAGTGCCTAAGTGTCAGCCCTAATGGTCCATGACTCTCAGATCTCTTTTCCCACTCTCTACATATGGCCTACTTTGTTTTTATTATACTGCAAATGTTGTACTTGAAACATAGGTTAGAATCACCCAATTCAAACCACTGTAAATTAGAACTCAAGTAGTTTTTCAAGCAGCTTTTTTTCCTACCATTTTCATAACATTCTGTAATTTGCCAACTTTATCGTAGTTACATTTTCTTTATAAATTACATGGAACTGTTCCTGATAGGGCACAAACAGAAATGTTTATTCAATTAATCCATAAAACAGGTTTTAGATATATAAGCCAGTTCTTCTCCATTTGAGTTGATTTTATTCTGGTTTCTTAATCAAAATGCCTTATATCAAATTAAATGCATTAGAGAAGAACAATATTGGCTTTATTAACCAAATCTGTAATTTAATTTTTTAAAAATCAAGTTATTCTGACAAGAGCATTCTATAAATCTGTTGACTGTATCTAATTATATTACTTCCTTAATTCTCCATTAATCAAGCTTGGTATTGGCTGCTCCATTATTCTATTCAGAATTAAAGTCAAGATGACAAGTTTTTAAATAATTGGGTGATCCTGAGCCTTCATGTGAGTATTTTTAATGTTTGTTTTTAAAGTCATCTGGAGCTTTCCAGGACTGCTCCAGATTTTTACTGGAAAATAGCAACAAAACCAGGTAACATTAAGAGCCTTGACAAGTCATTTTCAGGTTTCTGGACCTACTGATCACCTGAGGTGTAATTTGACATCAATTGCTTCTTAATATGCTCCTCAATTCATCATTAAAATGGAGCCTATTTCATTATTATTCCATACAAAAGCATCACATGGCCCATTCCCCCTCTCAGCACCAGCAGGAGGATTTACTGAGAAATAAAGTGAAGAGAGTGCAATTCACTCAGTTCTGCTTCCTACAGTCTAGGTTCAAATTAGGTGAAAAGAATTATGCTGCTCACTATTAAAATGAAACAAACTTAAAAAAAATAAAAAAGAAAACAAGAATTAATTAAAAAACAAATATTTGTCTAGCAGAAAAAAGTCCAAAGAATTGATGCCTCTAAGAACCAGGGCTTTTGGGAAGAATTACATGATATCTCTTTGTATTGGCTTTGGAGAGAGACATATAGGGGACAGAGAAAAGATATTGAACGCATTTGGTAAATCTTATCAACACCCCCTACCACAGCACACGCTGCTGGTACTGTTTTCCACCCTTCCACTCCTGCTACTCACAGCCCTCCATATCTGATCCACACTACTCTGCCAAAAGTGCCAAAATAACTGAAAAATTAGTATGCTTCCAAAACATTATAGTGCTGCAATGATCAGAGCAACTTAAAAAACCTTATTAAAATTTTCCCTGATTAATTTTTAATAGACTGATAAATGAAAATACAATAAAAGCTGGTCCTATAAAAGTTTGTTTTATTTACGTACTTACCAACTCTCAAACACTATAAAATTAATATTGCATTACTGAGCAGTTGAGAGACCTTAATTATGAAACCAAACTAAAGCATCAAACACACTAATCAATCATGCTAAAAAAATGTATTTATTTCAGCCGAAATTAAAAATAGAAGTCACAATTAAAAAAAAGAGCTCCAGTCTTCTGAAAGGGAAAGATTATCTCCACCTACAATCATGTTTTTAAGAAGCAGAGACCAAAAATCTGTGAACATCAGTCCCCCAGCTTTGGAGAAGCTCTAATCAGGCTGTGAGTTATCCGGCCTGGGTACACCCACAGCACTTTCAAGTGCTGCAATATGAGTTATTGCCCACATCCATTCTTTTACAGCTGGAATGGGCACCGTGGATTAATGTACTGCAATATATTTTCTTGCCACAGACAGTGCTCCTCTCGGAAATGTGATCTATTGACTAGTTACATGCACTTTGGATAAATCACGATGGTCTCAGTGTGCTGTCGCATGCTCTGCTCTGGGAGAAGCCACCAAACAAACCAAGGTGAGACAAGAGATGGAGAAATTGCTCAAGAGACAGGGGAGCTCTGTGTGGTGTTGGCAGCTGCTCCTTTTCCTCCCCCTGCCTCGACCACACAGTGAAGGGGTATCCTGACCTTGTGTCCTTCACCAGAAAGAGAGCCAGTAACTTTACCGAGGTCTTTGCACCAAAACCTTGACTGACCGGTGTGTCAAGTGCCAATGACCACAACCATGCCTTGCTGTAGGTAACTCGTCCCTCCCTGCCCACTGGTAGAGACTTCAGAACGAAGGCAGAAGAGACCACTGCACACAACAGAGGCTTTGAAATGTGGGTGGCCATGCTAGAGGAGTCCACCCACCTAGGTCTGCTATCCTAACTGAAGAGCATCAGAGTGATTTACTGCTGAATATGACACTGTACTATAAAAAACTAGCCACGAACAAAACTCTTTCCAAAAACGAAGCATGAGAGAATTCAGGAAACCCACGTCTCGTTGTCTAACATGGCACTCGCAATGTTGCAGGAAGAAAGTTTAGAGTTAGTGCAGAGGGAACTTGCAGCTGCAAGTACCATATAAATGATACTAAGCAAGACTGAATATGGCAAACAAAAAAAAAGTTGAAAACTAATTTAGGGGAGGTCAGTGTTTGAACTTGCAGTTTACTGCCAATTCAACTGAGTCATCAGCATTGCACTCCTTTGAAAAAGAGGATACCATGCTTAATTTACACAATCTGACACGAACTTGGCTGGGCAGTCTGCCTGCTCTCTTGCTAGGTAAGTCAGCTGCACTACAGTCCTTTCTTATGGATATAAGCATCATTAGGATTCTATATGTGGTATGGGTATCTCAGCAGTGGCAAGCAGCACAATAAGCAGAGCACGGTTGCTGGTGCCAGATGACGGTCCAAATCAAACAGCTCTTCTAAAGGATGCCTTCTCAATGGCAATTCTAGTATTCAGTCTTAAAGGGAATATTATGAAGTTCCTAAGTCCAGACGTTTTCCATTGTTTTAATATCTCCCTGCTCCACCTCCCCATATCATACCCAGCTGGTAAATCTATATGGAACAAGACTCTGGTGCGTTTGGAATCTGATAGCGAGATCTTAAATGGTTCCAATTACTACCTGGCCAAAAGCCCAGAAACAGTCACAAGTGCCAAAAACATTTGTAAAAACAACAACAACTTATAAATATTGGTGTAATGAGGGCTCTTCTGGAATGACAAATGTAAAATAATTTTTAAAAGTATCATATTAATTTAGTTTCAAGTTGTTCATCTTTAGTTTATTCTTAAAATGCGTTCAAACCGTAAACAACAAAAATACGAGCAACAAAAACATGTAATTTAAGCACTCAAAATGTATTCATGTTCCCCTTGAAGCTATAGTGTAAGTCCATAATAACACCTGCTTTGAGGAAAATGAGGTAAAAATTCTGCTTGAAACATGAAGACAACTGTTTTTCTGTAAAAGGAAATATTTCTCTCTGTCCCCTTTAAAAAAAATAATGGTTGAAAATACTCATCTGTATTTTTATCAGCTTTCAAAGTTTTAAACAATTGCAGTTGCACTACTGCAAGTGACACAAATGAAGAGCACAGCTTATCTGTTCAGTCCTCTGTATTCCAGGAGCCTCCTGTGATGCTGACTACCCAATTTGATAAAACCATTGCCTCATATGCCAACATCCTAAATTCTCATGTACAGCACACAGCAAAGCTCATCAATCTAGGTCCCAACCCTGAACCCTCTGCCTTTGCTCTGCAAGTGTAAAAGGCAAAAGCCACTGACTGAAATGCACATTACACGCCCCACATCAGCACATGCAGATTCTATACTGCAACGTCCTTCTCACTCCACTTATTTTAAAAATCATTTACAATTTTTATGTAACCACAGCAACATTTGAGTTCTCCAGATGGCCATGCAAGGTCACTTTCTCAACGGCAACCTCACTGGGGTTCCTCCCAAGACAATGATCAAAAGTCTTTGAGCTTGCTTTTGTTTTTCAATATTTTTTCATGCTTTGCTTTTTTTTTTTGTTTGTTAGAGGAGAATTCAGCAGTATCCTGTATTCTGTGTATATTGTTTTCGAAATTAATATGCGTGGAAACTGTACACAAATGTTCTGCCCTTGAAAAAGGCGGCAGAAAGCAGCCCAGCTCCCAAGCCTTCAACTGCAGGCGATCATGTGCCAGCACTGCATCGCTGAACCAGCATCTCCTGCTCTCATGCCTTGAGGCTGACTCCTACCAATACTAGGTCTCTGTGACGGATAATGATTTTGAACAACGAAATAACAATAATAACAGTAGTAATAATAATAATAATATAATTGATACATATTTTTCCTTTCTCAGCTCTGCTAAAGCTATAAAGCTTCCCCCCTGCCCTTACTCATTTCATTATCAAAACCAAAAAAAATGAAAACACAGAGGACTCTTTTCTGCAACTGTTTTACAATTCTTCATGCTTTTCTGAAAAATCACACCCTTGTGCTGAACTTCAGTAAAGTAGGAGCAAGCAATTCCACTGTGTACATATATTAAGCTCTGGACAGGCTGAACTATTGACCTCCTTTGCTGCTAAAATATCAGTTAATCATAAAACTGAGCTGTGAGCTGTTACTCAGAAGCAGCAGCACACATAAGAGAGCAACTTCTAATTTACAGTTGAGAAAGCAGGCTAAGTGGACAATTTTAGATTATCACGTATTTTCTACACTCTGCCCCTCTCCTCCCACCCCCTCAAGGAAAGAAAGGCAATATCAACTCAGAAGATATGCTTAGAAGGACAACACACCCCAAAGCCACAGAAAACAGCCTTAAGGATTACTTCTGGTTAAAGTATTACTCTCTGCCTTCTGATTTGGTGTTAGAATCCCGGAGAAGTGAATAATCTGAGCAATGACCCCCGGCAAGAGGCAAAGTCATAATGAAATAAAGCTCAGGTGCCCTGTGAGGACTGAGGGAGAGGCAGCACCTTTCAGCATCAGCAGCTGGGAACACAATGCCATGATCATATCATCATCAGTGGTGCTTAGAAGAGGAAATAACAAAGCACACACCTGGCTCTTACGGAGGATAATGTCAGAAAATAGTGTTTTGCTTCAGATGTTTCAGACTTCAGTAGTTTGAAAACACTCAGTGGTTTCATATATTTGATTGCTCAGCACTATCTTTAATCACAGACTGATAAAACAACACATCTAACAAAACGCCTTAGCTTCAGCACAGGAAAGATTACCTGGGAAATGCTGGGTAGACAAACAGGCTGTCAGAGCACTTAACTAGTGGAAGAATTATCTGTTCATTAAAGAACAATTTTGTTGAGCATTAGTGGAAACATTTAGTAAATGAGTCACCAGACACTAGTTTTGCTATGAGGAACACAGAAAATGATCTAAATACCTAATAATAAAAGTGCACGTATGACAATGAGGTAAGTATGATCATCATTCAAATCGCTAAGGAGCAGAATACATCTCCAGCAAAGCAGAGGACAACTGATCAATAATATGTTATTAAGAAATAGCATGAAATTATAAATACTGAATGAATTATGGGGAAAAAAAATTTTAAACTTAATTTGAAAACAGTGCTGATATTCGCTTAAGCATTAAATAAACAGAGAGCAGAATACTAACTTATTCTCATTATTTTTTCAGTGAGTTTGCTGTTGCTGCTACTCAGAATGTAAATTTTAATCCTTACAATCTCATCAGATCAACGTTCACTAATGCACACTTTTTAATCTGTATAGAGAGCAGTCAAACTTCATGTTAAAAATTCATTTATTTTCCACCATTCCATCTGATACTGAGCAGATAATCAATTATAACTTGTTTCAGAATTTGAACTGATATGTATAAAACTTATAGAAAGACAAAATTGACAAAGAACATTGACAGAAAAGAGTATCTGTCTGAAAAATAAGTGATCTTGTCAAAAACGCGAATTAGGAATAATTGAAGAGACTCCAGAAAGAAGATATTGCTGCAGAGATGTCATTTAATATAGCACAGTAAATCACCTGCCAGTCACCGGTACGATACCGGCAGCAGCAGAGAATGCAGGTTGAGATACTCCATTATTACCCTTATCTTTTCTAATAAATCTTCTCTTTGGAAGAGACTAATTTTCATGTTTATAATTTGCCTTTTTACAAGCAAAATATATGTATATACAACCAAAAAAATCATATTGACTTGGACTTGCAGTTATCTATCAGAAGCCTTGGGAGAACACTTTAGAAAAGGAAGGCTGGTCTCATTTTCCAGACAGGTGAGGAGGCAGCAGGGCTTTCAAGCTGGTTCTGTCCCTGACTCATCCCTGATGCTGGGCACAATATTTCAGTCTTCACAAACCCTTGATGACATACCTTCTTCTAACTGAAACTAGCTGATAGTAAGAATTATTTGCCTTCACTTTAATGGAATAGGAAGAATCAGTCTTACTGCCAGGTAAACAGCTTGGAATTTTATTATTATTAAAATAATGCTGTCACAGAAAGTTCAGAATTTTCTGCTCAAATATTTTTTTGATCTGATTAATTTCATAGTAGATTAAATTGTTGAAATTTTTTTATCAAGCCAGACTAGATTTTGGAGCCTTACATGTGAGCTTTACGCTAAAAAAAATTAAAAATAAAAACATGCCCACAATAACATTGCTTCCCCTAACTGGCTTTTAAAAATATGTCGCATAAATCATTATTTCCTTTCTTTTCCTTTCCCATTAAAAATCTTTACTCTGTCACAGTCTGGGTAAATTAACTTACATTTTTTCAAGTGCTAGGAAAACAACCTGAACATTTCGATTTGTTAGTCTCGGCTCAGTCTCTTTAAAATAGAAGCTGTTTTCCAATTCCGACTTTTTCAGAAGAATGTCTAAACCAATTCTGTGCAATAAACCAATACTTTATACTTACTTAGATCTCAAAGACTGACACCTTAACTGAGATAGACACATAGATCTTTTTACTTCACTGGGAAGACAGACTAAATTATAAAAACGATCACAAACTCCAAAAGAAGCCTTCAGTTTAGTCCTACTCCAGCTTTATGCCTCAGCTTCTGACAGTACATGTCCAACTTTAAAAAAGATTCTCTAATTTTCTGGATTTCATACCCACTGACCTAGTCCACTAGAATTTCTGGCTTCTGATCCAGACCCGAACACTCTTCCTTAAGTAAACAAAATGAGTGGTCATCCATCAGAGATCTGTCACCAACTTGTGAAAAAACTATTTATATTTCTGATTCACATACGCACATATATACATGACACATGGAAACTTGAGACTCCAGCTTGTCCTTCTAATTACTTTAATATAATTATGAATAGATGGTTATCAGCACTCTTTGCTAAATCTAATACTGTGCCAATTTTAAAATACTGTCAGGCCCTAGAAGTCCCAAGACTAGGAGAGAAAAACCCACAATTTAATTTATGCTTATTTTCCTCACAGTCTGAGATTCAAATCTATAATTTTTTCTCCCCTGCAACTATGAGATGTAGGTATTATCTTTCTTCTTGTGAAAGCTGAGATTAAAATAACTTTAAGTAGCTTTAGAAGGAACAGTATATAACACAAGTTGGCGGTGCTTAATCTTCTTGGTGCTGGCCATGCAGGGGCACTCTAAGAAACAGGAAGCAGACTGCAGGGCTCAGAAGCACATGATTTTGGTGACAGTAGTCAAAAATGGAGAAAACACACTATTTGTATTTTCAATTGTATTTTACAAGTTAGAGAATCATAGAATATCCTGAGTTGGAAGGGACCCACAATAATCAGTGAGTCCTATTCCCAGTCCTGCACAGGAGAGACCCAAGAGTCACACCATGTGCCTGGAAATGTTGTGCAAACGCATCCTGAGCTCTGGCCGGCTTGGTGCTGTGACCACTTCCCTGGGCAGCAGTCATAGCTAGAGATTTCAGTACTTGTATTTTAGTTCCTGGAGATTCTGTCAGGCCATGTGTAACTGCTTGGGAAAAGACAAATTATGCAGAAGTACACTACTTTTTTTTTTTTTTTGCACTATTCTATTTCTTAAACATATCATTTTTTCCCATGAAATTTCCTTTATGTCCAAGTTTACTTAAAATGTAATTGAAAATATGAAAGTGAAGAACCAAGGAGGACAGTACTTTCCAGAAATCAAGAGGTCCCCTTCCTTGTGTGAGTAGGAGCAAAACGTGTTCTTAGATTTGTAACTTCCTGCCTCCTAACCTATCTTCCAAGTGGGTTAGCAGCCTAGACAATGACCAGGCAAAGAAGAGGACGCAGCAAATCCTTACTGATCCAGAAACTTGAGGATCCTGTGGGTGTGAAGGGAATCCTTAAGTCCTGATACACATCAATTGGAGTCAACAGGCCTGCCAATCAATTAAACCATAGAGTAAACAGTTTTGGGCTTTTTGTTAATTTTTCCGGAGCAACACTCACCAGCACACTTGGTCCTGGTGATGAGCGGTGGTCCTGGCTGCCCCGTCCCACCCTCGCCCGGTCTGGTGAGCAGGACCCGAATCTCGTACTCGGTGTCAGGGTCCAGGTGCCAGAGCTTGTACGTTGGCGCGTTGACTGCATGGGTCTCTGTCCAAGTCCCGGACGTCATCCGGTACTCCACTTCCTTCAGGATAATGGGGCCGTCCCCAATGATCGAGTTGGCATTCAGCTGGATGAGCAAGTATGTAGGCCCAACGCCCAGCAGCTGCGGGGGTGCTATTGGCCGAGGCGGCTCTGCAGGGGAGACAGAAAATAAGCCAACGATGAAACAAAAGCTGGAAAACCCACTAAGAGGAGGGCCCTCTACACAGGAAGTTGTCCGAGTTTGGTCAGCAAAGACTCCAAACCTCAGAAGAAAATTCAAACTGACATCAATGAAGAAGATCTGAGGAGAATTTCAGCTGATGGAAGTGAGTGGTGCACTACTGGCATCTGCTCAATGCTACTTTTTCCTTTTAAAAATCTCAGCTAGAGACCACAAAATCCTGTCTGATTTATACATTGCTGCTGCTTGAGATTGTTTTCTGAAAAAAACGATGCTCATTTATATAATTTACTATACCAATAACTTGAGATTTTCTTTTATTGACTGAAGCCACATTTGCACTTTCCTTATAGAAAGAGCTGCAAGAGATGACACACTACCCCTGCACAGAATATTCTTAAAAATGAGTATCACTACAGTTAATCTGAAACCCACCGGATGCAGTTAGGGAAAAGCATACAGATGCCTATTACAGGCATTCAGAATACTCAGAACTGAGCAAAGCTGCCAGGAGAATGACAAAATGAAGACATATGGCAACAACACATAATATTTTATTCTTTAGTAAGTTACTACTGATTTTGAAACTTGAACAATAGGATGTATGCTGCCTTTTGTCATCCCCTCTTCTCATCAGCTTCTGCCTGCCTAAATATTTCAATGCAGCTGCAAAGTGAAAAAGGTAATGACAGACCAAACAGGAAGGGGTGGTCCCCGCTACCCAGAGAAATGTCAACACAGAAACATTGCCTCAGCATGATTTATTTTAAGAAACAATTCATAAGCAACAAGTATTTTTCTAATAAAATGAATTCACTGATAAACGTGGAAGGTTCATTTTCATTCCAGATGGTTCATATTTCAGCTAATTTGTTTCAGTTAATTAGGCAACAATGCTAAATTCAGTGCACACAGGGGTTTCACACAGCAGCAATACAGACCTAACAAATCAGACACTCTGAGCAGGTAGAGGGGATCTCATGGCCAGTACATTAAAAATAACTTTTAACCCCAGATCATAAGATTCCCCTAGCAGGGGACCCTTACATTCTACACAACAGAAGTTAAGACACAGATGCATTGCACACACTCTGCCTCCCAGGGATGATCCCACCAGTGTCAATGACAGAAGACATGGTGGGAGTGGTGGACCTCCTTTGACGTCCCATCTTCCCTGCATGGTGAAGTTCAGCTAATGACTCCCTGGTTCTGACTACTTCTCTATTTCCAGCAGCAAAGCTTCCCTTCCAGGTACCACAGCTTGCTCCAAACAGTATATTTACCCACTCTATAAGCAAGCAAGTTTCCCAGATTTTGGCACACATCTTGTGGACTTTTTTCTAAATTAGCTGCTTCTCAAACCACTCAGTTTGGAGACCAGGGAGTCTGTAGCCATGTCATGGTGGCTGTAATGGGAGCTGATTTTTTCCTCCCAGAGTGAAAAGGTGAATGCTCCAAGGTGTTACCATTTCTGCTTTGAGATATACAAAACTATAGAAAATACCTCAATTAATTATTAACATTTTACCATGTTTTGGCAATAAATGTGCATATGAATTAATTTAGATACCTACCTGCATCAAAGCTCAGAAATGCTGGGCATAATGAGGGCAGTTTGTTTGCTGTGGAGCTAACATATTAAATGTCAAACTAATATATTCTAAGGTCAGTGTATATTGTAACAGAAAACGTCATCATTGATGAGTATGATGCACTACCAACTCCAAGTTATACACTTCTAAAACATATGGCTATGTTTAGAAGTATACACCTTCATTAAGAGCATGATTATCACAAATAAAACCTCACATTAATGAGACCATTGCCTATTAAGTTTTTATGTTAAGAAGTAAAGCACATTCTTATATTAGCATACGCATTTTGTTTTTAAGCTCTTGAGGCCAAGGAGACTTATTTATAAAGTCTCTCCGAGTTCCAATAAATTATGCATGAATTTTAATCAGTTAGCAAATGAACAAGTAATTGTTCTGCAGCATTATTAATATTCTTCATAATACAATATACTATCAGAACCAGAGGTGAGGTGCAACCAGAAATCCCAAAAGTACACTAAGTATCAACTGAAGCATGCAATCCCAATATACCAGGATAAACTTTTCTGATGTTACTCAATTAGCTTTCTATTAATTATTCCCATTCATTATTCTATAACCACATCCCCAATTATAATTTGAAATCACAATTTCCTTTTGTATATACAGTAACCCGAAACTTTTACAGTTTAAAAATTGCCATTGATAGCTAAAAAGGCAGAACAAAGCCATTATTAATGTTTTGGTTGCCATTCCCTTGGCAAATATCACACATATCAACAATACTTTTCTTTCAGTGAGTTTTAAAACACAATTTACATCCTTCAAGGAAGTATATGTTGCTGGCTTTTTACCCCAGCAATCTGGGTCCACCTGTAGTAAATAATCCAGTTTCTGAGTGCCCTGAGAAGACAGTCTGCCAAAAATGAAAAACCTCTTATACGAAGCATGGAAAATAAAAGGAGATGCATGAAAAAGTACCCTAAAGAAAATCACCATCTCAGAAGTTTGTCCTGGCTCATAAACAACATAAAAACTCAGCTTCAGCCAATCCAGGTGATGGCTTAGATGTTCATAGCCTGGATTAGAGGTAGAATTGCAGGAAGCTGAGGCTCACCAGGTACCCACAACAGCAGCCTCCCTCCTGCCTGGCCCCACCAACGCACTCCACCTGCAGGTGGTCCCTTGTCAGATGCATTTTTTGGCTTTCAGTCACCCACACCCAAAGCCAGGTGAGGCAGCACGGTGACCTCCCTCCACCCTCTCATTGCCCTGATCACTGCAGCCCAAGTGGAGAACAATGCCCTTTATTTCTTCCAAAAAGAACCCACTTTCCTCAATTATTAGGAGGAGGTATGGCTAAGGCACATGGTATTCCTAGCAATCAATTTTCCTTGAGTTCAGTTCCCCTTTTCTCAGCCACGAACTCTCTGTGAAAAGCCATTAGGTTCTAAACAATAATTTATGAAAAAATATTTCAACGCATGGATGGTTTAACTCATCAGTAGAATCATGATTTTAGTAGGTATTTAAGATACACTAAACAGTTTGATCAAAGGCCCTGCATAGTGAGCTTTATTTCTTCCTTTGCTAAGCACGAAATTTAAGATTCCTTTTCCAATGTAACTAGTTTAATTACTGACTCACTTTCTGACTATATTTTTAGCCAGTGTTTAAAGGCGTTAAATCTGACAAAATTCCTTCCAGTTTTCATGGCCACTAACATCTCAAAAAGACTATATTAAAAGACCACTTGTACATCTGCAAGACATTAAATAAATGAAAGAGTTTTCATGCATAGCATGTTGCAGTATTTGGTCAGCCCGGGTTTTGACATAAAATGCCCACAGCTAAGGTAATAAAAAATTAAGACTGACATTTCATCAGTACTAAGTTCCCATTCTGCTGAGCTACTAGCAGTACATTATGCTCACATCAGTATGTATGTGACACTGTATATTAAATGTAGTGTGATGTTTAGGCACCAATGACTAGAATAAGCACGCAGCATCAACCTCTGCTACCAGCCTTCTTACAGTTAAGTGGTTGTGCCATATTTTTAATATGAAACATTGTATGACAATAATTACGCATTCATAGACAGAAAAAAAACAACCAGAAAAGGTCATTAGTGTTATTAGTATAGTAACTAATATACATAAAACTTATTCCCAATATTCTCAAGTAACATGTACATACTGTACTACATTGCCTTCCAAGACTAAACATTTCCCAAGTTTAAAACAAAGAAAGGTAGTTTCATTAGTATCTTACTGGTAATCATATACTGTTAATGATCAGTTCAACGCGAAAAAATAAAAATAAACCAGAATTCTACATACTGTTCCATTTTGAAGGAAAAGCTGATCACGGATGCATGCCTGATAAAATCTTACTTATTTACAAGAGTCATGTTTTGCTGAGCATAACATGTACCAATCCCAAGAGACTCTTGCCACACAGCAGAAGGGTTTGGAGAGGTGGGGAGGAGAGGGCTGGTCGCCACGGAGCCCAAACACACAGAGCAGGCGCATGCCTTCATCCCCTCTCATCCCACTCATGCCTTGTGAAGGACCTGCACGCATTAATGCAGTAATAGCCTGCAAGTCCCCTCCACTCACGCGCACACTGTGCCTTCCCTCTGGGGACAGCGTGTTCACCTTGCTCTGTGAAATATCTCACACCAAGCCATACACTTGGTATGCTGATGAATAGTAACTGCTTAACCCAATACACACAACAGCGGTAATCATAAAAAGCTCGATTTTTACAAGTATAACAAAGCATTCATTCATTAAAAGAAGCCCAACATCAGCCTCACCTCCCCAGAAATGAAAACTGATGTTTTAATTACACCATGAACTATCAAAAAAGTAGGTAAACCAAAAGAATACAAAGTTCCTTTAAAATTTATCATAATTCAAAGAAACAAAAATATATAAAGTCATGCAAATACAGCTAATACTGGATGTTCTAGGAAGTATAGCAAAGATGCCTCCACAAATGACTCAAGACTGACTCAGCTCCCACCTATATCAAACTCACTTCCTCTTCTAGGGAAATTTCTTGCAAAGATGGTTAAATATGTCTGCATATTTCTTACAAGCTCTCTGGTTTTCTAGCTGAATTCAGCTGAGGTTCAGTGCCTGACCCACACTGGCTATGCATAGCTAGAGCACAATCTTTGCCGTAGGAAGCCCTGTGGGACCAGGGGTTCTAGGCATGAGACACCCAGGCAGCCTGAGACACCCAAGGCATATAGGGGTAAGGGGAAAATCCCTGCTTGCCAGGAGCTGGACTTGTGGAGAAGTGTGCCTCTGCACTGGGATCCAGATTGCGCATGGAGATATCGTGGCAAAGTTGCATCAGAATGGGGACAGAAGGGCATGGGGAAGCAGGCTGCCAATTCCTTGCAAGAGCTTCAGTCCACTTTGTACTTTGTACTCTTCAGTACTCTTTCAGTACTCTCTTATTTGCACTGCTTCAGTACCCTTTGTGTACTGGAAGATTACATGCTGCTCCAGAAATCCACGCGTCGTAAAAAGCATTGAAAACCAGAAGTAGAAGTATTTGTTTAAAATTTGGAGAACATGGATGACATCTAGAAGAAAAAGTTATGGCAGTCAAGTACTAGCAGGGAAACAAAATTCTTCGTCTTAAAAGCTGGTTAATCCCACAGAAAAAAAAGAATTAACAAGAAGTAGTGGCTGACAACTTAAATTCAAATGGAGTATGAAGCCACAAATGTAACAATGAGAATAGTAACTGAAGAACAGTAACAGTAGGAAATTCTGCATTCTCTTAAGTATAAGTTGGGGGGAAAACAGAAGATATTTCTCATACTTACAGCTCCAAAGAAGCATAAATGGAAGAAATTATGTGGTCATGAAGGTGGTGACAAAATGAATTATGAACAGTTTGAAAATAAAAACAAACCATAGAGGGTTTGAGCCCAAACATTGGTGTTTTGGGTTTTTTTTCATTTTTGCAAAAATCATTCTGCATGTGGCATATCTTTAATACAGACTAGAAATATTTCATTCATGTCTCCAAAATTGTTAGGAAGTACTGCTCTGACAGGAAAAAAAAATCAGAATTCAAGACAAATAAGTTTATTTTGGACTTGGCCTGTTAGCAAGGACACCTGGCAGTCTTCTATGCTGATAGCAGCCTGACAAGACCTGCCACCCCTCAGCACCAATACAAGGTGTACTAACACAAACAGGGGACTTTGCCAAGCAAGGGGAAAGCATTACAGAAAACAGTACTTGCCTGATGAGAAATTCTTCCACTCAGTTAAAAAGCAGGTTAACGCAGAGGACTGAGGGATGCCAAGCTGAAAGGATCGACCTGATAAACAGCAGAGGTATCATGAACTTTAAAGTCTCTGCAGTTTATTTTTAAATTTCCAGCAATGTCTTAAGTTTTCTCTTTCTGTGCATGACAGACTACACTCACAGCTGAGTCTGTCACCCTAAATGCTCCATCTCTAGTGAGTAGTGGTTTTGCTGAATAACACACAGAAGCCAAATAAAAAAGCCCCAAAGCCTATGCATCGAATGGATTGTGCAACACGTTGAGGACAATTCAGGAATGGGAGCTGAGCACTCTCCTTGGCTTCCGAAAATAAGGAAATGCAAAAAACTGAAAGAAACTCCCCAACACCAAAGAACCAACAAGAACGTGGCAAATTTTGTTTTTCAGCATTATTAAAAACACACCTCTAGGTCTACATTGCTTCAAGACCTTCCAACCACTAATCAGACTTCACACAGGAAGTCCAATAAACAAAATTACATCAGGACAATATTAACTACCCAATTCATAGGTGCAGCCACACACCCAGTCTTAAGTGAGAAATGCTGCCATTAGGGACTTAGCTCTTGGGATTCTGGCTTGCACATCACATAGTGGTACTTGCTTTCCTCACCTGAACAGCCCACCTTATTCTTGTGACAAAGGAGAAGAACAAGTGCAAGCTTATTCTCAGCCAGACATGCTCTACATCAGCTACATAGATTACTCCTGCCCAAAAGACACAATGCATCTGAAAAACATCAGAATAAAGGAGAATGAGCTCGACTGCTGGGCAGGGCACATTGCAGAGGCTGCAGGAAGGCACACTTGCTTAAACCAGCTGCAATGCTCAAAATAACTCACCTCAGAGAAGTTTTACAATCATCTCCACTACTGCAAGACCAAATGCTGATGAGAAATTAACACAATAAAAACCCAACCAGCTGCAAGTCCTTTGGAGCTCTCACAAGCCTTGGCCATTTAATTAATAGTTCCCCAAGCCATCACTTGGCTTTTCTATTTGTTCACAAACTCGCTTACTATTTTCTTAATACATTTATTTGTTTAATCTTTTTTTTTTTTTTTTCTTCTAGTGGACAAAAATGTCTCTCTGCTTATCAAGTTTAACTCATTTTAACATGTGCTTTATTTGTCTACATTGTTAACAATTGTATATTGTTAAATTCTTTTTCTGATAGGAAAATTTCTATTGCTCCCATCTTTGTCTTCTACAGGTAGCTCGGAGAAAGCAGCAAAGACTTTTTCATAAAAATAACTAACTTTGAAATATTACACCACAGAATGACTTCTTCATGTAGAAATCAGTAGGCTTTTACAGTTAAGCGTCCCATATAGCTACAAGCCTGCCTTTATTAAAAAAACAAAAACAGAAACAGAAAATCAAACCAAAACAACAACAACAACAACAACAACAAACCAAAGCCAAAACCAAACAAAACTCCAACACAATCAAAAACTAATTCCGACTTATCTCAGCTGCTGTCCTGTGACTGTAAGTGATGGTGGCTGCATGAGGAAACTTGAACAGCTCATGATCTACCATTCTGCTACAATGGTTTTTCTCAAGCCCCTTTTTTTCTTTTTAATTTCACTTACACAGACTTTATTTCTGTGACTTCAGAAAATTATTTCTGTGACTTAAAATAGAGTTTATCACGACTGCATAGTATCTGGCACTAGCTGCTAGTTCGGAGATTGAGACACAATACCGACAAAATGTTACATTTTAATTAAGAGAGTTAGTTGTCTGGAACAAAAGAACTCATTCTAAGTAATGGCTTAGTGACCAGGTGGTATCAAGTGATTTACCCAACTCTCTTCAGAGAGTTTGCAAGACCATTTTCATTGTCTTTTATTACTTGAAATGGAAAAACTGAAAGAATCAATTTTAAATAAACATTAAAAATAAGTATCTATAACAGTGAAATTCAGGCAACAACCCAGAGAATCAGTCACTGGAGAAAAACCAGCAACAAACAGAAATGGCAAATTGAACAGTGAGCTCATGATACTGGCTTAGGTAGGGTACTGACATATTTCACCATAATATCTCTAATTTGGGGTCTGAAAACAGGAATAGTATGTCACAAGCTCGCTTCAAGCTACTATTTTAGCTTTGAGCACCTAATATATAAAGTTTGTGTCATAGGTACAACAAAGTCTGTAACCTCATGCAGCTAAAATATATTTAATTTAGGTGACGTGGCAGTTAGTGACTACCTAAAGTGCTGAAATAGGAATTATTTTAACAGTGAAAACTGCTAACTTCTGCATAGTGATGTTATATCCTATGCATCACTGTGGCATTTTATTCACCTTGATTTGAAACACCACCACATTCATTTTATTATCCTCCTTTAAAATAAAGGAACAGTGTGCAGCTTTAGCATTGTCAGCAGAAACTGTAAACAAGGTTAAAAACATGCCCAGCTTACATGTAAAAAAAAAAAAAAATCTGACTAAAAATTGGAATATGTCATCTCTCTCCACAACTTATGATCAGGACATGCCTATTTTTTGAATCATAGTAGGCTATGTTACTATGGGAATCAATTAGAAGATTATGACACATTTTGTCAAAAAGATTGCATTGTGTTAAAGACATTTATGCAGCACACTCCTAGAGGAAAAATGAATAAATGTAAGAATAAGAGATGCCTGTAATGAGAAGACATTCAAATTTTAAATAAAAAAAATTTTAAAAATCAGTCAGCAGAAATGAGTCAGCTACAGAAATGTCTCCAGCAAAGACTTGATCACAATGACTTCATTATCAACCTGGATCAGTAATGCCCTTGAGATCTCAATGTTGAGATTACTGTTGGAAAGAAATATTTTATCTGCTTCATTGTCAGGAACCAGCAGGTTGAGAACAAAATTGAATGCCTTCTTCAAAATTGGTACTTCCCAAGAAGGAATTACTCTCAACTCTACGAGGCTTTGCAATTTGACGATACTGTATTCTGCATGCACATCCACATGCTGTCAATGATGAGAAGGAATAAAACTAGAGATTACAGAAAGAATGCCTGAAGAAGATCAAAATATTATTTTAGAGACTCTAAAATTTTCTTTTACACGGTTACGCAATGTGTGATAGGAATATATTTATTTTCTAAGTACTTGGATTATTTTTATTTTCATTTAATTTTAAGTCTGAACTGGTCCAGTAAAATGAGATTGTGAAGATTTTTGCATTATTCTTATATCTGTTGATGTTCTAGTCATGCTTGCACTCTTAGTTCACCGCCTAAACAACTCAGATACAGAAACTTTCTGATGAATGAAAGTTATGGTAATATATTTATAATCCAACTCAAAAAATTCAAAAACCTGCAACAAAGCCAGAGCATTTCAATAGCAGTGAAACAAAAATAAATAAATAAATAGATAAAAATAAAAAGAGGGAAAAGAAAAAAAAAAAAAAAAGAACTAACACAGATTTACACCTCACTAGCTCTACCTATCTATAAAACTTGAAAGCTAAAAGAATTCATCCAGACAGCACTCCTGCCTGCCCCGGAATTCTCCTGTATGCCTTATTTTGGAAGTCACATTATAACCTGCCAGCACTAACACAAATTTTTATCACCAGCTCTCCTGCATGCCTTTTAAATGACAGAGAAGAATGCGTCATGTGCTGTTGGGACAGTATCATCGTGAGACAGGATTCAAAACTGTATCATGCTCTATAAACGCAATGAGCTGTATATGTCCTTGTACCCAAAGGGTACTGAACTCTAAAGTACATGCGGATGAGAGGAACAGCTGGCATGGCTTTGGCTTCCAAGCATCTACAGTTGTACTCGATGGCAATTACAGAAACTTAAGCATGTAAGAGGTGAGACTGATTTTACTGTAACCATTAACCTGAACCACGGGTTAAATCGTTGGTGCACAGAGGTGGGGGAAGGAAGGAAAGCAGGTCACACATTTATTATTGAGGCAAGACCTTAAAAATGCACAGGGGGCAGAGATGAACAGAAAACCTTCCCCTTCACATTTGCAAGGCATTCTGCAAAGTTCTTCCTCAGTTATGTCATTTCACTGATGTTAAAACCTTTCTGTCAGCACTTGAATACTACCATCAAAGGAAAAACTGATACAAGGTAATATAAGGGTTACAAATTAATGACTTTCTAGAATGATTTTGTGTATGCTCAGCCTATGCAAATCTACAGAGGGAAATGACAGAATCCATCACCACTTTTGAGCAAACTTATTTTTGAGGGGCTGTTTTCTTGCTCAAATCTCTCTATTTCTATTCATAATCTTTTCAAAGACACATATAGATGTTCCCACCAGCAATGTCTTCACATTACTTATTACAGCATGTCCAAATATTTCTTGCCAAAAATGCCAGAAGGCAGCCCACTGGAATGACAGAGAAGGGGACTAATTTTAGGAGGCACTGAGACACTTCCCTCAATCTATGTGATGAACCAATAAAAACTAAAATGGTTTTTACACCACAGTTTTACATCACAGATGTGAAATACATCATCTAACACGCACCTCAGAGGGCAATTCCACTCCTCCACTTCCCACGATCAAGTGCTGCTTGCAGTGTCACTCATCTACACTACATTCACAGTGGTTTAGGTTTAAAACTGATCTTACAGGGGTGTTCATGGAAGTTCCCTGCTTTCCTAGATCCCTGCAGCAACTCCCAGTGTTTTCAGACAAAAGCCAGTGTCAGCACAGAAACAGAAGCACAAGTTCAGGTTCTTGAGAGCTGGGAAAAGGGAAGGCAAGGATTGAGACTGCCTTTTAAGAAGGTGCTGGCTACTACATCTGCTTTTACCATGAAAGCCAGCCTCAGAAAGGGGCAGGTGATAGAGGTGGCCAAAAGGAACCACCATCCTCGCCACAGCACCTGGACAGACGTTAAGAAATACCTATGAAATGAGGGTGACAAAACAGCTGCCATCCACCCCACCACCAAATGGATTCTGAGTGTGATGAAAAGCCTGAAAGAACTTCTAGAAAACCAAATCAGAACAGAAAACCCCACCAGTTTTGCATGCTAATAAGATTTTTATGAGATATTATGTTTATATATGAGTTGATAAAAATATGTTAACTTTGTTTTGCTGCAAAAAAGATTCAAAGTATCAATATGACTCTGGAATAGAAACTCCCCGAGTACAGTAAGAGTCTAAATTTTGCATTTTATTTCAACTGACACAAGCATTTAGTTTAAAAAAAAATTTTTTTTGCTATCTTATTTTAACCATTCTAAGTTATCATATTAATTTTTTGATGAGCAAACTTGAGATTCTTAGTGTTCTTATGCTACTACTGCATGTTTTAATTTTTGAATATGATACTAATCAACATCGACTTAAGCTGGGCTGGCACACTGAAAGTTCTGTAACCAGCCTTGTGTATTCACGTAAGAAAGGCAAACAAAATCAACAATTCTACAGAAATAATAAGAGAAGAAATTATAAGGGTAGAAATTGAACAGTACAGCTCTCCTCTCCCAGTACAAGATCCACTGGTAATAATATAGTTTATAATACTATGCACCATTGTGGAAATTGCTACCTTCAAAAATTGCACAAGTAATCTATGTTGCTTATTACACTTAGATGGTCTGTGCATAATGGGCATTTTGTCGAAGGCTGGGTTTTGGTTGGTTCTGCGTGTTGAACCAAGCACCTAAGAGCACGTTTTTTGGAGACAAAAATAAATCAGTTGTCACCATATTACCAATTAAACAGACAGTAACAATACCTTAAAGGAGCCCTTACATTTTACATAAGTGTTGTTAACAAAAGCATGCTTTCATGGGGAAAAAAAACTTGTGCAATTTTACCAGCAAGCTCTGTTGGCCTCAGTATACAAAGCTGGGAGTACTTTTTTCAGAAATTTTAAATACTGTTTTTCATGAAGACAAGGAAAGTCATCATTCTTCCCACTGAATTCCAAAGTTCTGCCTCAAACTTTTAATGTGTGAGCGTTCTTTGAAGAATTTGGCTGGTTTGTTTGCTTTTAAGTAACTGCAAGCATCACGAAACCTCTCTCATGGGACTTGCTATCCTTCTGATAAAAGTGAGTCTGGGGCATAAAAAAAGCAGTTTTGTCAACTCATTCAGAGGACTGGTGAAGCTGCCCCAATGAACTCTGTTTAGGCTTCTACCTCTCAATACACATAATCTTGCCTGCTCTCAAGAAAGTCTTCACCTATTATTCACCTTCCTCCCCACCCTGTAACGGGAAAGGCAAGCTGGACTTACAGAAACATTCAGAATAGATGCACACAACTTTTTTCCAAGCATAAGAAGCCACAACACAGCATTTTGACATTTAAAAAAATCCTCTAAACCGTCTCCTTTCATTTAACATAGTCTTTTTCTTTCCAAAATTCCCTAGAGTTTTACTCTAAGAAGTTCTCAGTCATTGAATTGAGAAGTCAGCGATCAGCAAGATTTGTATCTCCCCGCTTGGCAGAGCCTCTTTTCCCAACTTCTGAGGCACATTCTCAGGGTGCAAATCCTTCTCCTTAGTACCCACATTCAGCCAGTGAAAATTCAGGAGCTAGGCAATCCTGAGCACGAAGCTGATTCTGGCAATTTTCCAGTCTTCAAATAATCCCTTCCTCAGGGCCACACAAGTACAGGAAAACTATTTTATAGTTAACTTTGGTTACAGTCAAGAATCTAGAGGTACCACAAACCAATCGCATGCACACATATTTTATACTTTCCTCAGTGGAGCAATTTATAAATTGGAAACAGAATAACTCCATACACACACACACAAAAAATCTTTCTCCTTTGGAATGAAATGGGCTAGAGAGGCTGACGTTGAGGTTGCACTTTGTTATGGGGAGGGAAGGGTGAGTGTGTATGTGTGTAACAAAACAATAAAAGATGAGAGGGTTAAGACAAAAAAGTTCATCCAAATTCAGAAAATAGCTGCAAGAAAAAACATTTACGTTAACATTTCCAAAATGACCTCTTGGTTTTTCAGCCTTATTGCATGTGAGGCGCTAGATAATAAAAAGGGGCATTCAGAACATAGTTCAGGGTTATAGAGAAGTCACTTATTCAATCTCTCAGCATAAGAACATTCCACATCCATTCCTCTTGTCTGACCGCAGTCAGAATTTCTGCAGAGACTTTCCATTTCCAAAGACAGCACCTTACCCTAAAGGTTCAGAGATTCTCAGAGAAGTTTCTATAACCCTCCTTTTGAGGCTGAACCATTTTCTGCAACACATCACTAAGTCGTACATCTACCTACAATGTCAGTAAGAAAACATGGATTTTAGTGGTGGCTCCAATTAAAGCAGCAATAGCCTTATCTGCTGTAGTACATAGCTGCAGACACTTTGTGAATAGTCACATCCAGCTTTTCTTGTTTTCCTTAAGATACTGCAGGATTAAGAAATAAAATGGCAAATAAAGTCAAAGCTGATAAATACTAAGCAGTGCATTGAGCCTTATAAATCCCTTAGACTCTAAATCAGTATATTCAGACAGGAATAATATTTCTGTTGGGAATTTCAAGACCACATCACTTCAATTCAGACAAAAATATAAGATATCAGTGATTATTAGGAACAGAACACAAAGAAAGCATAATATCTTGTGCTACTGTGTAAACTCATAATGTTCTCTCATCTAAAATAAAGTTTGTAGATCTGGTCTTCCGATCTGCCAGATGAGCTAGAAGAGAAGACATAGAAAAGGCCAAATAGAAGTTATTGAAGACCGAGGACAACTTCCTATGTGGAGACATTTAATCAATCTGCAACACTCAACATGAAAGAATGATGATTGAAGGAATACATACTAGATGTCATTTATGAAATGACAAGTGGCATGAAACTGATTAATTTGGAATGACTTGCTATTTCTTGGAATGACAATAGACAACTTCAGAGCGAAGTAACTTGAGCTAACTGTGGGAAATCATTGTTATCAAGTAGGCAAAAACACAGGTTCAGAAATTATTTGACAACTTTGTAGAAGGTTTGTCATGGATATTACACACATGATTGATTGACGTACCCTCTGTCTTGATAAATCTTAAGCTATTGATTGGTAGATGCTCAATGATATATGAAGGGAGTGCCTCTCATTCTTACATCTCTCCCTAAGCTTATGCATGAAACTAAGAAGATTTTGGCCCAATAGCAATGTTTTCTGAAGTCACTATCATGTTCCCTTAGAAGTAAAAAAAGCCAACAAACTGTTCTAGCTGTCAAGCTACTCATTGAATATTGGGCAATATCGGAAATAATCCATAGGTTTCAATTCATGTAATCCATTACAGGTGAGTGCCCTCTCACAGCTACTAATGATCCAACTATCCTCTCCTTTCAGAGTGTGGATGGTGCATGGCTGTATGGTCACATTTCCTTTACATTTAATTATAAATTATTAAGGTTTCTTTTTTTTTTTTCCTTGATGCCTGAATGGAGAGCTCTAGGTTTGAAAGCAAAAGCTGCTTTGTGGAGCCAAAGCAATATAAGCTAACCAACTGAAAAGAGATTAATATTCTGTTGATTTGCATCCCTGAAAGGTTAACGTAATATAGATCCAGTAAGAAGACCATAATTATGTTGTACCTTCATTAAGTCATTGCACATACATCTTAGGAAGTTTTTTTTCCCTATCCCATCATCGCTTTAAAGTGTGAGGAAAATGAACAGCAAAGGTAAACAAAGTCAGGAAGTAAAATAGCTTGTTTTGAACTCCCTTGATTCTTCTCACTGCAGGACAATCCATGAGAAACACTGGGGCTTATGATTGTTAAAATACTTTAAAAGAAGATAAAACTACCACTTCAATACCCAGCCTCTCCTGCCAAAGCAAAGTGTTTTGCCCTGCTGTCTGCCTTTGTTTCACAGGTAGTTTAAATAGTTCCCCCACAGGTAAGTATTCTAACTCTGTGGTGTTTATACTTTCCTCAGCCTGAATAATTTATCATTTCTTTCTCTACAACACATAAAGTAAAAAATGGATAACGGAAGCAGGCCAGTAATATTGCTGAAGCTCAAAGTACCCTTTGAAAGCACTAAAGAGACCAAAACATTTTCCCTTTGATATGTTGCCTAATTTTTCTCAAGTTATTTAATGAAGCGTTTCTGTTCATGCCCCATTTACACTATATATTAGTCAATTATTAAAAAGCCACAAAACACCTGCTATTCCACCTATGAGTCTTCATGGCATTTTTCTCACCCAAGTTCATAATCCTTTGCTCTCCAATATACTATTTTTGCCTTTGTATTGCCTTCTCTCGTCTGTGAACACCTTACAGTGCTCTCTGGTTGCCTCCCTCCTTTTAAATGTCCTTTTGAGAAATTGGAATTACTTCTAATATTGCAATCAGTCACTTTTTCTTCAGTGGAAGAATATTTTTAATTTAGGTTCAACAAATCCTTTAAAAAGAATGCATTTTGCCCCCACTTATTTCCATTGGGTGAAAATTTCAAGTATGTTTCAGAGCAGCACAGTGATGTGTGCATAGCTGTCTATCTTATTATTCATTGAATACTACTGATAAAACAACTACACAAATATGTTTGCTTCTCCATGCTTTAATTACACCTATACAAATCATAATAGCTTACTTCATTAGCATATTGTTGAAAAGCCACTCCAAACATTATTGTATTTATGTATTTAAATGGCCTGATTAGCATTCTGAAATTAAACTGAATGTCCAGTTCAAGAGAAACATCTTACTTATCTTTCTTTTCCTTTTTATTTACCTTTTTATTTCCTGGTCGATTTCTTCCTCTTCCATAACAAGTCCAGCTGTTCTTTTCCATAACAACTCAAAGATGAGGTTTACTGTGGGTTTTTCTATTCAGGCCTATTACATTAAGGCCTATCATCCTGGTATCTGGTTATCTCCTCAGCTATGACAAGATAATGTGGGCTTGAGGGAACGTGCTTGTATCTCCTGTCAACCCCCTTCTGTTATAACAACTCCTCTAAGGGCATGTTCATACAAGGAAGCTGCTACCAAAGAAAACCCCCAAGACAAAACTGTTTATCTCAGGAACCGTTCCACACCACAATTCCCCGTGGGCACAAAGATTTTTGCAGCACAGTGTAATCCACCTGCAAAGCAGGCTGAGGATGCAGTTTAACATTATATCTAAGCCAACCCAAAATGACCACATCATTGTGGGGAGTGAACCACCACCTCTTCTCTGGTCTTTCCATCTTTTCCAGACCAGTGGCTCTACTACTAGTAAGCTAGTCTGACACAAAAACACCCACTTCTTTCTGCACTGTCAGGAGTTTTTTTTTAATTAAACTCCCCAGTCAGCTCACTGGAGAGAGGGACAAGTATGTTTCTGATGTAAAAGAAGCAGAAGTAGCAAATCACGGGGAGCGGGAGAGAGAAAAGATAGGTAGGACCATGCCTTTTGTTGCCTCTGCTGTAACATCAGATGCTGTTGAACATAAACAGACATTGCCCATGCCTACACATATATTTTTAAGGAAGGGTCCAACAAATAAATAAACAAATAAATTATTGGTGTATGAATCTGTTCATGAGGCACAGAATCAGTCAAAAACAGCATGCAAGAAATTCCTTCACAGATTAGGAAGCTTCATAAATTATCACAATGGGGAGATGCATTTTTCAGAAATGAGGTTGAAACCGGACCAAATGGTGAGTGACAGGTTTCAGCTCTTTACTCAGTGCAAGTCCCTCTGAAAGGCTTCCTCTGTAACACTATGCTATGAGTCAAAACAGGATTCTTGTCATTGAATAATTGCTTCAACTATTCTCACTCAATCAATTAAAATTCCAGAATCCTGTGAAATTTTTAATCCACCACAGGTATCCTGTGAGCTCTGCTAAGCAGGTGATAAATCCCAGCAAATTTTGATAAGGAAACCACAGGTGCTAAACCCCTGAAAGTCATCTGAGCTGGAAGTGCAGGAAGGGCAAGGACACTGAACTGACACCCGCAGGAAACAGACTGTAGGTACCTGGTCCATTAATTTCTGTTAATTGCCTGAGAGCTCAACTTAGCATCATTTGCTACCACTTGGCATCTGCTTAGTCAGTTGGCCAGAAGGCTGTCTTCTTACTGAAATATAGTTCATCTTAATTATCAGAAGTCCTAATGATACAAATGTCTTAGGGGATAGTCTCCTTAATAAGGTGACTGTTTGCACGTACTGTTTGGCACACATGTTCCCCTGCCTGTGCCCTCCATTTTCCATGTTTTGTACCTGTGCAAAACATTCCATTTCAGATCAAGAACATTATCCTCCTTTCATAACACCTTTCTAAAAAATTCTTTGTTCCAGCCTGGAAGCACTGACATACTGCTAAATTCCTGCTTTAGGGTTTGTTTTGGTAAAGGGCAGCAAAATATGGCCAAAACAAAACATTAATCAAACCACTCTTATGGCCAAAACAAAACATTAATCAAACCACTCTTATCTGTCTGCAATTCCAGAAAGTTGCTTGGTGAACTTCTTGAAACCATCACTTGATTTGGCCTGAATGAAAAGCCAGCCTGTGTTCTCTCTATCAGTTCTTTAATAATCTCTGATAATATTATTCAAAGAAGAGGCTAAAGCTGTTCCTGGAAAAATTGAAAGCAAAAAAACAAGGATCATTTTGTTTCTAATATTGAAAATGTCACTGATAATGACAGTAATTTGGAGAGAAAAGAAGTGTCACTAGGGCACAATTCTTTGTGTTGCATAGTCCATATACCTAATCAGAGGTCAAGTAGGTATTGGAGGTGTTCCCAGGAAAAATAAAACTCATTAAATATTTCTTTAGGCAGCCGTATTGAAGGAAAAATGCAAGAGGAAGGTCAAACAGATTCCTGAAATGGCATTAGGAGATAGCTGAACTTAAGAACTTAAGAAACAAAAAGTAAAAATTAAAAGGTGGAGGCAGTTTCCCGCAAAAAACAAGGACAAATCTCAGGAAAGAAGAGAAGTCTGAAGGCCTAAACTCAAAATACATCTTAAACATGTCTGCAGCCAGCCAGAAAATCAGTCCAATCTTTTTCTTGGAGTGTCCAATTATATTACCTTTACAAAACCTTTTGGAAAAGGAGCTATTCTTTCTAGTAAAGAAGACTTTTTTATCACCTTTCAATAACTTCATTGTCATTTATTGGCACATTCAACCTGACAGCATTTTCTCTGCTCCACTGACAGAAGTAGCAACCAACAGGTAGGGCACAAAAGATGGAAGACTTAAATCACATTAAGAAAGTCCGGAGGTGCAAAATAGGGAAAAAAAACCACCAAAACAGAGAAGACATTGGCAAAAGTGAGGATTGCAGTATGCTATACTTCTGAGAACTTGCAGATCGCTCCTCTTCAGTGCACTAAGGTGGCCAAGCGCTGCATACATTCAAAGAAGGAACTGTGCCTCAACATCACACATGAAAAAAAGAAAATAAAACAACAAACCACCCTGCAAGTATACCCCGAAAGTATCCGACTGCCAAAATGAAGCTGTGCTTCATACACTGTCAAACAGCTGCTCCTTTCTATCTCCAATAAAAAGAAGGAGAAAATATTCCAGTGGCTGGTGATGCAGCCCATAGATCACAAGTTTGATCACACATTAAATGTATCTTGTTTTTTCTAGGACACGCAAATCATCCAGTCCAAGAGAAGTGGAAAGTTGAAGAAAAAATCATTAGTCAAGACATTTCCAACTGCTGTCATCACAATTTAAAGTCAGAGTAAAGTTCAAAGCAAGCATTAAAAGTCATGAGACTTCAATCTCAATTTTAAGCCAAAGAAAAACATCTAGTTTACCCCTATCTCCCTTCAAAAGCAGTAGCCTTTATATCTCCAGTTGTTAAAAAACACAATTTATGTTACCATGAGGATTTCAATATAAGAATAAAGCTGAGATTTTCACATAAAGTCAGAACTGCAACTTCAGGTAAAAATAGTGAAACAAAAATTATTATTTTTAGACTTAATCCTTATTGGATGCTGAAATAGATCAGCTAAACAATATACTATACTATTCTTGATTTTCTCAGGAAATGAGTAAACCAGTTTACTAAAGTAAGATGACTTTACTAAAAACACATATGGCATTGGCACTTTGTAGTATTCTACCTTGTGTCCACAAACAAGAACAGTTCCATATGGCTTACAGGATCTACCACAAGATAAGCACAAGGAGCAAAAAGCTAATATAAATGTCAAAAAAATTGAATAAAAGATTCATCTAGATTCCACAAACTATAAGATGCTTGGTACATTCAAGTAAAGTTCAAATTAATTTACCATATAATGTACTTATTTGTGGAAAATTCCAGACAAAAGTTCTAAATTGAGCAAAGTATTTGCTCATTTATTCATTCCTGTAAAGTAATTCACACAACGTTGGGACAATCATTCTTAATAAAGCTAGAACTCATCGAAAGCAATCTCTGCTTTATAAGCCTTGAACTAACACCATGCAATGTCTATGCCTTTCAGATCACATTGATTCAGGAGTGTGTTCAGAGAAGGGCGACCAGGCTCATGAAAAGTCAAGAAAACATGTCTTATAAGCATCAGCTGAGGGAGCTGGGTTTCTTTAGTCTGGAGAAGAGGAAGCTCACCGGAGACCTCATCACTCTCTGCAACTCCCTGAAAGGAGGTTGCAGCGAGGTGGGGACTGATCTTTCCTGCCGTGCCTGCAGTGAGAGGACCAGAGGGAATGGCCTTAAGGTGAGACAGAGGAGATTCATATTAGATAGAAAAAAGAAGTTTTTTCACTGTTCAGATGGTCAGGCATTGGAATAGATTGCCTGGGAAGGAGGTGGAGTCACCGTCCCTGGAGGTGTTTAAGAGGTGTCTGGATCTGGCACTGGGTGATGGTTTGGGGGTTACAGTGGTAGAGCAGGGTTGATGGCTGGACTTGATGATCTTAAAGGCCTCTTCCAACCTTGAAAATTCTATCATTCTGTGATATTTCGCACCTACATCCTCCTTTCTTGAAGGAAAAAAGTAACATGTTAAATCGACTGTTGAGAGACTTTTCCCTACCATCCCTACTGAACATTCTTATTAGTCTGTAAGGTTTCTAATATAAGTCAATTCTAAACAATTTTTGATTCCTAAGAAGGTGCTCCCACTTTTTCCTAACACTGTTCACTGAGTTTTGTCTCTGTTTCGTCCTCAAACCCACCAATAGAAATTTTCTCTTTGGTTTAATAGTAAAGAACTCAGGAAAGTCAAAAATTGCGCTTGTTACCATGTATAGATATCAGGTGAGATGGTACACTCAAAGTGTTTGGCAGTACAAGGTATGCTAAAGGCCTAAGAAAATGGACAGAGAATAACTCCGTGAAATGGTACAGATGAGGTCCTGGAAACAAAGGAGTTGAAAAAGAAATAAATAAAAATCACAAAAAATTTAGGAAAGCGATGAAAATTCAAACATCAGTCCTAATGCAACAGTGTCATCCTCCCTCATGAAGGAGGTAGGACGCAGGCTCTGCCATTAGCACTGTGAACATACCTGGGGAACAGGGGAGAGAAACACATTCATTTTCCTTGTAACACTCCTTAAATGTTCTCCAAGACATGCCTGTTAGCAGTTCCATATCAATCTCAATGACAAGCTCTCTAGTAAACCAGCACATCCCAATTCAACACTGCATCTCAGCAGGAAGAAATCTATCTCTCTGCATGTAGCTAAGCTTTCCTCTCCTTCAGGAGAGGAAGATATGTTTCTCACCACTTTCTATATTATTCTGCAAATGTTCCAGCAGTTAACACTGCAGAAAAATCCTGCAATATGAATTATCAAACAGACAAATATTTAAAACTCTTTAGAAAAGAAAAAAACTTTTACCTAAACTATTCTGAGTAAACTTCTTGTAATCTCTTTAAAATTATCTTCAAATAACTCCCCAACCAAGAGGATTAAAGGTCATTGGCACACTGCAAAGCATATTTTTATGAGATAAATTCCATTATAATTGCAACAACTTTTCCAGCAACAATTTAGACATAGAATCAAATTATCCATTTCATTTTCATTTACACCTCATGGGCTAGATCATTTATCATGTTTCATGATAATGATCAGAGGGCACATAGAAAGTGATTTCTGGAGGTAACAAATTACCCATCATATTAGCACAGCGTACAAGATCCTGTCAACAGGTACCACACATAAATAAGAGGTAATTAAATTCACCATGTGCAGGAGCGTTTGATATGCTACTTGCTTTCCTAGAAGCTGGCAAAAAATCTAGGTTACTAAATTCAACACACCAATTTACTTGCTTAAGTACAGTAGTTTAGTTCTTCATAACACATCAGGAATCATTATACCACTAGAACACCAACAGGTAGACAGCATGCAGTAGGCTCAAGATCTGGAGACAAATCTCTCATCATCGGGTATTATTGCTTCTAGCCACTGAATCATCCATCATGTCTCTGAGACAGCTTGGAATGATAGTGCCAGACCCTCACAGTACTGCTCCTTGAACTCTGTCTCATCCATCTTTTGCATCATTCCCCATTTGCAGCGAAGTATCATCGCCTTGCTGCAAAACTGAGTGTGAACCTGTAATGCCTTTAACCTGCAGTGCCACTCTAATAGTAATTGATTTCTTTTTATTGCAGGGACGGTGCTCACTGAGACTACGTACAGCTGCTGAGGCTGGCAGATGGTCAGAACTGTACAATGCAAGCAACTATGTCTTTAGCAGTATGACCCATTTTCAAGGAAATAGTTATATTTTCATTGCTAGCTTTTTATAATGTATGCATATTTATCAATATATAAAATTGATATAGGAATATATATGCAGTTTGTTTTCCTGCAGTTCAACTACAATTTAATAGCAAGATTCACTCAAATGCAGCTGAAAATATATGTCGGTGTGGCTTCATTTTGTATTTTTGTTAAGTGATTCAGTATTAGAACACGGCTAGATTTTTAAATACGTACTAAAGCACACAGGTGCACCTGCATTTAGAAAGCAACTTAAATTAACTCTACATTGATCATGGCGAGACTTCACTAGCATGATGACTTGTGTACCATAAACCACCCAAGACTAAGCGTTTTAATTCAGCTTCGTCTGAATGCTGTTATAAAAGTTTAATAAATCAAAATGATCAAAATGCCCCCAGTGGCAGGTTGGGATTCAGTTTCCAATTCAAATTCCCTTTAATATATGGCTTCTCTGACATCCTGCATTTTCTGCCATCTATGTTGAATTCCAAATGCACTCCTTTTCATCATTACCATGCATCTACTCATCGGCACCCTTTTTAACAACTCTGCACAATACAGAGATGTCAAACCTAGGGGGGTTTTCCCTTCCCCCAAACTGGAAAATGATGGCAGGTAAGGGAACTTTGTCTATACTTAAGTAAATATTTTAACCTTCACGCTAATGTCAGTGGCATTTAAACTGAGAGAGACCACCCTGAGCTGCAGTATTCAAATGAAATATTTGGTTTAAATAAATGTAGAGACAGACCAGATACTGGAAGGGAAATTATCTAAGTGAAATACAGCAGTGATGTGGAGGGGCAGTCTGGAGACATCTCTAATTAAGACGAGAAAAATCACATTACTGCAAATGATCTTCATGTCACTGCACATGGATAAAACACAGATATAAGAAAAAAGAACCCCCCTATTTCCTCCCTGAAGTGACATTTCCCAAAAGCTTTTCCCTTCCTCTTTTTCTTCTTTGCACTGACTCTCATCAAGCCTTAAGGCCAACAAGAATCCCACTATTCAAAGTGATTACATCTTAACTTCCCAAATGCTTTATTTGGTGTTTGGATTCACTTAAGTACTTTCACAATAAGGAGGCACATGTGAAAATGGCAGAGGTATAGGAGAGCACCTAAACAGTGAGACCTCGCTCATGCAATCACTGATGCCACACCTGTGGTATCACTGGCAACACCATTTTGAATCAGGCTGAGTGAAGCTGCATCACATCTTGTCTTTGCTGGATTAGGCAGAGCAGGTGATACCCAGCTTATGCTGCCTGTAAAGGGGCTGATAATAGTTGGCCTGCCACAGGGGCAGAAAACCCCTGAGGAATATTACCTAAAGCCAGAAATAAGCCTGACAGAACAGAGCTAACTCCTTTGCAACCGTGAGCCACTCGGTCAAGATCACGCCAGGTCACCACCCATCATGGGCTTCCACTGATTTTCATTGACCCTGCAGCTGTATTTATTTTAATGCCAAGCCATGGCAAGGTCTCCACAAGACCCGACAAGAACAAGTAGCAGTATGCTGCCTGGCAAGCAGGGAAGGACCCTTTTCTGAAGATTTGCTTTGAAAGCGCATCGAACATTTGAACTTTGAACATTTATGTAACACGGTCAAAGATGGCCATCAGAAAACCAGTCAGGCCGGCTACTGGTTCATTCCTGGACACAAAATAGTGCCACACCTAATGACACACAAAATAGTGTCACACCTGCTAATTAGGAATGATAGAAGAACAACTATCTGTAGTTCTAGACATGATCAAATGCCTAGAAATGCAACTGTATTGACATATAGAAAAGCAGCTCTCAGAAAGAAGCAAAAATAGCCATGCAAACATCAATCCAGCTAATTGTCAGCATTCCCAGGCTTCCTCCTCTTTTTTGTCTTGTTCTGATTTCCACCAAGAGGCTGTGGAAAGAGAATCCCCATCATGCTTCTTGCCACTGAGAAGCGAGCAGAGAAGAGAGAAGAGGACTTCCACAGAGTTTGCTATCCCATGTGCTCTCATGCAGGCAGTATGAAACCTTGCAGAAAACACAAGAGGAACTCATGCTGCTGGGACTCATGAATCAAAGTGCCACAAAACATAAACATACATCACGGATGTCAGGGAAAAATATACACCAGGCAATGAAAACTATAAATAGAAAATGGCCCTTGCACCAAGTAAGTTAATTAATCATGAATCTGTTTTGGTTCCTGCATGCTTATGAGTGAGAAACTAAGGCACAACACTTATGTCCAGGCTGAGAGGGTATTATTGCCTTTAGAAGATGTCTGGACCACAGACCCCTGGGATAGAAAAATTCTAAGTCAGCAAAGGATGGTTCTACATCTACTTTTCTCTGATACTCTTCCCCAGTCACTGGCTATCGGGGCAGGACACAGAGCTACAGGACTTGGGGTTTTGCTCTGATCCAGACCAGTGACCTTTAAGTTCAGAGAATACATTAAGAAGATGCATATCAACACTGAAATTGCTAGTTTTTTGCCTAATGAGAATATTAACTTAGCCTCTATCAAGCAGTACAAAACTCATGTCTTATGAAATAAAAGCAAAACTTGTGCTTTACCTTAAACGTTTCAGGCCTTCCTGAAGAGCACATCAGAACTACAATAAAGCACCAGCTCACATTAGAAAGATTTCAAGAGGACTGCCCAGCTGGAGAGGAGACGGCTCAGGGGGATGTTGCCAGTGTGTATAAACACCTGAAGGGAGGGTGCAAAGAGGACAGAGCCAGGCTCTTTTCAGTGGCGCCCAGTGACAGAACAGGAAGCACTGGGCACAAAGTGAAATATAGGAGAGTCCCTCTGAATATCAGGAAACACTTTTTTTACGGTGATGGTGCCTGAGAACGGACACAGGTTGCCCAAGGAGGCTGCAGAATATCCATCCTTGGAGATTTGCAGAAGCCATCTGGACATGATCCGGGGCAACCGGCCCTAGGTGATTCTGCTTGAGTAGGGGCACTTTGGTCTCAATGACCTCCAGAGGTGCCTTTCAATCTCAGCCACTCTGTGATTGTCATTTCAAATGTAAACCTGTACAGCCAAGATTTCTCAACACAGTAAGATGGAATGGAGCCTATGCCGAATACCTGGCACCTCTGTTACATCGTGCGAATCAGTCTCTTTGGCTTCTTTGAAAATTCCCGTCAATACTATTTTCTCCTGCCTCTCCAGCAAAAGCAACTTTCCTGCACTTCCTAAAGAAAATAAACAATGCACCTATTAATTATATAAACCAGAGACAAATTTTGCCTGAGCAAAGGAGTTGAGCAGAGTTACTTCCACAGAAGTGTTGCCTAAGCAGAAAGTGAAGCTGCTCTTCTTTCTGATATGTAGATGAATGACGAAATTGAGACTCCTATCTGGCTCAATTTATTCATTATGAGCATAAAGACTTTCTGAGGCATTTTCCTATATTCTTGTTTCATTCTTTTTATGTAAAGAAGGCAGGATTTGACTTCAGGGTGACAGCCTCTCTTTACCTGCTGTAAGAAACAGAGGATTGAAAAATAGGAAGATTCACAGGTTAAACCTACTTAAAGAGGATAAGATCTTAATACAGTAGAGAAATTAAAACCAGAGAATGCCACAAAAAGATCAAGTTAATTGGATCCTTGACTCTCTAATGAATGCTTATACCTAAATATAATACCAAAATATAACTTGTGTTTTATTAGCAAGGTTTAGAAAAACTTCACTAAATAATTTCCTTACTTTTCCAACTACTGCAAAGTAATTATGACATTGTCATCTGCTCTTCCTGCAGAGATACAGCCATGAGAGAATTAGGCTACAACTAATGAGGAAACTTAGAGTATAAAGTAATTTTGAAGATAAGAGCATCCAAAAGAGTACCAGTATTAATATCAATACTCCAGGAATGCATCTTATGAACCAAGCATAGCAGCCACAGGGGTCTTCTGACTCAAATAAAATATTTGCATACCTCTATTGAAGTCTGGTGGTGATTCAAAAGGAAACTTAGCCAAGGTAGTGATGTAAAGCCCACATATTTCAAGAACTTGGACTGCAAAATCTCTCTCCCCAATCTACTCTCTGATCTGAAATTCAGTGAGTTCAGAAAAACACACACCAAAGGCCCTCTTCAAGACTCTTCAAAGATACAGTCCAAAGCCACTGTCTCTTGGAGACTGAATTTCTGAACATATTACAAAGCATCACTAATAACCTGAACTGTCTAATATTTGTGATGGTGAGTAATATCACAAGAGGGAAACAAAAAATTTTTACACATTTCCTATTTTTCAGAGAACTTAATAACGGAGGACAGAAATATGGGGCATTTTGCAAAATTAGTATAAAATACTTCAGTCTATTTGCAAGCAGGGAGTATAAATTCAGGCTACCTGATGTATTTCCTTTTTACCTGCCACCTAGTGCTCTTCTTGGCATATTTTTAAGTCTGTTATTATACTGAACAAATAAACCAAGTCACAAAATTGAGTACACACATCTGAAGCAAGCTTAGAGATTTCACCTTTTTTTCCAGACAAAACAAGTACCAGTGAAATTTGGAAAGTGCATTTCAGTCCACAGCTTTCTCAAATGGAAATGTTTCAAAGCTTTCTTGTGAGAGAAAAAGAATAATTCTCTCATGAGAATTACTTGCCAGGGGCAAACTCTGTCTTCACAGTGTTCTAGCATCACCAAGATCCAGCCAAATTACTAGTTTTCCTATATAAAATCCCTAAAGAGATTCAGACAAGAAAGGGAGAAAAATCTCTGCCAGGCTTGCATAACAAGAACGGCTCCTGATGGCAAACTCAGCCCAGTAAGGCAAACAAAGAATATAATCAAAATCCCACCAAAACTTGAACCTAATGACTTAGAAGAGAGACTGCTTGCGCTGTCAAATCAAATACAAGAAACAATGATACCCACAAACTCATACAAACAGGTCAGGTCATCAGAACTTAAGATTTTTGGAAGAACAGTCAGAAGACAGTAGAGGAACACTGCCTTTGTATGCTGTTACTAACTTGGATTTACTAGGCGCATGAAGACAATTCCATATTGAAATTATAAATCAAGGTGCAGACCTCCCCTTGCTTTGAACCCAGCACAGAAGAGCTGTTTTGGTTGGATGAAGAAATGTTAAACAGAAAAAAAATCACGTACTGAAAACATAAAAAATAGCTGTAATTTATGGCTCAACTAAAACTTTTAAACTTCTCAGTAGAACCAGACATATGATGGAACTCTTCACATTATTATTATTATTATTATTATTATTATTATTATTATTATTAACAAATGCTACATTTGATTCATATATTTTGAGGCTTTTATCTATTATTTTTCTCCCTTATCTTTAACTCTAACAAATATTTTCTTCCAACTCATATGTGCAAGATCCACTACATAAAATAAAATGCACCATATTTCCTGCTGATTTTGCAGCATTTAATAGCATAATGTCAAGTTTTGTACAATTATTTTGCAAACAATGCGCAGCTACTTTAAAGGAAAACAAATTTGGGAAAGCATACAAATGCTTTACATGAAGTGCAATTCATTATTATACCATTTAAGAAAGTGGTTTGCTCTTTTTTTTTTGACAATCAGAGCAACAAACTGTTATTACATGAATATATATTAAAAAGAAAGAGACTTATCACCTGTATCTTCCATGTACTGCAGCCAAAGAAAATGGTGATTTTATGCAGAGTCCCTGCAAGACTGCCCAAGAGTGAGGCATTCCACATGGGGACAAACTGAATTTGGATTATTCTACGACGTTTTGCTAACTAACCACGTGAGAATGTATGATCAGCTTCATCCCCATCTCACAGCCACTTTTAACATGCCATGTCAACTAAGAAGTTGGTCACAGCTGCTGTGTTGGATGCTACCTCGGTTCTCAACGCACAAGATAACTTTTCTGGCAAATACCGACAACTTCAGAGAAACATTCCACTACATTTTTAAGAGCTTGGAACAATGAAGCAGTAGAAGAACTGATTACAGGGCAAAGTTCTCTGCTGATTGAAGATCAGAACATTTGATTCTGTAACTTGGAAAGGCTACCCAGCTGTATATATCAAATATACACATGAGCCCTGGCACAGGTGATCTCTTTGGGCACTTCATTTCTACAATTACACACTAAGCAGGAAAGGGAGCAGAAAGACTTTGGGAACATGATACACTCACTCTCAAAAGCAACTAAGAAACAAGTAAAAAAGAAAGAAACCATCAGTGTCTTCTTGTTCACTCTTACCTATCACAGATACTGTTCCTCCCTCCCAGCCATCTCCCTCAGGTACCAGTGCAGACAACCCTGAAGACTTCAAGAAACTCCCTTCCCAGAAATTGCAATTTACCAGGGAAAATATAAATAGACAATTAATCAGATGGACATATTCAGGAGGGTAAGTCAACTAACAGTAATGACAGCACCAAACTTCCTGTAAAAGGAAGGGGAAAGGGAGAACTCCTTCTCCGTGCATCCAAGAATAATAGCAGTGCCATAGAAACCATGTGAAAAAATCAATACAATGCAGCCACAGAGCTGGGAGCTGAAGACCAGCTCTAAACAAAGGTGAGACATTAAATCATTGACTCGAACTACTTTTGGTAAAATCTCATAATTTAATTACAAATTCTACCCTAGTTCAATTTTTCTTTAAGAAACTAATCAGTGTAATTGAGTTATCCCTTTCAAGGTCTTTAAATGTATACCATCCCTCCCAGGTAACTACATTTGTAATAGAGTTTAGAACTCCACTAAAAGTAATTCTTCTGCTAAAGCTCAAAATTAAATAAAGATGTTTCAACATAATGTACATTATAGAACTGGAAACTTTCATTACTCATCAAGACTAACTTTTAGTCTGCTCATCAGGAAAGTATCAGATGTCTCTACACCTGTATTATGGTACCACACATCTGTATAGACATGGGATATATCCCAAGATATATTCATATCTTGGCCATGTATCTAAGCACCAAGGTTTTGAGTTACTGAGCAACAACTCCTGTTCCTCATCCCTCGCTCTCTGATAAACAGTGTTGGCAATAAAGTTTGGCTTCTACAAACCGAAGACCCTATCGTTACTCAGAATTATCTGGAAGCAATACTAAAGCCATGACAAAGTAAATTGTGTTTCATCGTTTTTTTGCCCTCCTCTGGCTGTGAGAACACACAGATCGATACTCTTCAGCATGAGAATTCTGCAGCAAAATTTTCATTTGTTACAAACAGCAACAAAAGGGCCCCAAGCATGCCCTGTCACTTCCAGTTTAGAAGGAAACGCACTAATAAACTCTTCCCCCTGGGTCATCTTTGACAATGGGCAATACTATGCCAGCTCTTATTAAAGGCAATTCATATCAGTGGCCCAAAAATTTCCTTTAAAATTATCATCTTTTGTATCCATGTAGCAGGATGTCAGCTTTAAAGTGCCACTGAGATATAGGACCTGTCATTATGGTTAATTTTCAGTACAGTTTTAACACCAGGGTAGCTGATCCCTAAGGGTATGGGTATGCTTTTTTGGCTAACAAGATTTATTTAGCGGTTATCCAGACAAACAAGAAAATATATTATTGTATATTGCTTTTCAAATACAACAGCAAGCAATAAATCCAACTATAAAACATATATCTTTGTTCACTACCATAATGTCAAATAGATGAAAATGGTTTTGGAAGGCTTATCTTTTAAGGCGTTTTTTAATATTTTTATAAATATATGTATGTATGTGTATGTATATGTATATTAAAAAAAGGTTAAAATTCTTGGACTTCCAATAAAAAGCACACGAAATGTAAAATTAACCTTAAAATAAAAAAAAAAAACTCTATAGCTGCTATATATATATAGCTAAATATCAAATTTATGTTTTGAGCCATAAACATGGTATTACCTATGAAATTACCTAAGTTTGTCAGCAGGACAATATGATGCATTTTAAAAGATGGTACTATGAAATCTAATATTCTTGCTTTTTGTTGTTGTTGTTGTTGTTGAGATAAATAGTGTTCCTAACACCATTTTATTGCTATTTTATACTAGGAAAAAAAATAGAAAACTGCATTTATTGGATAAATACATTGATTTGCCCTGCCTTTCTAACAACAAAAGTCTGTTTTCGTGCTTCAACAAGACTTATTTCAATTTAGTAGGATGAAGACCATCTTGCAGTTAGCTAGACAAAAAGCACATTTAAGAGAATAAAAAGAAGCTCTTAACATGTTGTCTAAATCTCTGTATAGTCAGCAAGGCCCATTTTTATCGATGTTTTATAGAAGCCATAAAACCTGGTTGACCTCAATCAACTGGTCTCCCAGGGAAAATACCTCTGCCAGCAAATACCAGATAAGAAATAGGTCAGGGCATTTCCTACACTACTTTTACTTCTACAAACTGAGGACAAACTTGCTTGTGCTGTGTCTGTTGTAGATGCAATGTCTGACTACAGGATGCCAAGCTGAGCAAACAGCCCATTGCCCCACCAAAAAATCCAGCAAGAGCCTGCTGCGTGGCAGACCCCTGCACCTGATGGGCCAAAACAGCCACTCCACCGTGCAGCAGCCCCCCAAACAGATTTTGTATGCCACTTCTTCTTCCCAGTTGAAAAACAGTAAACCTCATCACAACTAAGAATGAAATGGGCAGTTTTGGACGTAACATAATTAGGTCAGAAGCAGTTCAATAGCTTATCCCAGTCCACAGAGCACAAAATTTTGGAAGTGAAAACTGAAGTCCCAAGTTCAACCATATCCTTTGCCAGACAAGATTACATGTTTCCAGAGCATAAAATGCAAAAATAAAATCACCAACTTGATCACACTGCAAACAAGCTACGGTTGCACACCAGCAGGCTTCTGAATTAATTTTAACCAAGGAAGTATTTCAAGTCAGAAAAGCAACTTTTCTTTTCTTTCCTTTTACTTCTATATTGGAAATCATCACAGAACATCTCCACAATGCTCCCAGTCCTTGGGTAGGTGAAAGTTTACAACTCTTTTTATCTACCTGTCTCCCAGGTAACAGAACAATGTATTATTTGCTCTACTATCAGTGTGCTCAAGGCAACAGATTTTAAAGGGGAATGGTAACTACATATAGGTGGAATCTGATTTGCACCTTAAGTTCAACAAATAGCATCCCAGAAAAGCGTGCAGGCATATTCCACACACTGTGGGGTCAGGGTTGTACACAGATGCATTCTGTGGAAAGCAATTGGAAGAAACTTTGCAAACCAGTCTCTTTCATCTTATGACAGTTTCACAGGGCTATCTTTGTATGATCATTTCAGATCAAGGCATATGTAGGCTAAATAAAAAGTGTAAGCAGAAAGCACTGGTATTAAAAGCATTTAACTGGATAAAATGAAAATAAATAAAACCTTACCTCGAACAATAAGTTGAGCAAAGTTTGACACTCCGGAACCTCTCTCTGACTGAGTTACACAGCGGTATAAATCCTGGTCAGTTTTTGTCACCTCTTGCAACTTAAAGGTAGCTGCAAATCTTCTGTGATTGATATTTTTAGTCTGAGCAACTGGAATATCTTCCCCATTTCTTCTCTGAAAATAAGAGTAACCAAAGCAGAGTTATCTCAAAAGATATAAAAGACATTTATCATTATCATCATACAAAGAAAACACAAAAAATAACCTCAACACGAATGCATTCAGCCCATGCAGCATTTCAATGGTAGGAGAGCTTAGTACTGAGGTCCCACCAAGAAACAAGCAGTACCCAATAGAATTTCAAAATCAAGCTTGGTGGTGAAAAGTACCATCAGGATTTTGCACTGGCACAAAACATGACCGTGACATACTCAACTGCAACTGCCTTAAAGGGGAAATCATCCTAGGACAGCCCAGCAGTAGCAGCTGTACTCCTAAGAAAATTCATTCAACTTAAAGCAGATTTACAGCACATACACTGGGTGTATTTTAAGATATATTTAAATAAAGCTGGCGTTGAGGGATTTCAAAGGTCTGCAACAGCTCTTTTTCACCAACCAACCAACCAATCAACCAACCAATGTTTCCTTTTTAATGCTACCTTTTATCTGTCCAAGTTCAATACCTTCTAAAATTTTAGCTTTGTCATACTAACCATCACCTATCCATCTAAAGCTAGCTGAAATAAAAAGTGGAGGGCAGGAAGGCACTAAAAGAGGAATAACACAGATCTCATTTAAAGGAAGGAGCTTAGAGAGTTCTTAAAAAAAACATAGCTACCACAAATCACTGAAAAATTTAATCTGTCTGGAGCTTCGGGGCCAGGTGACAGGTCAGTAAGATAGAAACAGTTCAAACTCTTGTGGGATCCTTTTTCCTTATTACCATTCACATTAAATGCTCAATTTTGATTTCAGTTGAAAAACAGACCCTCCACCAAAAGTCAGCATTAAACCCAGACATGCACCAAGTGAACAAACAATGTCACTGCTCTCTCCCATGGATCAAATGCATATTATTCCCTGACCAGGATCCAGTTTCTGAGCACTCAGCATTGCTCAGTCCCTGGAAAGATGGCAGCATTTGCTTATAACCACCCATTCTCCTCAATACATAGCAAAGCGTGACCTCTGTGGATGTTTTTAGCTGTAATCAACCTCTGGAATGAGAAACTTCATTGAGGTTTTAAGCTCCAAGCTTTCTAACACCAAAAGTGCTACTGCCGAGCCACAGCATTTAATAACCTGAAAGCCTGTGGCAAAACACAAAGGGCAGAAAAAGGAGATGATTTAATGCTGCATGTGTATATCAGCCAGCCTCCTGTCACAGGCAGGAGTACTTCATAACACTCAGACCCTTCATTTTACATCTACCCTTTTTCATCCTAGCATGGGTTAGTCACTTTAAACAGTTTTGTGGTAGATTTACCAGGGATCCATCACCACTTCACACTCATTGAAACAAGCATTCACTTTAGCTACTAATATGTTTAAACAGATTAATTCTATTTACACCAAGCAGGAAGATTTCAGTCACTCATATTCCACTACATAGACCATGCCATCACCATAACCAACTGCAGGTTTATTGGTGTGACTTTCTCACTGCAGAAAGACACCATCCAGTTTCCCTCACCCAGCCACCCTCTTTGCCATTTCCCTAGGAATAAGGAGGACCTATTCCTCAGGTGTGAGCTCTGTCTGCAGGGCTGGGCCAGAAAGAGCCGCAAGATACCAAGAGCAAAAACAGATCTCCACAACAAAAGGGCACACAAGACACTTCCAAAAGGTATTCTTATTGCTTCTCCCTAAAACTGTCATCATCCCATAGCTACCACAAGCCTGGTTATCACAGAGGTGGTCTCTGAGAAGGTGTTCCCAGGGCAAAAGCAACAGATGTTGGGCACTCGGACACCTGGACCAACTGTGGTGCAGCCAAGTCACCCTGTGGCAGACACAGGCTCCCTCCTTAGCTGTGTGGGTATTTGACTCCGATTCAGAGAAATTAAGGAAGTTTTCTGATGCCTGCAGATACTCCTACACATGAAAGGCCTTATTGAACTTCAGGAATCAATGAAATTATTAAATTCCAATATCAAGCAAATAAGGGATGATGTTAAAGGCTTAATTTCAGTGATGCTTAAACAACAGTAAAATTATTTTGTGGGAGGTGGACCTTCCCTTCCAGCTAGCTGCCTTCTTCTGATAGAAAATACTAAATTTGAAAGCAGGATTTTCAAGCCCTGTATTCCCCACCCTCCTCTTCTCCTCGCCCCTACTCCCCCCTCCCCAGTATCAAACGAATGTTTGGACTGTCAGAAATGGTAACTTAATATAAACCTCGGATCTAGCGCCTTGAAGTAACCAAAATAAACAAACTTCACAGTACTTTCTTCCTCTCAGGCTCGTCCCATGCCCTGATGGCCTTGCCACACCATAGTCACCCAGCAGAAGGAAGTCAAGCTCCCCCACTAAACACAAACTTGCCATATGATTGTCCAAATGACCAAGCAGCCAATAATAAACTGAAGGTGTATGTTTAAACCTTATATGATAGCATATGAAACATGTAATGCAGTCATTCTTGTTTTGCTATGAAGGGAAAATAAATATTATGGGAGTTTTCTAAAATGAAGGACTCCATTTCAATGAGTCCAGTACTTTAAACTGGAATGCCAAGTGCTTATTCTGCAGCAGAGAAGCACATCCAAGCTTGCTATATAAAATAATTTACACTCTGAAGATCAGAACTTGCTTACTTAAGCTCATCTGCATGCTTCAAGTTGAGAAACAAAGTGAATTGGGCTCCTACTTAAAATGAAATATTAATGCACTTTCAGAGAAATTAATTAAAATAAAATTTAACAAGCTTTTCAGTTCTAGAACAACACCTCAGATTTTCTTTTTTACATATATCAGTGATTTCCTACCATATTATCTTACCAGGTTTGGAGCATTTGCTCTAATTTGTCTGTATTAGAATTTGTTTCTTGAGAATCCAACTGCACAACTACATTTTCAAAGTCTTTCTTCATGTACAGATCATCCATTAGAATATTTCTCCATCATTCAAATGATGAAAAGTTCAAACAGAAGAGAGTTTTCATCTAAAAATGAATGTTAAAGAAAAAACCTTGCATTCATTTCAGCGTGTATCCCTTACACTGGTAACCCATTAGCCAGTCAGAGTTCAGATGCGCTGTCACGATCTCTTAATTAAATTCTTCTTTTTAATGTCAGAGCATTACTACTGATTTTAAAGGAGAGGGAAGAAAGGCAGCAGTGCTCTCTGCTTATTAAGGGTTCCTGGTACATACTGTTTCAATTTATGTCCTGCTCACACTGAACAGAGCTTGAAAATGCTGCTCAATTAAGTTTTAAAAATTCAATTTAAAATTAATGTGGAGTTATACTAATGGGTAATGGCTGTACCCTGTGCGATCCTTGGTTCCTCCAGTCCCTTGCTGTCTGATTTGATAACCCTGAATTGCTCATTTATGAGAGGTCACCACCAGGCAGTTCTCCTCTTTTGTGAAAATAACTCTGGGCTTCACAAAGAACTACTCTATAAACACTTGATTAAAAGAAATATTAGCCTGTGAAAAAACCTCCTTAATTCTGGCATTTCAGGCATTTAAAACTTACAATCTTAAATAAATCTCTCTGACTTCAAGGTTATTTTTAATTTGATGGGAACATGATTTTATTAAACTATTTTCAGGCAATGAAATTAGATCATCTATATTTTAAATAAAGTCAACAGCAAAGCCTATGCAGCTTAAAAACAATCTTAGGTAAATTAACAATTAGTCTTAAATAACTTAAAAATCAAGCATTTAATAAATATGTAATGCAATTTTAGTGGATCTTTTAGAACTTGAGAGGAACCAGAAGAATCTAAATTCCAACATCTTATTTAGTTGGTAGAATTTAAGTGCATATCTTATACAAATTAAAAACTTATCAGCCTTTCTCCCTCAGTTTTTCAGGTTGAAGAGTGGTGAGTTTTGCTTTTTTTGCTTAAACAGCAATGAGATACCTGTCTGAAGCGATGTTCCTTCTAAATTTTCCGGAAGTCTTTTCTTCTCACCAGTGATTTTTATAAGCCTGGACAGTTCAACCTCACACATCCCCATCCCTTTCTTACTGTAAACACCTTAAAATAAGTCCGCTCTACTGCTAATAAGTACAGTCAACTCTGGTTGCCTTCTCGGGCTCTCGGCTGGATGCCGGGATGCCTCCAGAGATCAGAAGATGTCAACGCTTCGGCTGCAGTGACAGCCGTGTTCCTCTGGCCGCAGCGCCCTCTCAGCCGCCCTGCACTCGCTCCCTCCTCACCTTCCCTCCCGTGCTCACGCAAAAAAAACCCAACCTGGAATATAAAAAACCTTCCCGAAAACACGCTGCCTCCCCATATATTATCATCACCAAACGGATTCGCTTGTGGTCACATTCACTGCACGGCCACTGGGAGCAGAGGAGAGGGCAAGTTATACGTGGTGAGCAGGGCACAAGTCCACAGCCTGTCTGAGCAACCCAGTCCCCAAAGCTGCAATCATAACTTCACCAGCAGCACGAGGGCTGGAAAGATGCCCCCAGCAGCCCAGGGCATTACACCTCTGCTGCCTTGAGGAAAGGGGAATTTGTAAACAAAACGTTCCAAAACATTCCTGGGTTTACTCATTGTGTAAAGGGAGAAATGTCTTTTATTTTTTGGAGGAAAAAAAGAAAGAGGACTGACTGTGGGTAGTTTGAATGCCATCAATAATGCACAATCTCTGCCAGATGATGTTTTCAAAAAAAAAAAAAAA